>JAWNNQ010001774.1:807500-973551 GCA_035044765.1 Leucophenga montana | reverse complement strand
ACAATCAAGCTGGAATGTGCATCAAAGGCTGGTTTTAGTAACATGTCTCATCAGCCACCTTGTAATACAAACTGAATGAATTTGCACATTTAACAGATACGCTTCCAATAATTAACAAAAATTGGTTAAAAAGAACTTTGTTCTGAAGTAGCTTTTGTGCTTTTGTGTTAATTCTATTCATCCTCGTCTGGGAAATTTGTTTCCAGAGTTATTTCAATCTATTCATTTTCGTCGGAGTTGTCCAATTTACAGAGTGATATACTTGTATAGCTGATATCTTAGTCATTTCTTGATAGAACCTAGCGGCTGATGCAATCAACCAACTTGAAATTTGATATGGCTGCTTCTTACGGATGAATATTTGACATATACATTTATGGGCGTGTCACGCCCACTTTTAGCGATAGTTCCTATACAAACTCTCCATTCACTTATTTGTTTTACACATTATATATTTTTCTTCCATGGATGAAGTTTATATTGCAGCTACAAGACGATTTGAAACTTCGTTGAAGTGTTTTAAAGCTTCAGTTTTACTGATGGAATTAAAAAAGCAGAACGAAATGTGTTGGAATTTCAACAAACCAAATCAGTACTTTGAAATTGTAAAAATATAGATTTTTAAGCAAGTATTGAACCAAAAACCAACTTTAACGTTAAGTACTTTCTTCTAGTTATCAGTGTTATTATTTGCTGGAACATTAGTTCTGTATTGTTGGCTAATTCATCGAAGAGTGCTCTAATGAAACATTAAATCCCTCGCTAAGACTTTTCACTCAACGCTATAACGTTTTTAGAACACGTATTTTATTTTATTTTTTTTTTTTTTTGTTATAATTGTTAAAGAAATTTTATAACTTTTTGAAAGTCAATTATTACATTTATTAAATTTCGGCTGAAAGTATTTTTTCCCTGGCTATGCTCATCATTCCTGTGATGCTTGCCAGTTATTAATGCCATTCTCCATGGAAAGCCTACAAAATGATACGGGTATGTCTAACACTCGCTGCTTAGCCCTGATAATGTATCTTGTGGTAATTGTATGGAATTATTACACTCAATCTGTGCTTAGCCTTGATAATGTATCTTGTGGTAGTTGTATGGAAGTATTACAGTAACTTCACAGTTTTTGCATCCAAAGTTGAAGGCAGACAATGTGACTAACCACAAATTGTTAACTGGAATCGATCAATTTCTGACGAAATGTCACAAGACAGAAGGTGGAATGATTCAGTCAAGTTATTGTTTTACAAATTAAATTTTTTTGCACTCAAACAAAATATTTTAGATGAACTCTACACTCATCATTAGCACAGCGTCACAATCGCAGAGGCAAACAGATTATACCCGTTTTTACACAATGTGTAAAGTGTATAGAAATAAGTCTAAAGAAAATAACAAACACGAGATGAGACAATGTAAGAATGTTTCGAAAGGCAAAGGATACTCGTATTTGTAACTAAAGTTGGAATTGGAATGCAGAGCAGGCAGTGTAAGCGGAAGAGGCTCAAGCAAGCGGCACGTGCGCCAAAATGAAAAATAAAAATCCAAAAAAAGGAAGTTTATATATATATATATATATATATATATATATATATATATATATATATATATATATATATATATATATATATATATATATATATATATATATATATATCATACATACTCCTTAATATCGTAGTTTCTCTAGAAAAAATATTTATTTGCGATGTGGCTGCAGGAATGGCTCTCAAGGTGATGTGAGAGAATGGAGTTGCTTTGGAGGTGGACAACCTATACAAGCATTTGACAAAAGTATCCAAAATAAATTGAATTCTCTGCATTGTCAGAAAGAGACACCAGCGCATGTAATGAAGACAAAAGTAGCACAAGGAGCAACGCCAAGATTGCCCAACTTGATGCAGTTAAAAGAGAGGTAGAAACAGGCGGCGACGCGACACATGCACGGACAGTAAATAAAAGTCCTGCGGCGTTACAGTTGCCCACGGCACGGTGTATAAGAGAGCGAGTGCCCCAATCGAGCGTGATCGCCATAAAAAGCAAACTTCAACGGAAGTTAAAGTGCGCAGCAAGCACGAAGGACGAAAGACGAAAGCCTTGCCTGGCTGTTTATATTACATACTGTGCACTTTTGTTTGCCGTCTGTCTAAGGTTGCTGCTCTACTCTGCTTCCTTTTCATTTGGGTTTTTACACTTTGCAGTTTCTTTCATTATTTTTTTTTTTTTTTTTTGGTGCCAATAAGCAAGAAATGAACCTGGCGCTGCCAAAATGGAAAACGACGCTCGTTCATTTTACTTATACATTTTTTTTTTTTTGTGTTTTTCCTCAAAGAACAATTTCATTTGGCGCTTACACATTTGAAATATTTAACACGATGGCTACTACAAAAAAGAAAAACAAGAAGTAGTAGATACTCGTAAATCATCCAGCACTCATTGAGTGCAGCACGTTCAACTCGGTGCAACTTAACACATTTCTTCGCTTTCAAACTGTTTTACTTTGCCTTCTTATTTGATTTCTTGTTATATGCTATATAACACTTTTAAGTGTACGGTATAAAAGTTTCATCTAAGCTGATGTGACACACTAAAATTCGCTTTGTAGTTCATATATATACATATTAATACAATAATACCAATTAAAAATCAAATTCACTCTTAGTACTTACGAAGTTATAAATCAAAATAAATTGGAAAACCACATCTTGAGATTTGCCAGCAAATTTTGTGTTCATATTTCGTGTATTAATAAATAGGTTGTGATATTGGTAAAATTTTGATATATCATCCATTTCTGTAAAAATTCGCGAATCTCAGATTTACACAATTCTACTGCACAATTAATGATGTGAATCCAAAAGAGCAGGTATAAGACTTAACACTGCAAAAACCTGTCAATTTAATAGCCATACAAGGACACTTGGACAGGGTATTTTGACGTCGAAATAACTGAGCGACATAATTCAAAGGAAGCTGAAACAGCTGCCGAAGAGCTCACAAAGCCATTCGATCAATTCAACATTGCTCCACTGCAACATCTACTTACATATCTTTTGTAGGAAGAGAGTGTTTGTAGGAAGAGTGACTCGTAGACCTAGCTATTATTTGTGCGTTGCACGATTTTTCTGTTTCATTTATAAAATTGCATAAAAATAATATACTCTTATACAATTTGTTTGGGTGTCGGGTACCAAAACTGCAAAGGTGAAATGATAAAATTAGTTATCAACAATTTATGTGCGATTATTTTCGAATATGTTACACATTTCTAACTAAACTTTGCCTCAATTCTCAATCTTCGCTAGACATACCTTTCAGAAAGGTGGATGTCTTTCAAGACAGTTCAGATGATAAATTTACGTCCACTTTAGTCCACGAAAAATAAAAAAAATTATATAAATAAATATTTGTAACTTGACAATAATCAGGTTACATTCAACGTTTTATCTATAGTAGTATGGTTAACTCGTTTCAATTCAATTCGTTTGTTGTTATTGCTCTCCAATTATACAATACGAGTATGTATTGCTTTCCAATCACAATATCAACTAAAAACACAGAGATAGCTCTAAAAGAACAGCGATGCGCATTCAAAGTAAAATAGGCAATTTCGTATGTATCTCTTTCGCGCTCAGAAAATCAACTGGTAACTAGCTGCTCGCATGCTATCGCCTTCTATTATTATACGAAGTATGTATCATTCGTTCAGTGTTAGGAGAGAGCGAGATACAGAGAGAGAAAAAATTAATATTTGTGTGTGTGCGTTTGTGTATAATGTAGTGACTATGCCTGTCATTTGTTGTTTCGTTGTATTCGTGACAATTGTTAAAGCCTTGTACGCACAAAATACTCAACCGATTTTGTTGAAATATAGATTGAGCATATCTGCAAATTAATACCTTACCTTGCAGTCATTACAATAAAGTACTTGCTTTTTAATACGCGTATGTATAGAGATATTGTAGCTGCTACATTAACCAAACATTTTTGAAACGTGTGTGAAGCGCATAAAGGCTTCGTTTATTTTGACAGGGATATAATTTTTTTTTATTGTATTATACTGTAACTATTTTCGAATTCGAGTGCAATCAGCAAAAAGCTAAGAGAAAGCGAACAAAAATCTAGATAGACTCGAGTATATAAATACTTATGTACCAATATTATCCATACTCAGTTGTATGTTATACAGGCAACGTCAACTTCTATCTTATTCTCAGCCTTTCGCTTTCGCTAAGTTGCTTTTGTCTGCTGTATCTTTGTATGGTATCTGCCACTCAGGATATGTGCAGCACGTACAAGGCGCATTGGATCTTCTTCCGACGTTGCTTGACGCTTTTAGTCAACGCAGACAGTTTGCAAACAAAGTCGATACTATTGTTGGCTTGGCTACCGCATGCACGAACACACAAACAGACAAACAAACAAACAAACAAATAAACATAGAAACAAGGACACTGCCACACGAAGCAGCATGTCCCTGTGATTCTGTTTGAGTAAGTGGTTATACGAGTTTACTCGTATGTACCTATGTATGTGTGTCTCTGTGTGTGTGTGTGTGTGTGTGTGTGTGTGTGTGCTTGTATCTTAAAGATAAAATAGTGGATCAAAAGCACTTAATTACATAAAACGAAAATTGTTAACATTCTCGTAAGCTGTTTCTGCAACAGCTTCTTCAACACACTGTATTCCAATGGCAACAAAGTAAATGTATCTTGAATTTCGCATCAGTTTGAGACCCCTACTCAGTATAGTATGGTAGATGAGAAACAAAGAACAAAATTCGGTGCCGGGTGTTCAAGTAAGTGGTTTATTATGGCAGTGTACTACAATATAACAGAGAAAGCCATTTCGAGTGATAGTGTGTGACATGATAATCATCATCACATCACATCACTTGACTACTTGCAAACGCCTGTGTATGTGTGTGTGCTTCATACAGTGTCCATAGCTGAGGCTTAGTGAAACCGAGGACATTGCTTATCCGCTAAGCTGGATCAAAGGCGAAATCACTTTGAAGTCATTCATTTCGAAGAAACTGACCTAATTGCCTGTGTATATGAATGCTTCATACATAGAATAATACTTCAACTAAGTATATAGACTCTAACATAATCTGTATACTGTATAGTGTATATAGTGCAAGTGTCGTTTAGTTAATGGTGCTTAAATATTCTTTTGTGTTGTGCCGGATGAGGAAGTCAACAAAGTCGCTTGTCAAAAAGAATGTCATATTGTTCATACTTAAAATATTTACAAGAAAATTGTTGTTAGTTGTTGCATAAAATTGCTTCATTTGTATCTTACTAACGCACATTTCCGAACTTTTTGCTTATTTCCTTCCGTTGTCGTGCGTATTAAAAACCACATCAAAACTTAAGTTGTTTTCAACACGTCAAAGAAGCAATTTGATGAACATGACATTTTGTTTTAATAGAAATTCAGAAATAGCAAAATCTGTTATGGACTACTGTGGAGACTGCGTGTTTAAGTTGACCACATTGGCCTAATTTACGTAAATTTGCTAAATTGTTATGTTCTGACAGGGCGTTTTGGCAACAACGGTTCAAATAAAGAGCTTTAAAAAGGAACTCGACTGCATGGTTCTTGCTTTTTAGTTCTTAACATATGATGAATGAACGACGAGATATCGAGGACTATAAGAGATAGATGCTGCAAACTTTGGTATTAAGACTCTTCTATTACGTCTTTAGATAAAGTGTAGGAAATGAACGTGCCAACGCTACCTTAATGTGTGGCACAAATACAAACCTGCTTTTTTTTTAGTTTCTGTAAGAATATATGCTAAATTTGTATGTCAACCATAATAAAATCAACAACAAAGGTACAGATCAAACCACTAAAAAATATAGACCCCATATAAATCTATGATTCAAATAAAGACTCTGAAACAAGTTGGATATTATCTTGAATTGGAGTACACTTAACTGTAACGGTATTTCTGGCTTTCTGCCATCCTTATTACAGATAAAGAAATAATAATTCACTTACATACATGTAGTTAATGAACATTATTAACTTAAGGACACAGAAATAAACAAAACACGAAGTATAAAAAAAAAATTGTGCCGTATTTGAATTCAACGACCATCAATTCACCGGACAAAGAAGTCTCAGCAATGGAAATTATTTGTGTCATCAGTCGTTACATCGGAGATAAATGAAAAATATATATTTTTAGATCGAATTATTTTGTCAATGATTTCAATAATTTTGTGAAAGCGAAAAACAAGGAGCGCTCGAAATACACATTCCTCTCCAAGGAGTGAAACAATTCAAAGCGGCATAATATAAATATAACCAACTGCGGTTAGAGATACTGTTAGAGTTACTTGCTTCATAAATAAAACGGTCCAAAATAAGAAAAATATCTTGAAATCAAGACCACAAAACGAAAGTAGGGTAAAGTATGTTGGCGAAAATTCTTATTTTGAGATAACAAAATATTAATAGAAGATTTAATTTTCCTGCAATCACGATTTTTGGTCCTAAATTAAAAATGTAGTCTTGTTTTAAGAATATAATCTTAATTTAAGACTTTTTGACTTATTTTTAATTTTGATTTTTTTTTTTTCAAAAATTTAAGACCAATCGGATTTGTTGTTTTAAGATGCAATATTTTTATCAGTGTACTTACTTATTACCGCTACAACCGTTTATCGATCATAGCCGCACGTAGGAAGGCGCACCAGTGCGTCTGGTGTATGTTGATGTTGATGGTGTAAGTTGATGTTAATATCAACTTTGCCAAGGTCGTTCCAGACTTGGAGTGGTTGCCTTCTCACAATTTGCTCAACACGGAGATTCAGTCTTTAATTTGTCGAGGATATCAATAAGCTGAATATCTGCACCAGCCCTGTGGATGGACAGGACATTCCAGGTGCATATCGTCTTTAAATCGTTGGCGGTGGTCGTCATCAATGGGAAATTGTATGCGAGGCTTTCTGTGCGTTTGCACTGGTAAGTGTAGTTTTTCGGTGGCGAGTACCAAACCCAGCGCACCAACCCTCCTAATTAAGGGGAGTGGTTGCCTTCTCACAATTTGACCAACACGGGGATTCCGTGGCTTATCCAGGGGATACATGTCCTAACGGACGTTTGTGAGCTGCTTGGGCTGTTTGCAAATTAATCGTAATTTGACCGCTCCCAAGAGAATGGCCAACAAAACTTTCCACTTCTGCAAACGATCCCATCCTCCAGTTAGAAAAATAATATCAATAAAAATTCAACAAGGTTGATTATTTTGCAAATAATAACTTGGCACGGGAAAAAGGGCGGGAACATTTATTCACGCACTTGTTGAAAGCTTACAGATGATGATGCAACAGCTTAAGCAAAACTATAAAAAATATCGGCAAAAAATGCAGTGATACATTTAGCTACCGATATAATAAAAAAATATTGGCGCAATTCAAAAATTAAAAACTTGAATTAATCTGTGACAGATTGGCGATTTCGACCACTGTGTGTGATCAACTGAAAGAGATTTCTGTGGCACCAAGTATTGGAATTTCTGTGTCACTCTCGAAAGCAAAATGTTAATGCTTGATTTCAAATTCAATTTCACTTAAAGTTAACAGCAGCAGATTTAAAGCAGATTTTTATACATAGCATTAAATTAATATATGCATATGTTACAATACTCGTCGTACTTACAGTATGATTTGACCAGTAAATATGAAATGCATACGAGACGAGCTTAAGAGCCAAATGCAATAGCCACAGTAGCAACAACAACAACAATAAATGTTGCACTGACAGCGAAAACAACCACAGCAACAGCAACAGCAACAAAAACAACAACAACAACAACGGCGTCGGCGGCAGTGACCTACAAAATCATTTGAACAGGCCAGAGAACAATTGCAGACAGAACAGAATGTGGCAGTGTGCAAGGCAGGATGCAAAGAATAAAGGCAGCGGAAAGGATTTATACACGGAGTTCAAATGCTTTAAATGGTTTGGGATGCACTATGAAAACTGCATCATGCATACATGAGCGCGCACGCATCTATAAGATACAAGTATTGTATAAACTCGTATAAAACGCGCGGAATATCCATAATCTGATGGCCATTATGCGATTTGTGTGAACAACAACAACAACAACAACAACAACAACAACAGCAACAACAACAATAACGACCACATGAAAGAAGCATATACGAAATGCGAATATGGCTAACAGCAACTGACAGAATGGAAATGTGACACGAAGACAGGACAACGTTGAGGATGATGTTGACGATGGCTACAACACGATGACGATGAGAAGGAGCAGCAGTTGGTGTGCCTGTGCTGCAGCGCATCTTGTCTTGTTTAAAATGCAATGAAATGTTGCATAAAGCAACAGCAACGGCAACAGTTACAGCACTAACATCATTGCTGCTACTTGTATTGCATTGTTGTTATTTTTTATTTTTTTTTATTTTTTTTTTGTGCAGCAAAAGCATCCAATTCCTCCAGCTCTTCTACTGAACAGCTGCAGGGTCTGCTCCTGCGCTGCGCTGTACATCATTGAAAACCATAAAAGGAGCTAAAGTACAAATCGTTGTCACATGTGAGTCGCATTTTTATTGTGGCTGCTGCAACTTGGGAATATTTTTTTTCTGCGCCATCTCTCCCAACCTCTGCTAGTCACTCCTGTTGTTCTTGTTGTTGTTGTTGTTGTTGCAGCGCGCCAAGAGTTCAAAAGCTGTTGAAGAATTTATTGCTCTTTACTATAAATGGTCAGAAAGCATTTGCTGCCGCTGCTCGAAAATGGTTATGTTGCCGACTGTATTTTTTTTTTTTTTTTTTTGGTTTGTTACTCACTTGCATTGCTATATTATGTACCACGCTATCTCTCTCTCTCTCTCTCTCTCTCACACATACATTTTATTTTGCAGTTATTATAGCGCATGTTGCATGGTGCATATTGTTGCACTTGCAGCACTTTAAACTAATTCAAATTTCACTCGCTGTGCTGTATCTTCAACAAGGTAAATACAATTGCTGTTGTACAGAATCAGACTTCTTTCCCTTTTGTGGTTCTTATCGCCCGCACTTGGTTTCGGTTCACTGCTTCAGACTGTTCCCGCCGCCATACGATGATCATCGGTTTCTCCGTTCATCCTTGCAGCCATTCTGTGACCTTAAAAGGCTTATGGCTTTATTGTTATTGTTCTGTCTTAAATCATTTTTTGCTCGCGATCTTTTCCACAACTACAATTTTTATTGCTTTCTCGGGAATTTTTGCCCTAAAATGGCAAACCGGGAACGATCATGTTGTAGTTGGATTTAAAGACGACGACGACGACGACGACGTTGATGGCAGTAACATGCAACATCATCACATTCAGAGTTGATGTTGAGCGATCTCTCTGTCATTGCATGAAGCTCTTCAACGCACGCTGGAGCAGTTCGATTGCCAACGTGATTGATTGTCGTTGCTTATTATTGTCATACAGAGTGATAAAGACAAACAAAACAAAAAACAAAACAAGATTTCGTTGAAAATCTTTAAACACAAAGTCCAAAATATATAAAAAGATTTCTTATAATTTGCTATAATTTGCTTATAATTTGCTGTATTGATAAAGCTCTAACTTAAAGCTCCGAAATAATAAAGGAACTCATGCAATTGATTTCCAGACAGATTCTGTTAAAAATAAATCAGTTGCGTGAATGCACTAAAATTGTTTGCTTCAAGTTTCATATAAACTATTTGCAATGCATGGACTCGTTCGTTTGCAGTAGATTACATTAGTGGAGAAAGTTATTAATTGCCATTCACTTGGGAATGGTCAAAATCGTTTATTTTTCAAACGTGTCAAGCATTTCACAGAACGTTCGTCTAGGTAGGTTTTGAGCATCCATTCAGCGGTGAGCATATTGTGGTAAAGGGCCCGTGGGGACCAAATATATTTTTTGGATTCTACACAATGAGCCCAAGATCAAAATTTCTGTTTTTTTCTTAAGTTTTTTTTTCGAGTTAGTGAAATAGTTTGTATTTTTGATTATAAAATTTGGAAAACTTTTCACAAAATGGCGGAATTGGGCGGGTAAAGAAAAGCACATATTTCAATTGTCTATTGTGGCAATACGGCTTAATATTGGCGTAGCATAGTCGCTACTTAAAAAGTTATAAATCAAAACAAATTTTGAAAATAACATATGGATTTGCCGAGAATTGAGACCATGTTTTCGTGCTCATCCTACCAATATTATAAACGCGAAAGTTTGTATGGATGTGTGGATGTTTGTTACTCTTTCACGCAAAAACTACTGAATGGATTTTAATGAAACTTTGCAATAAAACAAACACAGCGCAAACATTTTAACCACGTCCACTTACTTTCGTAGACGATAAAAAGCTGATAGCTACAAAATCGTCTAGCGATCATGTGTTTGCCTTAAATGGTCATGTGTGCGCAATGATACTACAGAGGCAGAGAATGAAAGAAAACCATTGTCTTGTTGAAAGTTTAAATTTTTTTTAATCAAATTTTTGTTAATAGAATTTGGGCTTTAATGTATTTCAAAAATAGGCATTTGTTTATATGAGAATAGATCGTTAAGTATTTTTCATCCTCATATTTTAAATCGCGAATTTACTATTTTTGTATGAACAATTTTATTACCCGAGGGGTAATGAAGATTGGCGAAGTGGCGAAGTGGGGCAGGGAGAAGGGCAGCAACGCGCCAGGTACTAACTAGAATTCAATATTGTGAGATTGGCCAAAACGATATGATTTACTCACGCACTTTACGAAAAATATTGTGGCTATCTGTTATACACATCATGAGTGCATGTCTATTTTAACAATCTGCAATAAATAGTTACAGATGAATGACGTTTTCACTTTGCGTAACATTGCCCACTTTTGCCAGTGGTTGTTGCTGAGTTATGATGATCTTAGTTTATCTTTTGTATAGGGCACCGCCCATTTTAAAATTGTTTGTTTATTTTTCATTAGCAGTATTTTTCAGTACCAAATTCAGTTTAGAAACTGCGATAGATTTCTTGAAGTGTATGTGCTGAAACAATTGAAACTGAATCCGCTGCATGAGCGGAGTTACGGACTTGTAGAGTGGATGCCGCGCACTCTAAAAAACTTATTTCCCCCCGACTAGAAAAATCGAATCTAGTTGGATTACCGAAATTGATACCTTGCGATTGCTGATCAGTAGGCTGGCTGCCCCCACCTAGGAAAAAACACTAACTACGCCCATGAACCGCTGTCGCTGATAAGATGCAACCAATAGCAATGGAACAAGCCAGCTCACAGAGTCCATTTCAGCTGCTGATAAAAGAAACTCGTTCCGTTGCTGAGCCCCACTGGCTGCTACCAATTAGCCGTTGCGTCTGTCCGTACATCATTCATATCGATGTCGCCAAACCGGCGTGTCCAGCGACTCGTATGACGTATTTTATCGTCAAACAAATCGCAGCTGAAAACAAGTTTAAGCTGACCATTGCGATACATTTGCATATGAGTTTTTAGAACGATACGGGCAACTTTGAGTGTAGCTGGTCACTCGCGTGCGCGCTCTGTTGATGATGACGATGACTTATCAGCGATATGACGATGCGCGCTATAAGCTTAAAATGATTTCAAAGTTCAACAAATTCGAATTTCAGTCACAACCAGAAACTGCGCTGACACAGAAGCAGTAGCATCAGCAACAGCAACAGCAGCAACGGAGAAAGTTGCTTAAATATTATAGTAAAATTTAAGTTTATTCAATTAAAGTTTATTCATAACGTTCATAATGTTGGCCAAGACACTGCGAACGCTTTGCGGCGCTACCCGTTTACCGCAGTCGCTTATACAGCGCAATATGAGCGCACGCATCGAGGATAAACTTTACATAGTCGTCGAAGCACAAAATGATCAGGCAAAACAGTCCCAAGTGCCCATGAAATTTCCGGGCGTTTGGCTGCGCGACAATTGCTGCTGCGCCGAGTGCTTTCATGCCAGTTCACAATCGCGTCGCATCGATTGGGATCATTTCGATACGAATGTGCATGCAGTCTCATTGCAATTGGATGCCGATGCACAGCAGCTACACGTCACTTGGAGTGACAGGCACAAGTCCAGTTATGCACTGGCCTGGCTGCGTCAACGTGATTTCAGCCAGAAGCGGCGTCATCATTATCTGAACAGCTTCTATCGTCCAAAAACGGAACACTGGCGTGGTGCAGACTTTGCCAGAGTAACGAAGCAAAATTTTGATTTTTCGGATGTAATGCAGCAAGATGCAGTGCTTCAAAATTGGCTAGAGGCGCTAGCGGTGCACGGTGTAGCGTTAATACGTAATGCACCGCTGGAGCAGAGTGTAGTGCGACAGCTCGCGGAACGCGTTGGTTTCATACGTCGCACCACCTACGGCGAAGAGTTCATAGTGCAAGCGAAACCAGGCGCTAAAAATTTCGCATATCTCTCAGATAAATTGCCACTGCATACCGATTTGCCGTACTATGAATACAAACCGAGCGTTAATATACTACACTGCATGGTGCAGACGGAATCGCAGGGTGGCAGTAATCTACTGGTCGATGCCTTTCACATAGCCGATCGATTACGCGCTGAGCATCCTGAAGATTTTCGCATACTTAGTGAAACGTTGGTCGATTGGAATGATATTGGCAGTGAGGATGGACGCACTTTTCACAATATCTGGCGTGCGCCAGTCATCTGGTAAGCACTTATGCCATAACGTCTTGTAATAGAATTACAATCATTTATTATCATTTCACTTGCAGCCTCGATGCCGCTGGCAATTATACGCGCATCAATCACAGCGTGCCGCAACGTGACAGCCACTTTTCGGTGCCACTGGCGCAAGTGCAGCCCTGGTATGAGGCCTATTCACGTTTTGTGCATCTTGCACGCGATGATGCACACGCCTTTAAGACACTTCCCGGCGATGTGTTAACCTTCAATAATATACGTCTGTTGCACGGACGCACTGCTTACGATGATACTGAGTCTAATTCACGGTATATTGTTGGCGCTTATCTCGACTGGGATATCATCTACTCGCGACTGCGTGTACTTAAAACGAAGGCAACAACTCAACGGTAGCTGTCATACTTACATACATACGTGTATGTATGTAGTTCAATTTCATAGCAATTTAAGAATAATGACTTTCATGCTCAATTACTTGCTTCACTTCCATTACGCATTGAAGCGGAGTTTAGTAAAGTCAAATGTCAGCGTGCGTTACTTTTAAAGAAATCCATAAAAAAAAAAAAAAAATAATATTAATAATAAAAAATAAAATTGAAAGTGAAATTGTCTCATGGCAACAATGACAATGACATATTTTCCAGATAATTTGATAATATCAGCAACAATTGCAGCAAAATCTGGCACAGCAGCAGCATCTGCCATCTGCCATCTTTATAGAAACGATACAATTTCACTCACTCTACGCACTTTAGGCAACGTCACCCCACTTTTTTTTATCATTGAGCTTGGCGCTCTTTATCCTGTTAATCCGTTGCGCAGCGCAAAACTTTTCAGCCTGCTTTATTCGTGCTTAGTCCTGTTCCGACAAAAAAAAAAGCAGCTCAAAAATCTGTGGTAAATTCTCAAATGGCACCAAATCTTTTATACCCTCTAATGGTGCTTCAAGAAACTAACAGTTTGTTTGAGAATTTCTGCATAAAATGAAAACGTCAAATTCTAAAGTTTACACGGCCACTCTTACTTAGTAAGTAATTAGGTGGCAATTTACCGCGATTCGTTTGTTTACATTTTTGTTGCCATTCACGTACCACCGTAAAAGTATCGCACAGCTGCTAGATTGGCCATGTAAACTTTAGACTTTGGCGTTTTCATTTCAAACAGAAATTCTCATTCAAACTGTTAGTTTCTTGAAGCATCCTTAGAGGGTATAAAAGAATTTTAGGCCAAGCATCATGAGTAGCGGCGGCGGGATTGAAGCAGCTATGGATTGGCAAAGAATTGAGACAACAAAATCAATCTGCAGCTCGCCAAACGTTTCGAAGAAAAAACTGCTGTTAGACCCAACACATAGTACATCTAAAAGCACAAACCGTTTTGCTGAACTCGAGATTCTTGATAGCAGTGTAGAGACTGAGGAGTATATAGAGGAAACTGGAAATGCTGAAGCGAAAATAGGAAAAAACAAAGAGGAATCAACTGAGCGAAATACTACTCCGAAGCCTCCGCCAATAATACTGGCTAATGTTAATGACATAAATGGTATGATAAATTATATTACCAAAACTCTTTCGAAAGAAGATTTTACCTATAAGTCCCAACGAAACGGTCAAATACGCGTTATGGTTAAATTTGTGGATAGTTATAGAAAGTTTATAACAACACTTAAGAGAGAAAAGGTTTTGTTTCACACTTACCAGTTAAAACAAGAGCGTTCTTTTAGAGTTGTAGTTAAAAATCTACATTTTTCTACACCAATTGACTGAATTAAAAATGAAATTGAAGAGTTAGGTCATTGCGTAAGGAATATAGGCAATGTTAGGAGTCGTATTACCAAGCATCCATTGAACATATTATTTATTGATCTGGAACCGAACAACAGCAATGCAGAAATTTATGACCTGAAATACCTAAGCAATGCAGTAATTAAAGTAGAGCCTCCCAGGAAAGTAACCGACATTGTACAATGCTTTCGATGCCAAGAGTTTGGACATACCAAGACGTATTGTACAAAAACATTTAGATGCGTTAAGTGTTCAATGTGCCATCCTACTTCAGAGTGTGAGAAAGACAAGGATTTGCCTGTCAAATGTGTTAACTGCTTACAAGATCACGCTGCCAGCTACAAGGGATGCAAAATTTATCAAGAATTAGTTGCAAAGCAGAAGCCTAATACCCATTCTTCTCGTCAGCATTCAAGCAAACCACCTCAGGAGCATAGCTTTTCATCTTCGCACAGACCAAATGAGTTTAATACTAGCGGAAACCGCCCATCTTATGCGCAAGTACTACGAGAAAACAGAAGTTCAAATGACGAAGACCCTTTCCAAAGAATCGAAGGTTTATTAGCCAAACAGTTTGAATTAACAAACAACCTCCTCAACATGATATCTCTGTTAATATCAAAAATATGCAAGTAGATCTTCAAATTGCTATATGGAATGCAAATGGGCTTTCCAACCACACAGAAGAAGTAAAACTTTTCCTTAAATCTAATTACATTGATATCCTCTTGGTATCAGAAACTCATTTTACCAACAGGACACACTTTAAAATTCATGGATATAATCTAATAGTTGCAAATCATATAGATAATAGAGCTCATGGCGGCTCTGCAATATTAATTAAAAGAGGGTTTAAATATAATATCATGGAAATAGTTAAAGAAAATGCTTAACAGGCTGCTTGCATTAATGTTGAATGCATGTCATTCGATATTACAGTTTGTGCAGTGTATTTTCCACCACGATTTTGTTTTAAAGAACAAGATTACTGTAACTTTTTCAAAAAATTTGGTTGTACATTTATTGTTGGTGGAGATTATAATGCCAAACACCCTTGGTGGGGATCAAGGTTAGCAAATCCCATAGGAAATGAGCTATATAAATGCATAAATACCAATAATTTTTCAACACTGTCTACGGGAAAACCAACGCATTGGCCATCAGACCCCCGCAAAATACCGGATCTTTTGGATTTTGCAGTTTATTTTGGAATACCACGGCATCATCTGGAAATTTCAGACAACTACGACCTAAGTTCAGACCATTCGCCAATTATAATTACATATGGCACTGCTCTTCCAGCACTATCAAATAAATATAAAATTGTCACATCTAGGACAGATATTTTAGCATTTCAAGATTGGATAGATGCGAAACTAAATACTAATATATCTCTCAAAACTGGTTTAGAAGTGGATACGGCTGTGGAATCATTTACAAACATTATACATGAAGCAGGTCTGTTGTGTACTGCACCAGCCAAAAGTTCTATAGCGAATACTGTTTTTATATCAGCTGAGCTTAGGAACCTTATAAATAATAAGCGAAAGCTTCGGAAAAATTGGCAAACCAGTAGATGTCCAGCAGATAAAACTAGGTACAATACAGCATCATTGCAACTTAAAAAACGCTTGCACGAAGTAAGAAATGAAGCAACTGCAGAGTTTTTCAAAAGTCTGGATCCTAACACGAAAGACTATGAATACAGCCTTTGGAGAGCTACCAAATATTTAAAACGACCTGCAAAACGAAATGTAGCTATACGTAATCATAATGGAGAATGGTGTAAACCCGCCAAAGCTAAGGTTGAGGCATTTTAATTACAAGAACGAAACGAGTTGTGAACTTATTTAAATTAAATGACTCATGACAATTCAATGGTGAGAAACTGAATTGCAACTGAATTGCTTTTCTTGCATCTCCAAATTCCTCTTCGTGGCGTTACAAACTGTTCAACAATACGTATGCCATTAAACATATAAATTGTTGTAGGTGATGTGTATAGTAAATAAAAATGAAACGAATTCCTTCGCGCTAGTATTGCCAACCAAAACAGCCAGCCACGCATCCAAGCCGAAACGATTTGTGTTGTCGATTCAAACGAAATCCGTTCAAAATGAGGCAAAACTTTGTATAAAAAAAAAAAAAAGTGGCAACGGCAGACAAATATTATCCTGCGCATTATCCTTGGTGAAATGTCACAAAGCTTATTTGCGTATTTAGATTCGAGTGACTTATGTGATAAATCGCTTGTGAAAATGATTGACAGTAAACGCACTCAGCCCAAGCGCTACTCTACCATCAACAATCAATCATCAACCATCTACTCAGGCAACAACTTCAACTCCAACTCCTGCTGATAGTCATAAAAAATTCACATTCGCATTTTTATTGTTATTATTTTCACTTTTGATGCGCACAAATTGGCTCAGAATGCTCAAGCGGCGTGTGGCAAATGGATTTAGGTTGGTTCTTGAAGCAGTGATGAGAGATGGGAGGAGAAGTAAACTTTTGACAGCACTGGTGTCTCCTGTGGTGCAGGATTTGCTGCTTATTGGGCAGGTGAAACAGTTGCCTAACAACAACAACATATAAAAAATAATAAGTCAAAAAAAAAAAAGAAAAAAAAAAGAAAGGAAACAAACGGAAACTGGCACTGCAGGCACAGCTTAGGGATTCCATACAGTTCTTGTCTATTCCTTGTACTCGTCCTTGTTCTTTTGCAACACTGTGCTCTTGGCTATTGGCATTTTCTGTGCTGCTTCTTTTTGCTACAACTGTTTGGGCTCCTCGTTGCCCAAGTACCTCTAGACAGCGAAAAGTGTTTTGGGAATACATCGTCGACTTCGAGGACTTTGTTAGCCCGCATCCGCTCCGAACAGTAGCTCTTTACAGTCTGCTCCTTGCTTCTATCGTGCTATACTATATAGTTGATTTAAGTTGTACGAAAAACTTTTGTAAATAACATTTAAATTGCATTTTTCTTCTTGAGCTTCACATTCGACTACGAATCCGATTCTGACTACAACTCCGACTCTGACTGCTTATGTTGCTTGAGAAGAAGGACCATGTCATCTCTCGGTTCGGTTGGAGTGTATTCGAGTCGAGTCAAGTCGACTCAGCCACTTGAGCCGCAGTCAAGCGCAAATAGCAATATTAACTTTATCAAGCAGCTCGCAAGACGCTCAAGTAGGCTTGAGTTATGTCAACCAGAGCCGAGCCCAACTCAATCCACTTCATTTTCCCACTGAACTTCCTGTTTGCCTATGGAACAGCAGGGGAAGAAGAGAGTGCAATAACCTTACAACTATGGCTGGCTGGCTGGCTGTCTGTCTATCTCTGTCCGTCTGTCGTTGTGTCTGCTCTCAATAAAATGTGCCGTTAATCGCATAACACTTCTCGCCATACACACACACACACACACACACACACACGCACACACTCCTATAAACACTCATATGTAAATGTTTTCAGAGAACATCCTTCTCCTGCTTTTGCTTCTACACGAAGAAAGAAGTTTCAACCAGCCAAGTCAGCCAGCAAGGCCAAACGAAAACATGCCAATTACTCGCTCTCCCGGCGGGACACACCGTGCATAAAGCGGTCGGTGGTGGGGCAGAACAAAGGATTTTTTGGCTTGGGTGTGGGGGGCTGGGGGCACAAGAAAATGTAACTTTTTCTTTGGCAATTTCTTTTGAATATTTTATAGAGTTCCATTATGCCTACTTATGTCTTGTTATAGTAATAAAATAAAATTAAAGAAAGGCATCACGAAAGAAAAATGAAAAGAAAAATGTATAAAAAAATATGAAAAGTCTACTTTGAGAACAACAACAACAACAACAACAATGCCAATGGTAATAATATTGGCGACGGTTTTAAAGAAAGTTTGGCACCCTTTCTTCATTTTTTTTTTTTTTTTTTGTAGCTATACTTGCATGTTGTCCCCTTCCAGAGATCACAAGTTGGTGTGGAATATCGTGATTGGAGATGTGTTAGGTATGTGCATATATCACTGCAATGTGTGACGCTATTTGACCTTGGTTACTAGATTGTCTCCAAAGTGCATCGACTGTGCATCCATAGAGCAGGTGTGTCCAAAAGTTTCAAATGGAAGTGCACTCTTCGATTCGGTATACAAAAAATGATAACAAAGAACAAGGAAATTATTTTGTGTAAATTTCGCTGGTTTTCGCTGCGTTTATGTGAGTGCTGTCAATAGGCAGAGAGTTGACGAAGAACAATGAATTTTTATTGTATAATTCATATGGTTAATGCAAGAAGCTGCGTTTGTGTGCGTCGATGCTCAGCCTATGTTCAAGAGCATAACAAAGAAGAAAGGCGCATGTAGAGGAAACGCCGTAGGCATCTCAGCCATAGAGTTAAAGTATTCTTGGTGATTTTGTTGGTTGAAGCTATTTGAAATTTCTTGTTCTCACTCTGTTGTTCATTCCCACGACAAATATCATTTTGCTACCAATTCCAGCAGTGTAAAGAAAACAATCACAGAAAATTTTCACTCTTCTTAAGGTCTCATAACAAGAGAAATAGTCCTGCTGGAGTTAAGTGCCAACGTAGCAGAATGATGTTGGTTCAAGCAGATATCAGCTTTGTGTATCTTCTACTGAAATATGTTGCAGTTTGAGTTGCCATTGTCAGAAATCCATTGAAACATCCTTTTCTCAATGCCAGAATGCTGCAAAAAGTTGCTGGACTGTTTGATTTGATATGGAAGCGATTTACGATTTGGCCAGATAACAACATAATAATGTTCATGATAGTCATCACATTTGTAGGCTTTGCAATTAAGTATAAATTTCCTTTCTCAGAGATCAATATTTAAAGCGTCTTAAACTAAAGTAAGCTTAAACAAATTTGAATGCCTAGTTTAAGTGGCAACGATATTGAGAAAAAAAAATGGTAGATCTTCCATTTTATGAAGATCTCCCATTTTAGAGTGACCCCATAAAGTGCATACATAGCAGTACATATAATATATTTGTAATTACCTCGTCAGCTAGAGACACCCTGCTTTTTATTTAGGCTTAGAGCCTACAGCAACGTAACCATAGAGTTACGGAAAGACCTCCAAGTAGACGCTTGTATCACTAACTTTTCATTGCATATCTACACGGAAAAGAGCAAACAGAAGAAGAAGCAAACACAATTTGTTAATGAGGTACTAACCAGGTACGTGGCTAGGGAGACTCAACCGGAAGCAGTCTTATTTTAACATTTTTGGCTTTACATCATAAATATCAGATTATTAAATTTTAAGCAAGTATATCATGGTAATGATTTTGAGTTTTCGACGGAATAAGCAACATCATGTATGGAGCTCTGGGGAAACTCAATTGATGGACTTTATAGCATGGTCTCTAGATCAAGCCAGTGCAGATCGAATTGTTACTTATCGTTAACATAGTAAACGATACATAACTTCAACTTAAAGTGTTCCTTACATAGACTTCGTGGTTGAGGTTTGAGTCAAAAAAACAACTAGTATGCCAAACTATTCGGGAAAAGTTGAGATCTTTCACCTAAAATATTACTCTAGCTTTATGCAGCACTGGTCCGCCCGATTTTATGTTTCGGTGGCGTTGTGGCTAGTAGTAAGAAACAGCTTAAATATTGAAAAATTAGTTTGGGTACTGAGATTAGCATGTATCGCAGCAATAGGGACAATCAGAAGGCTTTGATCATCAAGCTCGTCTACTCGTAGAACTGTTCATTGTAGAGATGGTGCATCAAAGTGCACTTCGCCTGTATGAATCGGAACTGCAGGCATAAGTTTCGATCACAGTACCATTCTATCGAAAGGCCCATAGTAAAGTGGGTGTTACGGATCTTCTATATGTATAAGATCAAGTTTTGTTGGAGCAGAACATAACTAGAACAGAGCACTAGAACATACACTTTTACAGCATATTACGTTTTGACTTTATGCAATTTCTGTATTTCTAACATTTGTACATCTCTAGCAACGACAAAAAAAAAAAAACTATGTGCATATTCCCTTAACACGCACACGGCGCGCAGCCAAGAAGAATGACGAAGAAATGGTCGAATGGTAAACGAGAGGACGAAGCGTATAAAACTTTCTTTTACTTTCGACACGAAAACGAAAACACACTCATGCCTACATATAAACGAACATTTACTCTTAAGTAGACGTTGCTGTAGCCGCTGATAAAGACATTTATACAAACACACAAATACACAAACAAACAAACACTCACATCGAAAATGAAAAGTCTATAAAAAAGTTTACTTTTTTAATACTCTCCACATTTATATGTAATAAAAATCTTGTAAAATGCGCCATTTTTGCACTTCAGTTTGGTAAGTGTAGCAATAAGATTGCGACTTTAGTATGAATGTATCTGTGAGAGTGAGCGAGTGTGTGTGTGCGTGTGTGTGCGTGTGTGTGATTTTGAATCTGTGTGTGTATGTCTTCAACTGCTTTTGGGGGTACAGCTGGCATGCTTTGGAATTTCTTAACATGCCTTAGAGCCATATCCAATGCGATGGCATACCCAAATGTTGCTTTCTTTTAAGCTTAGGCAAGAACGCCTGTAGTAAAAAATAGGAACAACAACAACAACAACAAGTGGTAGATACTTGAAATCCAGCAACAAGGCGTATACTCAAGTGTATTATGCTTTGGAAGTTGTTGTTGCTGTTGCTGCTTCTGCTGCGGCATCTCTTGAGGCACAAATGTATAAAGCTAGAAGCAACATTCAACATCATCAACAACAACAACAACAATATTGTTGCAAAAGGCTTAATCCAGCCTAAGCTGTCACCCAGAAAATCCTAAACATCACAGAGCTATAGATACATTGGAGCCATAGAGTAAAGTATACAAAGTGTTCCGTCATTCACATTCACTGCCGTTTCCACTTCCACTTCCGTTTCCGCTTGACGCAGCTTCTGTTTCTATTTTATCATCATTTGATGCGCTCACACTGCTCAGCTGCTCCTACTGCTACCGCTTGGGCATTTCAAACTATAGAAACGTTTGCGTGTGGCATCTGCAGATGTATGTGTGATAGCCACATACTTTCAGACATTGCCTAAGCCGTGCAATGCCGCCGCATTCACTCATGCCTAGGCTTGGCTTTTCCTTTTGCTTTGTTGGCTTCATCTTGAGCGTATCCTTTTTTGTTAAGCGCACCCAAGGCTACAAAGCCAACGGCAAGTCGTCATCAGCATCAGCATCAGCGTCAAAAACGACGACGACGACGACGACGACGACAACGACGACGACAACGACAACGATGACGACATTGCAACACTTCATGTGGCACGCACCTCCGTGCAATACCGGCAGACAAGTACGTCAACGACGCACAGTGGAGTATTTGACCGATTTGGCTGGTCAATTTTCTATTTTATAGAAATCTTTGCCAGACACAAGATACATTATCCATAAAGTTTTCTTAAATTCCAATAAAATTCATAAACCACAAGTCTGAAGCAAGGTTTATATATCTATATATATATATATATATATACATATATATAAGGTGCGTTTCATGGGATCGAATAATTATTCTACAAATTCAATTGTGCTCACTAAATGACTACTCTTTTAATGCTTTTAATTTGTTAGTTCCCCTTTTTGATTTTGTTCTACTATTGCACATTTTCTGCCTCTCTATTCTATTTACCGTTATCAAATTCAATTGCGGTCAAGAAATACGCTTGTTTTTGCGATATTCAGTTAGGTACACATTTTTTGTTTTCATATATTGCCCCGCATTTTTTTAACCCAGTGCAATGCAAATACATTTTCCATTTACATTTTAATTTTTTTCCTTTAGACTTTTCGGATGTAAGGAGTTTTAATTGTTTGCAACAATTTAATCCAATTCAAACACAACAATTTTCATAAAATAATTTTAAAATGGGAGACAATTTTGTACTCCTCTATTCTGCCAACTGACAATAAAGGAACAAAAAGAGAGCTGTTGAGCATAATACGCCATGGAGCCGAACACAATGTGAGAAAGAGACGGAAGAGACATGCCAACGTTAAATAGAAAGTGAATCGAAAGACTGCCGTGTATGTTTTGCTAATTTGACTTGTATTTTCGTTCGGTTTGGTCTCTTCTTGTATCGATTTGTTTAGTTCGTTTGTAATATTGTTTAAAGCACCAAGTGAGAAGAGAATGGAAATGATTTGTGGCATTTGCCAAACGAGTGTTTGCATAATGCTATATTTTGTATGTGCACTACTCTTTATAGTGGCACGATCGTTTTATACACCGCATCTGAAGACAGTTTAGGAGCGTCTAAATGTGCAAGTTTGGTGTCTGCATTTCTTATAGTCTCCGAGATCTCAGCGTTGATACAGACGTAAGGACGGAGATACAAACATGCCTATAACGACTCGCCTGATGAAGCTAATCAAGATTATAAAAATAATTTTTAATAGTCTAGAAATGTTATCGAGAAGCATCTTTAACCGGTATTTAATGAACTGTGTTGTCAATACCACAAGAAAATGCTTAAGAATAATCTTTTTTCCGATAGTTTTCCAACGGGAAAGACACCATTTCCGAGAAATTGACATTGTCATTGGCTAAGGAAACTCTAGTGATGCAGATTTCTTTTTCCATGCTTATAAATTAGTAGCCGAAGACTCTAATATGGGAGATCTGTATTAATACGTTGAATAAATCTAGCGTTTCAGTACAATGGTTTTTCTAATAGTCTAGCACTTAATACATTTTATCCAGTCAATTCGTTCATATAGAACACTGCACTGTGCAATGAAAACATTCGTATGAAAACACTGAAGTTCAGTGTGGAATGTGTTCGCGTTAAGCACACTTTTGTCTTAGCTCAAGTACGCTCGTTGCCTCGCTCGTATTCTCCTTCTCGCTTTCAATACTTTCCAACTTGCAACGCATGCCAGAACTCAACTGAACTCTAACTCAATGCAAACCGAGTCATCCTGTCTGATTGACGAGCTAATCCGGGCGAGCCGCCTGTCGCTTGTATGGCTGTCTGTCTCTCCGTCACATGGCAGAAAACTTTCCAAGATGCTGCTTCACAAACGCACCAAAGAAATGAAAAGCTTTAGAAACCAAAAAGAAAAAAATATTATTGCACAACCCGGAAGTGAATCTTAGAAAATCATTTTTTTTTTGTACGCAACAACAAAAGCAACAGTAAAATGAATGCTAATTAATGTTTTCCAATTGGCTTAAGAGATGACAACTTTTTTCATTTTATCTTTATTTGGTTGCGTTTGTATTTGATTTTTTGTAGCATACGTTTTGGTGCTACTTGTCTTGAGAACGGGATGGGGATGGGGATGGAGACGGGCAAGCGAAGGGGCTGTTGTATATTTACTGAAGAAATATTAATAAATCTAAATGCGTTGCTGCTGAGCAAATAATAAATCCAATAAGAATGAACATACTCACACATACACACACGCACGCACGCACGCACGCACAATACGGCAAATCCTCAAAAATCCTGCTGGGCATATATGTATGTATTTGTACGATGCATATACATACATATATAAAATACACTCAGAGGAAAAGCCTTTTTTTTTCCGTTTTTGTTTTGAATCTTGTGCGAACTAGATTTTTTCCGTTGCTCTCTACAAATGTACACAATCTGAACCATGTAGCGTTTTCGGCGCGTGCAGCTTTGTCTCCTTTAGTTTTTCTCTGATTCAAGTAAATCTTATGTTCTCCACGTGCTCTTTACATATGTCAATCCATTGCCAAAATGTAACTATAGACAATTCCATTTGAGCACTCAGTCAGCCAATTTAGATCATTTTCCAGCTGATCTTATATTTTCTGATTTCCTTTATTTATGTACCTTTATATATCAATTAATCTCGGTTATCTGCATCAAATAGTTGCTGAGATATGACGAATTTAGTATTTCTTCTATGTGGGAGGTGGGAGTGCAGCGTGGAGCGTGGCACCCATAATATTTTCCAAATTATATATAACCAGAATCCCTTCCTTGATCGATAGTGATTCCCTCACTGATTGATACTTTGGCCTCCAGAATGAACCATATTGAAAAATCCATTGGGTTTAAGTCAGGGCCCATTGTTTTGAAGAAATGAAGCTGGGAACGTTATCTTCTAAAAAAACATTGGGTTTGTCTGGCATTATAAGATGATGCTGAGTCTTGTTGAAACACCCAGTGGTTTCTACCGAATTGTTTACGTGCCCAACTCAACAAAGCATCGTTTAAAATCTTTTCACGGTAGATTTGTTGATTTATCTTTACGCAGTGTTCAATGCAAACGAGTGGTAAGCGTCCCGTGGCACTTACCGTGCTCCAAACCATCACTGATGCAGGCGCTTGCTATCGCAGAGGAATTTGCTGGTCTAAATTGTGCTTTGATTTGCACTTTAATCATACACGATCGTTTTGCTTGTTTACATATTGCCGAACAGTAAAATTTTTTTCATCAGAAAAGACCTCATTTTCAAGCTCGTCAGTAACGTGCAAGTGTTTTAACACCTTTGTTCTTGCTAGGCGGACTCCTTTTTGTGCAGGTATTTAATTTGGTTGGCCTTCAATCCTACTTATTTTTTTTACTATGTGCCCCATGCTACGAGCACACATATTGAGTCTTTTTCACCAATTGAATTGCGCTTTGTCGTGGATTATGTTGAGTTCTGTCCTTCACTTTTCTAACCATTTCTGCAGAAGCTGCTGTTTTTTATGTCCACATCTATTTTGTTTTTTGTTGCTACCAGCATCATTGCAACCGGTTAAGAATCGATACACAAACATTTTGTTCACACGTAAATGACGTAGCTCGTTAACAATGGCTGGTTGCGATCCATCCAGCCAAATACAAAGCAATAATACTGTTGCCTTTCAATTCCATTTCGATAACTTTTTCTAACTGCGACGTAAAACGATTTGCTTCCATAGACTTGTAAAAGACATAACCGACTGACGCTTGACAAAACAAGAGTGCGCTGTCATTAGCCGTTTGATTGATATAGCAGCGTGAAGTTGGTAGCACTTCGAGCGCCGACCGCTGTATAATAGATGTAGCGACCAACCAAGAGTATTTGTAAATTCTTCGTTGGTAAAGCATGTATTTGCCTTACCAACGCACAAATCCACATACTCGTATATGTGGTACCAAAAAGTATTGTTTTTCTTTGGAACGTATCTTGTGGGCCGTATATATGATTTTGTTGGGTCTCCGTTGCTGTTGTCTGCTTCAATTCATTGAAATTATCTTTTTGTGACTGATATATGTATCCTGGCCAAAAAAAATCAATTTTTCTAAGTGTATATATGACAATAAGCCCCCCTCCCCACCGACTTAAGGCTTACAGCATAAAAAAAATAGAAAAATCCGCGCAACGCATTAAAAATCCTCTTGGAAGAGCAGTGGAAAAGAGATTTGATAGCAAAGCAAATCGTAATACTGCCGAGTTTTCAATTTTTCACTTTAATTGAATTAAAATTCATTCGTTGCGCTTATGAAGCGTTTAGAAAGCTTATTGTGGTCGTCGTCATCCTCAATGGAGCTGGAGTTGATGGATGCAAAGACGGAGACGCTGGCATTTGCTTTGCAGCATCAGCACTCGACACCGCTTCAGGCTACAATGCGGCTACAATCGGCTTGAACTGGGTTGAGTTGGTGCCAAACATTCATTCATGCATCCTTTTGCTGAAACTACACACTCACTTATTCACTCAGTGAAGCATTTATACATTCATTCCATCGATTCGCTATGCTTGGTGTTGGCTGCCATTGTTGTTTATGTTACTTATATACGAGTATATGTATACATTTATATATACGATATATAATATAATTTTCTTTTTTTTTTTTTATGCAACACGCGTATTTTGTTGCTTACGGCTTGGCCAGCGTCAGTACGTAATACGCCCGGAGCGGGCTTCATGCGTACGTGTGCCTTTGTACACGTAGAAGGGTTGAGTTGGGGGGACTCACGCTCGAGTTGCCGGATAACATTCAGCGTACTTGGGGTATTTGTTTGTAGACGTGTGCAACGATGCGCGTAAGTTTTTAAAAAGTGTCTGCGATAGACCGCAGCGCTGAATATTTACTTCAATTGTTTGCAGCGCCTCTTGAATCATCTTTCCAATCATCAAAATCCACTAGGATGTCTTTGTCTTGCACGTTAACGATTGCGCTGGTTGCACCTTTAGCACTCGTCCAGGCGCCTCAAGCATTTTAAATGAAATTTATACTTTCAACCCTTGAGGCAGCAAAATTTGTTAAATATGCGTATTAGTTTCCACTCCCTGCCACCATTTGATTTTGGGCGTGAGTAGGTGAACGGTTGGTTGGGTGACTGTATAAATTTTTTGGTGGTTGTTTGACTGGCGTAGTTTATTAAAGCACAATACGTACATACATCCATATCCCTTACAAATTTTTCAAATAAACTGCGTTTTTCGAATAATGATACTCAAAGCATTCACAAACCCATCCGCTCAGCCGCCATACACCCCTCCCCCCATAACAACATCGTCCATAACATCAACAAAAACAACAACCACAAACGCTTTAGATGAATTTCTTTTCATCATTTTACCGCCGCTCTCAAAATGCTTTTGCGGTTGAGCGCGTTCCCTTTTTTTTTTGTTGATTTAAAAAATAAAAATTTTATGTTTTTATTTAATATATTTTCAAATTGCGTTAGCCAATTGGAAAACATTGTAGTCTAGTGGACTTTTTTTTACTACTTTTTTAGTTGTTATTAATTTGATTTATTTGCGTTGAAAACTGAATCGTTCCAAAGCATGCTCGGTCGCACTTTTGAACGTTGTCCACCAATTAAGTTTGGCTTCGCATTTAAGCTCTGTGCACTCTCTCAGCTCTCTCTGTTGTCCATTCAGAAAAGTAAAGTCGCTGAAATTTTATGGACTGAGCTATGTAAACTCGTGCCTCAAACGGATCCTTGAATCGTTGCCAAACTAAATAACACTAGTTTTGATATCGTACTACTTGTTATCGTTTGGAATGAACGATATGCTTTGCAAAAGTAAATTATGTTAATAAAAACTTTCAGAATGCTGCGCCATTTTTTGTCTTTTTTTATTAAGTATTGCTTTTACTAGGGTGAGCTTATGATGAGTACTTAACTCCTCGTAGGTAAAAAAATATAATACAAAAGTTTAATTTATTTCTAAACTTAGTAGCAGCTCGACTCTTCAAAATTTTGTATGCCTTTCAAATATTACAACAGGTTATAACGCTCTGGCTCGGTGATAAGCTATACAAACGACTCAAATCTTCTTCGCGCCATTTTTCAAATTTACATACATATTATAGTCGCAGGAAGCTAGAACTGGAAACTTTTGTGATGTGTTAAGTGGTAAAATTCAATGAAGACATCAATAGAACGCGATTTGAATGTTTGGTTTGTCTAAGTTCGATGATGACTATGATGCCAATGCCATACACCACATTCATAATGATCGAATGAACAAGCAAGGAAGGTATTATATGCTACCACACCCAACGAAGTGTTCGAGTAGTATTTGAGCAGCGCCGAAAGTTGAAGACTGACAATCAACTAATAGGCACTTTAGCAAAATATTTGAATTACCCATTCGAAAGTAGGGATCTCAACATTTATTATTATTCAGTTTCCTCTATACTCGTACTTTTGATTTTAGCTGCATCGATCGTTTAAAGTGCCTGCCTTTTTATGTTTTTGAAAATTTTCCATTTTATTAGTATAAATTGTTCAGAAGTGATTTCGTTAAAGTGAGCCGCATGTCACTACGATATATACTAAAACAATATAAGAAGTTCACACGAAATTTACAATTATATTGTAGCTATATAGTGTGTGGTGGGTTTCTATATTTCGTTATGGGTTTCGTTACCCATAAATCTGAGCCATACACGCCTTTTAAACTATAATTGAAGTGTCCATCCATTAGAAGCCATCATGATAAATTTCAAGTTGATATTAACTACAATAAGGTATTTGTAAAATCGAATATGCAAGTTTGTTAGAGCATTCTTCAAAGTGGGCGTGATACGTTCCTTTATAATTATGTGTGAAGTGAAGTAAATACGAAGCCAAATATCAAATTGATTATGCATAAAATGATAAAGTTTTTCATGAAACATTCCAAAAAGTGGGTGGTGGATTTGCATTGGGATGCGCCTAAAATGAAGAAATTGCCTCAATATTTCTCTATAGTATGTAAGGCATTCGTCCATAAGAAACCACTCTATTAAATGTTATGTTGATATTTACTGTAATAAGTAAGAAAGTTTTCATTTCAAAAATTCAAAAATTGGGCGGTAAGTTTCTGTGTATGCTACCCCTAATAGTGGGCGTGACACTTCCGTTGATATTTATGCGAATCATCCATCCATAAGAAGCCAACATGCCAATATTTAAGGTGATATTGACTGCAATAAAAACGTTTTCCAGAGAAAAAGTCAGTCGTGAGCGTATGGTTTGTATGGGGGTACCTCATAAAGTGGGGCGATCACACACATTGAGTTCCTACATAAGAAGCCATCATGTCCATTTTTAAAATGTTGAAAGTTGGGTAGGGGGGGGGGATGTTTCTATGGGGCTGCCCTAAAAAGTGATTGTGGCATGTCAATTTCGATACTCTATTAAACTGCAATAAAAATAAGTCTATGCGCCAACTTACATCAAGATAGACAGGTGGACATAGCTAGAACGACTCGTCTTGTCGAGCTGATCAAGAATATATATATATATATATATATATATATATACTTATGGGGTCATACAATAGAAAACGCTTTCGTCTCAAAATTTCCAAATTCCCAAACATCTCATAAAATTGTATTTTATGGGTGAAATTTACGTTTTGTGTGACACTCCAGATAAATTACCTGGTAAAGGTATAGAATGCTCTATTTATAAGTTGGCAGTTTTGCTTTTTTTTCTTTAAAAAAATACCCCCAATTTCGGAATATCAAAATTTTTTACTAACTACATTTTCATTTATTGTCCACTCATCAGTATACTTCAATTGTTTTAATCATTCTTTGTACTACAATAGAACATACACGTATATAAATACTTACGTATTTGCCATCGCAATTGAGCATTCATCTGGGCTTATAAATGCCTTTCAAACGCACATTTTTTCGTTTGTCATCGCTGAAACCATCTTTCCATTCTCTGAATTGTTCATGTTCTACGATCATTTTAGTTGCTGTTTAATGGCATTTAAGCCACTTTTATTTGTACCAATATCTGCGAAAAACAGATGTCATTGGAATCATACTTTATTTTAAAATCTTTTTCAAAATGCTTTGTTCTATTAATCGGAGCATGGTTAACCCTCTGAAGAGTTGAAAGTACAAATTTTCAAAATGTTTACTATAAAACATTCATTCAATCTTAGGTACACCGTATGCATTAGAGTTTATTTTTGATCATCAATTTTGAACTACTTTTCCTACATTTAACAAATTGTTCAAATTGTTTTTCTTGAGACATTGTCGGGCGCAATTCATTTGCAATTCAATAAGCGCAGTTTAGCTGCAACATTCGAAAAACCATCTTTGATTTTACGTATATCGTTGACAATTATTTGAAAAAAATCTTAATGTAAAAGTGTATGTCTCGTAGTAATGAATATGTTGGACATCGTGATATCCCAAGTTTTTCTGGATACAGTAAAAGTTTAATAATAATTGAAGCCCTTTACTAGTAGTTTAAGCGTTTGATTTATTTGTAATAATAGCAAACAGAAATCAGTAATCAGCCAGTAAAAGTGTATGAAGAACGCAAATAAGTTTGTCAACAGTGCTGATTTGGTATTAAAAATGTTTAATTGTGTCAACATGTCACCCTGTGTATGTAAAGCAATTAATTTAAATTATTAGTTCATTTATTTATTTTTTGTTTTTCATTTCACCTTTACTTAAGGCCAACAAAGGCACTAAAGGACACCTGCAAAACGAATGGCCATGCATTGCGTAAATTGCGGGTAGACGGGGGTTTAGTGGTCGTCTGGGGTCATTTGCTTAAACTTTGTATACCAAAGTGCGCGGCCTCACGAAGTAATTAACTGCGTATAGGGTAAGGAACTTGTAAGCAAAAGGTAAATTGTCGTACATAAAATGAGCATTTCAAATTTTTCATAACGTAATAAAGTGCTAACAAGCACAAGGGGAGCTAAGCGCTATTGGCCGGGGGAGTGTCAGTGGGGAGTTGGGCATGCAAAGTGAACAGCATCCGCTGAGTTGCGCTGAATTAAATGAGAAGACAATAAAGCAAACACGTGCTGCGCGTCGACAAGGGACAACAGAAAAGAATCCTTTTGCATTCAATTAGCGCAGCGACATCGGCAGCGGCAGCAAACTGCGTTAGTCAGGTAAATGCGTCAGCGGGGGCATGTAGGCAAGGACAATGTGGCAATGGCGACTGCTGTTGCCAGGTGAACGTATTTAATAATTTGCAGTAAAAGTTTGAAATATTTTCCATTTCCATTTCTATTTTTTTTTTTTTTTTTTTTCGTTTTTGTATTTTTCTTCTTTGTTAGCGGCACGCGCTGCATCCGAGATTTTATTTAAAATCCAATTTAAAGTTTATGAGCATATTATTTTTTTATTTTATTTCATTTAATTTTCTTGCTGTGTTTCTCTCTCCTTTGCGCTTACGTCAAAAACTTTGCGCTGCGCTGAGTTGTAAACCAAATTAGCTACACTAGTTGCAGCAAAGGACAAAAGGATGCAGTACAAGCAGCAAACATAATGAAGAAGCAGAACTGACTGTACATAAAGTGCGTGCTCTGCATAGGCAACGAAAAATGTTGCATACTTGCAGGCGACGCATTTTAAAAAGTGTTTTATGTATGGGGTGTTTTTTATGGGGGTGTAGAACTTCTAATTGAATTAAAATGCTGCGTTTACATAATTTTAAACTGAGAATTGGCTTTATTAGAAAGATAATTTTATGCCATTAATAGTGTTTAAATATGATTTCATGCTGTATGTTCTTTCTTATTTCTCTTTAAATTTAAGACTAACTTCTGGTCGCCGTACGTACGTGTGCACATAAATTTATGCACGGATTATCTTTTATCTTTAGCGCAAAATCAACTTTATTAATTTCAGAACATAATTAGTCCAAAGGATAGGTTATTTGAAAGCAGTTGACTGCTTCACTTAGACCTGATGATGAGTTACCATATGATCTAACAAATTTTATCTAACCGACTCTCGGAGTGAACTGTTTTGAAGATTTGACAAATGGATCATTTGTGGCGAATTTTATATAAATCTACTAGAGCCTACAGGAAGTAACTTACCACAGAGCCAAACCTATTTCTACTTAACGCCGAACGTGTGCACAAAATGTGCTGTCATCGATTTCTCCTCATCATATTCTACATATGTCGTTCGAGCTATCGCACGCCTTACATCATGCCTGCCCATTAGACAGTGGCCCATTACGACGACAATCAGGGTCTATATTTCTGTTCTATTAAGATTTATTAGAGCGACGTGCGTTTGAGGTTATAAACATGACATCTAGCGCAGATGTCCAATCCGTCCACCAGTTTAATATCTTTTTGCAAGTAGTCAGTGTCAACCCAGTTCAGCTCTTCCTTGGAACAGTCTGCTTGCTTGTTGCTAGCCTAGCAAGTTCATTTTCTTTTTCGTTGCTTTTTATGTCTCTATGATCGGGTACTCAGTTGAGATGGATCGTGAAGTGCTTAGCTATCCTATTTAGAGAATTGCGGCATTCTTAAATATTGTTTGAATTCGAAAATGGGACATCAAGTGCTTTCCGAGTATATAAGTAGACATAGACCATGGCGTCCTGAATATCAGCGACTTCTGTACTATTTTTGTGTTATGACGACAGTTTAGGAAACTGTCGCATAATGTGAATAAAAAAGAATAAATTGAGATAAATCAATAAATTATTGAAAAAGGATAAGGTCAACATTAGTATATATGGAGACGGACATCCGGACATGGCTATATCGGCCCAACATCTGTTGCTGCACCAATATATATGTTGTAAGGGGTCTACCAAGCCTCCTCCTGCCTGGTACATATAGTAGCACAAAATTAGTATACCTTTATCCCTATGAATGCAGGGTATAAATTCATGGTGCACAAAATATTTTGTTGCTCAGTGTAAATTGAAACAATTTTCTATGTTGCTTAGTGCAAGAACTCCGAATCTAACAAAATCACATAAGAATCACGGAAGAACATAAGGCTGTCATCCAAAATCATTCGATCAAAGTTAGACTGCACCAACTATCCAAGTTACAATGGAAGAACTCGGAAGAAGGATATAAGAATTCTGGGATATCAGGAGTTATGGATATCCCGCTATAAAGATTCAAAGAGTTTAGGATACAAGGTTCTAAAAGAGTAAGTTTAAGTAAAAGATGTTTATACAGTTGGGTTGAATAATAGTTTTATTATAGTAGTTATAGTTACATAAAAATATCGTTTTTGCTACCTTCGATTTTCATCAAGCGGAGATAAAATGATATTTCGTATTGTAGTGAAATTAGTAGAAAAATAGAACATTAACATCCATCATTGCTGAAATCATCAAGCGGTGAGCGAAGGATAGGTTTATAATAATAACCGTTTTTTAACTTCGACTTTCATCAAGCGGAAATAAAAGATGTTTCGTATTTTGTATTTTGATGCAAATTAGCCAAATCGGTGGCCAGTGGTCACTGAATTTCTAACAAATTTCTGTGACGAACGCCTGGGCACTGGCGTGCTGCCTCTGCCTGTGACGTCATTATAAAGTACTTACATGGTGTGATCTAAAACTAGCCGAACTTCTTAGTTATAAAATAAAACAAACATGGTATTATGTAACAAAGCTAATATTTACTCACGATGCATTTAATTCAATACAATTCAATACAATGTTTGGAATGCTCAATCAATTTATCCATAGACTTTGGAAATTCGCTTTTTGGGATGTTCTTTAGCACCTGTGTCACGGCTGCTTGTATGGCTGGATGGGTATCGTAAAAAGCTCCTTTCATTGCAGTTTTCATTTTTGGGAAGAGAAAATAATCGCACGGTGATAGATCATGCAAATACGGAGGGTGGTCGATGATACAAATATGTTTTTTCATTCACTACACGAGCGATTTTTTTTTGATCATCATTTAACTGATGTGGAACAAAAGATGCACACACCTTTCTTTTACCAATATATTCAGTTAATATTTTGTAGATTGTACAGTAAGATTATTTTAATTCTTTTCCCTTACATCGGGTCCAACATGCATATAGGGCGGGCAGATCAACCGACACTGCACTGCTGAATCTAACAGGGGTAATTGAAACATCCCTTGAACACAAAGAGGTCACAATGTATGCCTTTTTGTACATAGAAGGAGCGTTTGATAACACAAATCACGCCACAATCTGTAACGCACTAGTAGAGAGGGGAGTAGACCCAATTATAGTGAAATGGGTATAGTCACTGCTGAGAACAAGAACAGCTGAGACAGGGGTGAATGGCACCAACGTCAGAATACACTCAAATGTTGTCCACAGGGATAAGTTCTCTCGCCCCTACTATAGAACCTAGTTGTAGACAGCCTACTTTGTAGGCTAAGCGAAAATGGAATAAGTTGTCATACGTTGGAAAGTTTGAAGAAGCACTCTGTGACATATACATATATAATATACATCTCAAAATTACACAGGACTGCTGCAAGGAGGTGGGACTCAAAATTAACCCCCTCAAAATAGTCATTGTATGGGGTATCCAACGAGAGCAAATTTTTTTTACAGCTAAGTGTTCATGCAAAATCGAATATATTGAAGTGGAACTAATGTGCAAGGATGCCTCTATATCACGATACGTCACATGACGATCATGTTTTTGGGCACAACAACCGATTTTGGACGACCTTCACGGAATTCGTCGGCGACCGAACTAAGACCACGTTTGAATTCACTATAGCAGCGACATACTCTGGTTTTTTATGCTACTTTAGCGCCACACAAAGAACTGAGTTCCGTGACACATTCTTGTTGAGATAATCCACGTCGAAAGTTGTGAAAAATAATAAACCAACGAAAACCTTCTCTTGAAATTTTCATTTTTTGGCCAAATTGCTTTTCTTAACTCACTGTAAACAAAACAAATAGCAATTGTACATCAAAACTTTGTGAGTACGTGTATGCCAAAAAATGTCAAACTTTATTATGGTGTTGCCAGATTTTAGCTTTTGACATTAGTGTTGCCAGTTCCCGAAATATAAATAGCAGCCCTCGTACTACAGACGCAAAATACTTGTTGCTTCATTTCAGTCAACCAAACGGTCTGGGAATAACCAGACCAAAAGACAACAAAGTGAAAAGATTGTTTGTTGAGCGCAAACCGCGCGCGTTTTTCTAAAGACTCTTTGCTCAAAGTGTCAGTAAAAAACACTTATTTTCGAACAACGAGAAAATGTCAACTGTTATTTGCGAGCTCTGTAAAGGAATCGTTCCAACAATTCAATGTATTGTTCAACATTTAATAGATGGCGCTACTTGTTTTCTAAATCTATGTTTAAAATTAATAGTGCGATTATTTTTAGTTCGCAGCTTGTACATTTGTTGTACATTTGTGATACGACAGGAACTTCGAGGCTGGCGTAACTTTCGACATCGAGATTCTGCAAATTCTGGCAAGTTTAGAAAGTTATCCCTCTCAATGATAAATTTTAAAAGTTAAATAAATAAATTACATATTCATTTTTAAGTTTTATTTTTATATATTTTTTTTATTTCCTTTTTTATTTTTTGTTTTTTCTGTTTTGTGTTGTAGAGTTGATAATAATTTTTCGTTCTAAGTTGATTTCACACATTAGCTTTATTGTAGATTTCGCATATATATATATATATATATATATATATATATATATATATATATATATATATATCATATATCTCTCTCTCTCTCTCTCTCTCTCTCTCTCTCTCTCTCTCTCTCTCTCTCTCTCTCTCTCTCTCTCTCTCTCTCTCTCTCTCTCTCTCTCTCTCTCTCTCTCTCTCTCTCTCTCTCTCTCTCTCTCTCTCTCTCTCTCTCTCTCTCTCTCTCTCTCTCTCTCTCTCTCTCTCTCTCTCTCTCTCTCTCTCTCTCTCTCTCTCTCTCTCTCTCTATCTATCTATCTATCTATCTATCTATCTATCTATCTATCTATCTATCTATCTATCTATCTATCTATCTATCTATCTATCTATCTATCTATCTATCTATCTATCTATCTATCTATCTATCTATCTATCTATCTATCTATCTATCTGCTGTCTGCTGCTGCTGCTATATATATATATATATATATAGAGAGAGAGAGAGAGAGAGAGAGAGAGAGAGAGAGAGAGAGAGAGAGAGAGAGAGAGAGATATATATATATATATATATATATATATATATATATATATATATATATATATATATATATATATATATATATATATATATATATATATATATATATATATATATATATATATATATATATATATATATATATATATATATATATATATTTATTATATGTAGCTTTCATTCAGTTACTTCATTATATGTTTTTTTATCTTTTATTTTTCATTGTTACAGATAATAATAATACTAATAATAATAATTATTAATCGTTTTATTAAATTCATAATAATAAGTTTGCAATTTTATTTGATCTTGTTATATCGATTGTTGTTGATTTTTTGTTTTGTTTTGTTGTTGATTTTGATATAGTTTGCCACAATAGTATGTATTATGTATGTTGCATGTATATAGTATATAGTATACATATACATACATATATATATTTTATATACGAGCATGTATTTAAGTGCATCTCTAATAAATAAATATGTAGCATTAAGTACCAACTAGAGAATGTATCTCAAGATCAATCAATATGTTTTTTTTTTTTATGTTATAATATTTCATGTGATATTTGTTTCTGGTGCTACACATTTAGTTTATTTATTATTTTTATACCATTCACACATAGTGTGAAATGGTAATATCAGTTTGTCTGAAAGTTTGTAACGCATTAAAGGAGCCATCGTAGACCCCATAAAGTATATAAATTCTTGATCAGCTCGACGAGACGAATCGATCTAGCCATGTCCGTCTGTCTGTCTGTCCGTCTGTCCGCCTGTCCTTATTTTTATTGTAGTTTAATAGAGTATCAATATTGACCTGCCACGCCCACTATTTGGGGTAGCTCCCATACATACCTACCGCCCACTTTTGACTTTTTGTATGAAAACTTCTTTATTAAAGTCTATATTAGGTTGAAATGCAATGTGGTGCCTTTTTATGGTCAGCTGCTTAACATACATAGACTAACGGGCATGGCTCGCTCACTTTTTGGGGTAGCTCCCATACAAACCTATGGTCCACTTTTGACTTTTTGTAAGAAAAACTTTTTTATTAAAGTCAATATTAGGTTGAAATGCGATATGGTGCCTTTTAAGAGACAGCCACCACATAAATAATTGGGCGTGGCCCGCCATACAAACCCACCGTGTAATTTTGTGTTTTTTATGAAAAAATCCTTCATTTAGATCAATATTAGCTTGCAATTTGATTTTGTGGATTTTAATGAACAACCGCTTCATATACATATACAAAGGGGCGTGTCCCGCCCACTTTTTGAGGTAGTCCCATATAAATCCACCGTGCATTATTATGCAATTGTATGGAAAACGACAATATCAACTTGAAACTCGATATGGCGGCATCTTACACAACTACTACATCGCTTCATACTAGTGAGCGTGTACCACCCCCTATTTAAACCGCCACTTTTATGTATTACAATACTATTTAAAGTTTCGTGTGAATGGTATTAGAGCTTCGGTTCAACCGAAGTTAACGTTTTTTCTTGTTTATTATTATGTTTAATGCATTCCATTAAATATTTTATTATTATTTACAAAAAAGCTAATCTCATTAATAGTTATTCAAAAAAAAAAAAAATCTCATATGTTTTATGTGTTTTACTACTCGAATATAATGATTTATACTTTTTTTTTTAAGCTTTTTGTTTAATTATACATATATAAATACATACATATATAAATTTTTGACACACAGATACAATATTTGTTTTATATATTTTTCTTAAACGTTTCTTCTTTTCTATTCAAAAAAAAAAAAAAAAACAAAACATTATTTGTATTTTTTATGCATTAGTTTGTCTGACTCTATATGGCCTGAGCCGGTTTTCACTTTCGGCAAAACTTTACGAAAGCGTATTAAACAAAATTGTAAATTGTTTACATTTGGCAGGATTTTGTGCTTTGAATTCACTTGTATTGAGTAACTTGCTCAATGCCAATTGATTTGAAAACGCAAAACTATTTCAAGTTTAAAAAAACTTAACATTTTGATTGAATTCAAATCTGCCCGAAAGTGAGAACTGGAACATTTCTGTATACTTTATTTTATTTTACTTTACTTTTTTTGTTTTGTTTTCTTTGATATATTTATGTATCGTTTATGTATGTGTATGTGTGTGTGTGTATATGTGCTTGTTAAGGTCCTTTTTAGAGATATGTAACGCTAGTATTTAACGTGAAACTACTTAACTTAATTAATAACTAGTGTATTTAAATTTTTGTTTTGATACTTAGAAAAATTTACAAAATATACGTTAAAAAAAAAAAAAATATATATATATATATATATATATATATATATATATATATATATATATATATATATATATATATATATATATATATATATATATATATATATATATATATATATATATATATATATATATATATATATATATATATATATATATATATATATATATATATATATATATATATATATATTTATATGTATAGAGTACTATATAAAATTATGTATAGCTTTTATTTTGTTGTTGTTTTTAAAGTGTAATTGTAATTAATATAAACTAATGACTAATTTGGTTATTTTTTTCATTACATTTTTATGTTTATAATTTTTTAAAAGTTTTCTCTGTTAAGAAATTTTGCGCAGCATTTCTTTATATATTATGTATATTAGTTGTTGTGTTTGTTGTTGTTGTTGTTGTTGAAACGTACGGAAACGGAAACGGAAACGCGTTACAATATGTCAGAGCGGAAGTATCTTTTAAGCTTTTGATACTTAATATCCTTCAGTTGCTGTTGTTGTTTTTAATTTTTCTAAAGCACTCTCATTATTTTTTGCTATTTTTCTTTATGTTTTATTTCTTTTTATTTATTTATTTTTTATAGTATATAATACAAAAGCATATGGCATTAATAAGCAGCAGTACTACATCAAGTTACTCGATATTCGATTTTTGTAAATGAATGAACTGACAATTTCATACAATATTTTCTTATTTTTGTGGAATAATTGAATCGGGATTTGCATGCGAATAACTCACAATGCGATTTACGAACGCTCCATGAGTGACTGACTGCACAAATATCAATTTATATGTTAATCAAGTGCGTTCTATCGCAATGTCAACTCCTTTTTTCGGTAACATATTTAAATGTTTTTTTTTTCTCGCTTCGCTTCTCTTCATTTCTTTTTGTATTTTCATTGGTTTCATTGTTTTTTAAAGTTGCAAAAAGAAAAATATTTAAAAAATTGTAAATTGTAAATCTGTAAATTGCATTTTTTGTAAAGGATGTGTTGTGTATTTTTTGTTATTGTTTTTGTTGTTGTTGTTGTTGCTGCTGTCATTGCACTTGTCAAAAAATGTAGTTAACACATGCAATGAATGTATAAAAAATTCAACATTTCTGTATTCACCGTAAAAAAAAAATAAAATAAACATGAATTTGATGCAAGCTTACTACTTATTACCTTACTACTCAAATATTGTATATAGATCGTATAATGATCTGTACTTTAGTGCACCATTTCTACTAAATATGTATAAGGAATTTTGTAAGAAAAAAAAATGTAGCCAAAAGTGCTATCAATTTACATCTGTGTTTACTTTTGAGCTAAAAAATGTGACAACATATCCATCTACTCATTGTAAAATATAAAAACAAATCAAAAATATTCGTGTTTCAATCATTTATTCAAATGAAGAACATTGCTGGAGTAGCAAATCGCATTTAGGCTTCAACAGCTCGTCTCCCTGTTGGCTTGGACAATAAATCCGTATACAACTGATATTGGGAAGCGCCAGCGGCAGCTCCTTCCACAAATCGGTAGTCAAGTAGGCCTACATATGTCTTTGCAATAGCAGCATAAGTTGCTTTAGCAAAATTACCAAGGGTTGCAGTAGAGTGTAGCAATTATCAATACCAGCCCTCGTCAGTAGCTTCTTTGGAACGGGTGCCGAGACAATGCCAAGTACCACGTGGTGCCGGAATCAAACTTACAGATAACGAACCGCACTTGCCAGTAACCTTGTATATAACTGTAACTGTATGTGGTTTACCGATTTTGTTTAGCTAGAATGATAGCACCACGCATAGCGGTAGCGATGTCCTTGCTACACTTCACATCCAGACCGATGTGTCCGTTGTTGTCGTCAATAGCGACAAAAGCCTTGAAACGCGTGTACGCTGACCAACACGCGTCTGCTTCTGCACGAGCATGATTTTCAAAACTTCATCACACGTGCTGAGCCCAGGAGGAAATCGATATAATCTCGAACTCTTTGATTGGCAGAGAGTACAAGTTGATTTCCTCCACGCGGCTTAATTTTACCATTGTGTACAATGCGTCCCTCCCAACTAAGTTACTGGCACCCATTACTTCGAATCTTCCTTGCAACCACGCCCACGGCCACGAAAACCACCACGGGCTGGAGCTGCGTCCGCCAAATTGTAGTATAATAATGATGTTACTGTGAGGTTAAAAAACCAAAAAAAAAACAAAAAAAAAAAAAAACCAACTGTCATTATTATATACGAAGAAAAAATGGGAAAAGCTATTGTATTGAGCTTATTGGAACGTCAAACAATAGACTTCCACTTCCACTCACAAGAACTTGAATCGAATCGAAATATTGCCAAAGCGCAGATAAAGCGCACTTCCAGAACTTTTGATAATTAAAAGGATCCGGAGGCATATGGTGAACACTTCAAAGTGCGTAAAAAAGCACTAACTTCCCAAGCAGTATGTAAAATTGTTCGAATTGCTTCCAATTCGACAAAGTCAACAGCTAAGATTAAGAAATTAGCCGGTGTTAAACGCAAGCCTTTCAACTGTTTAGCGTACAATCAGAAATTCAAAACATCGTAAGCGTCTAAAAATCAAGAAAAAACCAACTCTGTATGCTAGTATACGCAAAGAAAAACGGCTTCAATATGCGTGAGAATACATGATGTGGACTGTGCAATCTGACATTCGACTTAATGATTGGTGTTCGGTTGTCTTTACTGTTGAAAAACGTTTCAATTTAGATGGCTTTCAATACTATTTTCATGGTTTGCGAAAAGATGAGCTGTATTTAAGCCGCCATCACAGTCGAGTAGCTGGAGTCATGGTGTGGTGGGGTGCCATCACGTTTTATGGAACAATTGTTGTAATTTTTATTGATCAGAAGATGAACGGTGAGTGATTCAAAACATTATTGGAGTCCGTATTTACAAAACTAAATGATCTCTTCGGAGACCAATCCCATGGATCACCGTTTTCAACAAGCTTATGCTCCTCTATTCATAACGCTCGTGTAGTAAAGTCGTTTGTTTCGAGACAAAACGTTAATATCATGACTTGGCCACCATATTCTGCAGACCTTAACGTAATTGAAAATGTTTGGGGCTGGCTTACACGGAAAGTACATATATGAAGGGGGAAAGGTCCATCGTCAATAGCATGCTATGATGGACCTAATATACATGAAGTTATTACTTGAAGAAGAATCATTGAATAACCAAGGGGGTTTTTGCATATCAACTTTTTTTTCAATTGTTTTCAAAATAAAAGTTATAAAATAAATTTTAATGCAAGTAAGTGGGTGCGTCTAACCTATTGACCAGCAGTATATATTGTGATCCTTTCACTTTTTGGATTAACCACACGCCACACGCACACTTTTGACTTTTTGTATGAAAAAAGTTTTTATTGCAGTTAATATTGACGTGAAATTTGACATGATGGTTTCTTATGGCATGATGCTTAACATAAATATTAAGGGGTGTGTCACTCTCACTTTTAATGGTAGCCTCCGTAGAAATTTAGCGCCCAATTTTTGAATTTTGTATGAAAACTTTCTTATTACAATAAATATCAGCTTAAAACGCCTCCTATATAAAGAGAATAATATGACTTCTGCAATTTAGGGGCAGCCCCATAAAAATCCAACACCCCACTTTTGGTATTTTTCCAAAAAAAAATTTATCATTTCAACCAAAATCAACTTGAAATTTGACATGGTGGCTTCATACGGACGGACATTTCGCATAATTATCAAGGTACTTTGGGATAGGCTCCAAAGGACTTACATTCCACTGTTAGGTTGTTAGATTTTGCAAATACCTAACTAAATTCACAGTTTGAAACTTCATGTGAATGGTATTAAAACTTCGGTACCACCGAAGCCAATTTTCTTTTTTTTCTTGTTGTCAATTCTCAATTCTTGTGCTTCTTCTTGTCTCAATTTTTGTGCTTAATTGCAATATGAATGAAAAATTTCAGATTTGCTCGAATATAACAGATCACTTTTAGAACATATCCATAAGAAAATCTTTAGATTCTAAACATTATTACAGATTTTCGAGTTTATGAATACAACTTAATAGAAGAAAATGTATATGCAAAAAGCACGCTTTTGATGTTTATTGTTGAATTCAAGATCGTTGGGACGACACTGCGCTAAGAATTAGTTACAATTTAAGCTAAATACAACATTGTTAGTGTTTCTTTAAAAGAACACGATGCCTCTCTTCAAAGATAATCTTCGAATCTACTAGTAGAATTCGTACATACTATTATAAAGAAAACAAAATATATCTAGCTTATTAAAAATTTATGAATATATTCCGAAGATATAAGGTGCGTTTCATAACTATAACACAAGTTAATGCGTTCGAATAAGTACTCTAGAATGTCAATTGTGCTCACTAAATGACTACTCTTTAAATGCAGAAATGTTTATTTGTTAATTCTCTTTTGAATTTGTTCTATTATTGCACATGTTTTGCCTGTCTATTCTATTTACCGTTAGCAAATTCAATTGCGGCCAATAAATGCGCTTGTTTTTGCGTTTCATAAGTACAGCACAATCATTGATTTATATCAATTCATTGGTAAGACGGGACAATACATGTCACGGATTACCAATGTTATGGCATAAATCAATGATTGTGCTACAGTTCTGAAACGCAAAAACATGCGCATTTCCTGACCGCAATTGAATTTGCTAACGGTAAATAGAATAGACAGGCAAAACATGTGCAATAATAGAACAAATTCAAAAGAGATTAACAAATAAACATTTCTGCATTTAAAGATTAGTCATTTAGTGAGTACAGTTGGAATTGTAGAGCAATTATGCGAACGTATCAACTAGTGCTATAGTTATGAAACGCTGCTTATATGCTTATATAGTAAAGGAACGATCAGGCGGAAGGCGGAATCAAAGTTTTTCTAACAATTTTCATTGAGTTTACTGTAAACTAAATTTAAAATTTTTTCGTAATGGCACTTGTTAGCACAATTTATTTGACGTTTATTTGTCAGCAGCCCTCGTAACAATTTTTTAATCAGTTACAATTTTTGTTGTTGTTGTTATTGTTGTTGTTGCTGTTGCTGCAATTGTACACACTGCTGCTGCAAATAGATTTGTGGTATATTATTTTAGCATATTGCGTTGACTGCTTCAACCATGATGAATTATTACAATGAAATATTTGCACGTTTTCATGCGTTGTTTGTTATATGTATGTAACATTTCATTTCAGGATTTTTAGTTGTGGTTGCTGTTGTTGTTGTTTTTTAATATAACTTTCTGATTCTGTTTGTGGCTGGCAACAGCGAATTATGATTACGCGGCGTCAAGACAGGATAGGACAGGACTGGACAGGACAGGACAGGATAGCACAACATTTTGGAGTACAGTACGCGTTGTTCGGTATTGGCCAATTGGTTGGCAAAGTGTGCTAATTATTTAACACTATTTCACACAAATCAAAGCCAACTTAACACACAGACACAGACACAAACACAGACACAGACAGACAGACAAACATAAATGCGTGCCACTTTTATGCCAGCCATCAGTGTAACGTGTCCGTATGTCGGTTTGTCCGTCTGTCCGGCCACACTCACGCACGCAAAATGACGCGACCGCAAAACATGTTAACTGCCACACAGCACACTCTGCAACTGTCTCCGTCTCTGTCTCTGTCTCTCTCTCTCTCTTTCTCTCTCATTGCCTTTCACGCCGTCAGTCTGTATCATTTTGATTTATAATATATCACGGTCATGGTCAGATTGAATGAACGCCAGGCCAGGCCAGGCCAGTCTAAAGCCAACCAGTTGAGTTGAGTTCAGTTCAGTCCAGGCGTTATACATAGGACTATGAATGAGTGAATGAATGCATGAATGAATGAATGAATGCTTGTTGTATATGGCTCATGCAATGAATGGAAATGACTGTGAGTCGACCAAATGCATAAAATGTCATGGAATTTCATGTCGAGTGCATGAAGTGTCATGTTGTACGAGTATCTCATGTAGCTCTCTGCTTATTTCGGGTTTTTATTATTTTTCCTTAGTTTTTTCATTTTTAATTTTGCAGTACTGGAAAACATGTAGGCGCAACAACAACACCAACAACAACAACTACAAAAACAAAGCATACGGTAACTGTTGCCAAACTGGTCTGGTACCAAAAAAAAAAAAAAAAAAAAAAAAAACAGATATTTTTTTCCCGATCCGGCCACAGCGCGATTCGATCTGTTAATAGTCTCGCTTAATATGCATTTGCTTCGCTTTTCTTGTTTGTCGGTTGTCAGTTTCTTTAGCGATATTTTTCGATTATTTGTTGTTGGTCAGTTACATGAAAACCCAAAGAAAAAAATATCCATTTACATACAAAATAAAATCGACATGCAAAGCGTCAATGTTGAAATACAAAAAAAAAAAAAAAAAAAAATGAAAAAAACAGAAAAAAAAAATAATAATCGTATAAAAAATCTATATACATGGAAAAACATGAAAAGGTAAAATCGAAATCTATTGAAACATTTATCAAGTCTGACACTTACTGTTATAAATATATCATGTCGCGTTGAATGCTCGTGTTTTCATTTTTCCTTTAGATAGATACATATGTAGTGTAAAATGAGGATTTAACCATTTGTCAGCATATTCGTAACGCTGAGTAGTAAAAGTTTAAAATATTTTTGCCTAAGACACGAAATTTTAATTTATCGTCTTGATTTAACTAGAATTAGTAGTCTGCTACAGCTAGAGAAAGAGCGCAGTTCGGAAATCTCAAAACTAACAGCATTATTCACAGTGAAGGCGATAAAAATGAGCATAACCTGTAAAAGATATTGCTGAATTGACTGCCTAGAAACCGAGCTATAAATGTTTAAGCATTTTCAATGCAATTATACAAAATAGCTAGATAGATACTAGCTGGTATACCAAGCTGAACTGTTTTATATGGATATTAATAAAGTGCGTTACTTCGTTAGATCTGAGGGAATCTTCAGCTTGGCATGGTAGCTCCTTCGGACACTCGAGAATACTACAATTACAAGTTAATATGCCATCAATTACGGATTACTGCATACCAAACATTAACTTCGTTAAAAAGTATGACGTCATAATACCCACCAGACTAGTACAATGAGATAACCTTCCTCACTATAGCGAAAACGCTATTAACATCTTTACAGATGGTTCTAAGCTGGATGGTCGGCTAGGAGGAGGTGTATTTTCACCGAATCTGGGGATTAGAGAATCCTTTAGACTGCCCGTTCATTGTAACGTTTATCAAGAGGAGATGCTAGCTATTCAAGAAGCAACGCACTTCCTAAGGTCCTACTCACATACACAAGAGCATGTGTTTATCTTCTCGGACAGTCAGGCTGCCCTGAAAGCGCTGAACTCTTTCAGCTGCAATACTATAACCACAACGGAGTACCGTAAATCTCCCAACGAAATTGCCGAGCACTATGTTATAGATCTCATCTGGGTGCCTGGTCACCAAAAAATATAGAGGGAAATTGTGAGGCGGAGAAGCTGGCCAGAAATGCTAGCACTGCTGATATCCATTCAGGGAAGGCCACAGTAGGTATACCCATGGCTACATGTAAACTACAGATCTCAGCAAAGATGATCGGTATAGCAACCAATAGATGGTGCAACCTTGCCACCTGTAGAATCTCCAGACTCACCTGGCCATCTCAAAAGAACAATAACACTACTTCAGCACAAGAGCGATCAGATAGCTGTTGTTGTGGGAGCCCTTACCGGCCACTGCATAATAGGGAGACATGCCACACGGCATGGGGCAAGGGGTAAACTCCTGGAACTTTTGCAGAAGCTGTTGGAATTCCGAGTAGAAAGAGACTGATATGGTTTTTTCTTTGCAGAAATCTTTAACATCATAATTCTAACCAAAGATGCTCAATTTGTTTTTGATTGTAAACAATTATGAGGATATGTGGGTAATTTTATTTATGCACACAATCAAGCGTTTAACACTTCTGTCTAGTTGAAGCAATTCTTATTGGAAATTTTTAAGTTATTATTTCACACAAAACAAAGTCTTAGCGGCGTTAGTTGTATTCATAAGAAGACTCTAAAAGCAACTAAATCAGGTCTATAAAGGCGTTAAGATAGTTCAAAGAAGTCATTGTTATAGTATAGTATAGTATAGTATAGTACACATTTTTGTTGGAATTAATTAATTGTAGTGCCTTTCGTTTCATTAATGATCTGGTCACACGCTCTTATATTTTCGTGCCATGTTATTTGACTTGTGTTTCATGCAATTGTCAAAATATCACATAAAAATCGTATTACTTTGTGGTCAAACGAGGCGCATGAAATTTGACAGCGACTTTTTCAGTGTTAACAAGTTGCAGCATAAACGCATTTATAACACTAGTACGCTAGTGCACAAGCATTTATAATGAAGAAAACCGTGAAAATGTATGCTATATTAGCAATTTATGCAGTTATTAAAAAATTGGCAAATAAATAACCAAAAAGCTGAAGAGAAATTGCGGAAAAGTCGTGCAGCTGCGAACAACAATTGCAAAGAAAGAAGTTAAACAGCTGATGTTTACTTTTTGCGTGTTTAAAAACACTAATCACTAATCACTTTGCAAGAGTTTACAACACTGTTAAATGAAAAAAAAAAAGAATGTAGAAATCTTGCACGGCATAGAAACGGAGTTATTTCCAAAAATTGTTTGACGAGATATATTTTTTCATGGTCACACGCGGTGGCGCGACTATCATAGCAATCTGACATGTAATTATAAGACCGTGTGACCAGGCCACAAAATAAATGTTTTGGCTACTTTAAAATACATTTTGTATTCTATATGCAAAGCGCTTAACCGGGCAGTTAAATTTAAACCATCGGAGAGCCATTAAAATTAATATGTGAGTTAGTTGCTGAGCATTGATTAGTGTAAACATGCAACGCAGCGACAAGAACAAAAGTTGTTTTTTTGTGCACTTGCGCTGCAATAAAATAGATATTCGGACTGTCTGTAGGACAACTTCTGCTTTTGCTATGCATATAATGTGGCTAAGAATGATCGCTTTAAATAAAATCTTTAAACAATGAATGCGAGAATGCTAGAATAGACAACTCTTTGCGAAACCTATCGATACTAGTACTCTAAAGTAACAACATCGAACAACATCGAATATCAGGAAAGCAGGTCAGACATTATTAAGTATGTAGGAATATGTATATAGAGCGTTCTCTAGTGTCGGCATAGGTTACAATTTAGTATGCACATAACCAAGAAAAACAATTTGAAATGATAGAAATAAAGTAATCAACAAATATCATTATCGTTTATTTTTTAGATATCCGAATCGATTTCATTAAAATAGTTCGTTTAGTTAATTTTAGAAGTTTTTTGATATATGATTTTATTGGACATTGGAACTATGAAATTCATATGCTCAACATGCAGTAACAACATATCGCAAAATCCTTCTAAAACTGACAAAACGAACCATTTTCATGAAATCGTTTCCAATCATATTATTCGAACTGATATATACTATAACAGTGGTACAGTCATATTTGAACGAAAATAAGTTTGAAATATTTAAATTTAGCGTGATAATATTTTCTATTGAAAAAATGTTGCAAAAATGTTGTTTTCAATCGGTCAAAATGTATACACAAGAAGATAAAAAGACCGAACAGTTAGTTCGTATGCCTAATTTTAAGCACCGCTACCAAAATTTTCATTAAAAATACGAACGCGTTTGGTTGATATTTCGATAACATCGATAATAACGTTATATCAATATTTTTAAATCAAATGTCACCATAGAGTTAAAGCGTATACTATTATGTTTCTGCATATGTATTTAACAATGAAAAGAAGCGCTTTAATTTGATGATATACTATACATTGGCATAAACTGTAACTATACATTAAGCCTATGGAAACACGTTAAACCAAAATCATTGACAATTCAACAGTTCCATTTCGCTTGAGCTTAGAAAAGCCAAAGTCAAACATATTATCGCTTGAATTGCATATGAAGTGCATTAAAGCGTCGCTTCGACCGAACGTTGTTAAAACTGTAACATTTTTGTCGCTAGTTACATTTTTTTTTCTTTCTTTTTGAGAATATACGTTTGTTGTATACAACAGAGGCATGAGGCATTCAGATACACACAGGTGGACAATCGACAGCAAGCGACGCCTATAGCGCTAATTGATTGCTTGCAACCTTCAACTTGACTCAATCGAACGCCTCAATAATGGCAGATACAACTTAAGTCTTCACAAACTAACCAAACTGACTCTGACTTACTTATCGCATCGGTTTATCTCAGTCGTTTAATAGCAAAGTTGCTGCTGTTAAACAAAAAGCTAAAAAAAAAAAATTCTTTGAATTATGCAGATACATTTAAATAAACAAATTATATGAAAAAACAAAAAAAAAAAAAGAAAAATGTATATAGTATATCATGTAGCAAATACAATTTGTTTAAATTAAGCACAAAAAACAAAAAATTAATAAAAATGTTTATATATACTATTTGTATATATAGACGAAAATACATACAAATTAGTTATATTATCGACAGCACTCAATGCAAATTGATTTTCATCGATAAAGAAATAATAATATTAATCTACATGCATAAATAATTAATAAATTTTTAAGTTATTTTGCATAAAACAGTCGAATTTGTGTGTGTGTGTGTGTTTTTTTTTAAATAGTTTACCGAGTAAATGAGAGCAAGTAAATGTGTGTAACTTAATATATACAATTAGGGTGTTCACAAGGTCTTGCAATAGTGCAAAAGTGCACAAACGCCGTTATGTGCATACTTGATTCAACGCTGCACAGTCAGCTGTTTCAGACTTTGGTTTTTGTTTCGAGCTGCTATAATTTTTAATTCGTTATGCATTATCAGCTGTTTAGCCTCAGTGATAACACACATTTGCGTAATTTTTTGCAGCACAGTTTTTTGACCAAAGGTCTGGGTCCAGCAAACTTGTGCATGCACACTTTGTGATAATTGTTTTTTGGTTGTGCAACATTTTTTTTTTTGCGCTTTTGCACAGTTACCAGACCTTGTGAATACATTAAAAATTTAATTTAGAGCAACTTAAAAAACTCCAGCGTTTGTTTGTTTATCTGTTTGTTTATGAGTGTGTGCTTCTTCTATATGTTCATGTGTGTGTGTTGAGTTTCATATAACTTCTTAAGTTTTTCTTTTATTATTGTATTTTGTTTTTTCTTTTTTTCTTTTTTTTTTTTATGAATCTAGACACATTTATTTGAATAATTCGATAGCTCGGATTTTAGAGTTCGATTTGAAGCTAAGTGTAGCGTATTTTTTTTTATAATTTTTTTTTTTTTTGTATTTTTTTTTGTATTTTTTTTTTTTTTTGTTTGTTTAATTTTGTTTTTTTTTTTAATATTTGTAGACTAGACTAAAGAGAGAACGCTGCGTTCCTATGGCTTGCATCTGTTCAAATACTACATAATTAGAATGCATTTGGGATTTCATTTTCAAGACTTTAACTAGAGAGCAATAAGTAGCATTAATTTGTAGATATTGTAATTCAGGAAGTGTTTTTTTTTTACTTTCTTGAGAGTGTTTTATATATGTGTGTGTGGGTGTGTGTGTGTGTGTGTGAGTGCTGATTTAGAGCATAATGCCGAAGAAGGTCAAAAATTTGAGTAAACTGTACAATTTATACAAAAACCGATATCGATCCAAGTGTATGAAATTGAAATCCGCTCTGACATATTCCGTTTCCGGTTCGATTCAACTACATTTGCGTGCACGCCGCTGGAAACGCTTCATGCGCAACGACCATTCATCCTTCCATTCAAGCACAACTGAGCTGGGACCAATTGCCAGATAGCCTGGCGCCGCTTCTGAATCGCGACCGAGTATCAAATATGATCTGAAAGTAGTATAAAAAAAAAAAGAAGAAGAAGAAGTAGAATGAAATGTAGATAAGTATTATATATAAAAACAATAAATTCGTTATAGTCGACGTTATAATATCGTTTGCACATTCTACCATCAAACGATTTTCATGCATGTATATATTCCAAACAAAAATTAGATTAGTAGGACGCCTATATCAAATGAGTTTACCATAGAAGTAAGTTAGATTAGGCTAGATTGCGGATGTTAGAAGTGATTACACTACACTGTCAATTATGCCAGAGGTGATACATTTTAATAGCAGACAAACTTTCCCTCGTCAGCGTCCATTGTACATATGTATCTCTGTTAGATTGTCTAAGAATGACCGCCCTAGCAGAGTGAGTTTCAACCTGCTATGTGTCAAACAGTGGCAAAGTAAGTTGATGTTCGCATGTTTCATTCTCTTCGGCATTTTCAGAACTTACACAAATGTCTTGGGAGCTAACCCAAAAGGCATAGACACATAAAGACTTCTACCAGAACTACTTTTATGACGCGTAAGAGCGGTTGTACTCCTACAGTTCTGGCTGGTAACATAAGATTAGCCTAGGATTGTGTGTAGTTTCCTGGATTGTTAACACTTCTACTTGGTAGATACTACCGTGATCAGGGAGTATGAAAATAAAGTAGAAGATAAACTTTCAGCTCTCATCGAATATACTTATTAATGTCATTCTCTTTGCTAAATAGACGCTTGTCCAATTGTGATGTATTTGGGGATGAGACTTTTTATTTCTGGTTGAAGTTAGTAACACAGATACAATAAATCGTGCACGCGATGAAAGGCACTCTTAGATTTCTAGTATACTGGAATGTTCGAATGTACCACATCAACAGGTTGTGGTTTCCCTCAGCGTAAGACTGATGCATAATTCTGCACTTCTCTGTAGCCCATGTATTGAGTACAGATGATCACGACTGAGTTTAACCAGTGAATGATAGATGGAGAGAATTTTCTTTTTCTCATAATGAGAGAAGTTTTAGATTGTTTTAACGCTATCATCGTACCCTCGTGCTCACATCACTGAAAGAGTCGGCCGGAAGGAGTCCCAACAGGTAGCTTTCATTCGCCAAACACTTACACTTCCTATACTAACAAACCTGGGATCAGAAGCACTACAAATGTTGAACTCACCACCGTGCAAGGTAACCATTATACGAATAAATTGAAATTGGCAGGCCCTTATCGAAATATCTGTCGGAGCATTGGTGATAGATACGCTAAGTGCATTATTTATGTCGAGAAATGTTGCTTTTTCGATATACTAAACTATAGAATGGAGTTCTGTATCTGTGTACTTGCACTTATTGTACGGTTATAAAAAGTAAGGTTATATATGTATCTGATAGATGCTGCAGGGTTACCAACTGAATCAATGTTGTATATTCTATGCGCTTTCATAATGTTGCCTGTATAAGCAGCCTAACTTAACAATCGTTTGTATGTGGGTTATATGCTATATATACAAAGTGTTAAATAGAAGAAACATCCGCCTTACAGTTCAGTATGTCTAACTTCATAAATAAAAAAAGATTTTAGTACAAAACAAAAAACTTCAAAAAGGACGCTGAGCTTTGTATGTGAACTAAACATGGCACTGCACCTGTCACGACAATTTTTATACACTATCTACCATAGTTGTATTAAAAGGAAAACTTCTTCTTCGGCACGATATCTGAAGAATATACAGTTAGAACATAACTCAATCGACACAAGTCGTCAATCTGAACAAGTTAACAAATAAACTCATGCTTTATGGATTGTGCATGTCATGGATGTCAACTTCAGCACTCACTTGTTTAGTTTGATCTTCGGGCACTGACACTCAAGACTCTTGCGCGGCACCAGCAGCATCATATTACCACGTCCAAGCAGCGAGCTGGTTGTACCTGACATTGGATTGCGTTTAAAGATTGTTTGTATATTAATTTCATATTTGTAGATTTCATTTTGACGTTCAATCGAAAACTTTTCGGTGCTAATGTCCTGCGTTGCGCGATCGTGTCCAATAACCTTGGCTAAAATAGCTGCAACATGGCAAAAAGATGTTATAAAAGAAAATTAACAAAAATAATTAACACATTTGAAGATACTTTTGCTGCAAGATGTTATTTTATGTTGTGCAATAACTTTTCTTTTTCAAAATTAAGCATACGCACCATAGTCCTCCATGCAAAATTTATTCAAATTTAATTTTTTCGGGCTTGCCTTGCATTTGCCACAATCTGAAATATAAAAAAAAAACAAAGTAATAATTAATATTAAATGCATGTTTTATTTCACAATTTGAAATTGTTTACTTACACTTTCGCATTTCTTCAGCTTGACTTGCTTCCTTGTAATCGCCGCCAGCGCTTTCAGCTTGTATCATATTGGCATTTGTTGGTATTTCTAGACGTTTAAAGAGATAGACAGAGAGAGAGAGAGAGAGAGAAATTCAATTTATTTGCTTTAAAGTTTTGCAGTATTTTAAAAATATTTTTCTTACTTATGCATGGCGCCACATGCGAACGAGTCTGTTGATAACCACGCGCGCAGCGATTACAGGTCAATCCGGTTACGCCCTCTTTACAGGGACACTGACCACTCAAATGATTGCAAGTCTTTCCAGTCGAACCTACCGGATGGCAATCACAACCTACAATAACAATAGATAGAAATAAAAACATGATTAAGTATATTAAACACAATTTGTGCTTTAAAGCTTAATTCTTAAGGCTTTCTTATTGCTATTCCACGCCAATTGGGCACACATTCGATTAAATTGGAATTTAGTCAAATTCTTTTTTGTTGCTCCACTCCTAAATACTGCTTTATTTTGGTTTTTTTTTTATCTTCTCCTTCTTCTAATGCTGCTACATGTCTCACTCATTCGTTCCGTGTTCGATTTCTATTTTCGCCGGGATTATGCCATGAAATTCCACTTAAGCTCGAACCTTAATCGTTTTTGTAGTTCACCCCACCCCTAGTTTCTTCTTATTGTATTTTTCTGTTATTTCTGGTTTCATTTCGTTTCATTTTTTTTTTTGTCTTTCGTCGCTTCGGCATGACAAAATTCTTGTCTGATGGATTACCCGCTCCCATTTTGAAGCACTAGGCACATCTTTATGCGCTCTTACACACCTTTTAGAAACCGAAAAATTACAACAACAAAAAACAAAAAAAAACTATGCCAGCAAATTATGATTTTGTGTGAATGTCTTCGTTGGTACTTACGCTTGCAAACTTTGCGGTGATTGAGCGGTTTGTTTGCATCTCGATAGTAGCCCTCGCGACAATAATGACAATATCGTCCGGTCGTATCGTGCTGGCAATTGTAGCAAACGCCGCCGGAGACGCGTCCGGATAGCTTGTATAGCTCTAAATTGAAACGGCAACGGCGCGCGTGTCCATTGCATTGGCACACTAGAAAATAAGATTAAAAATAAGAAAGATAAGTATTTAATATTATACTTTAAAGAGTATTTTAGATTCATATTAAACAAATAGGACTGTGCTATGTGCCCAATTTAATTAAAGTATTGCCCAAATTTCCAAGATGTGCTATTTTTAGTAGTTATTTTGAAAAATAAATGAAACTAACTAGTGATATTCAAATCACAGTGCATTTAAACTGTGACTTGCAGACTGCTATTAAGTTTATGCGAGTGAGATAATTGTGATTTTCAACAAACTTATATAGTGACTAAATTTGAAAAGAGTCGCTAAATTCTAAAACTAATTTCGCAGATAATCATAACCATAGTTAGTCAAATGCCTTAATATCTGTATCAACGCTCATTCTTAGAATTTCTTCCTCGTATCTTGCTAGTATAAACTCAACATTCATAAATGTATGTCACTTACTTTTTAAACCTCTAAACTCAAACTAATGGCCTTATGACACACGAATACAATCAGCAAATTGTTTTTCCCTTCATTGCTGTTAAAGCAGATCAGAACATAGACAAAGCAAAAATTCTACAGGTGCGAGAATTTGAAATACAGTTGCATCAAAAAGTTAAACGAAAACGAACAGGAAAATAAACAGCAAAAATAGCATATTAAAATTAAAATCTATGCGAAAGATGAGACAACTCTGGACTCAAAAATGACAAAGTACCAAAAGTTCGGCAGAAATGATGTATGTCTCTATATTTGTATGGTGTTTTGGATTATTTCTTCATTCGGTCACTCTTAACACAAAAAGTAAATTAGTACACAATAAAACTAGAAAAAAACGCAACAATGAATAATGCAAAGACAATTACTTTGGCATGTCATGCGCAAATGGTGAATATACTCAATGCATGCATTTTTAAAATGCTTTCCTTTATTGATTCTGTATAATTTAATAAAAACATAAAGAAAAGTCAAGTGTGATCTATACGAGTCGGTGTGAAAAATGTTGCTATATGTATATAGCTATCAGTTTCGCAAGCTCTCTGTCGTGTTTAAAATCCCAGAGCATGCAAGGGGAAAACAGTACATTGAAGCCATCCAAAAGGCGTCGACCGGCATTCTCAAGGCCATTCCGAAAAATACAAAACGCTGTATCGAAGCACAAGGAAACTATTTTGGATAAAAAAAAAAAACTAACTTTTGCAAAATATTAAATTTTTGTTGTTTTTTTTTTCGAACAGTCCTGTTTCTTTTCCGACACACCTGGTATTTAGCTTCTCATTGAATATGCATGGATTACTGCTAAGCAAACAAATGGAACTTATTTGTAATGAAAATAATACTTCATACAAAAGTTTTGTACAATTATTTCAACTATTCTAGTTTAACTATATATACATCACTCCAGAAGCTTGTGCAATATCTGTTTGATGATGTTAAAGAAAACTTTCAAACTAGTTCTGCTAATGTTGTGTGTTTAAAGTTTCCATCAAAAAGTTTCCATAAAATTAATAATCCACAAAATGAGTGAGTATTATGTGAAGAAAAAGGGTAAATAGACTGCTAGGTAGACAGTTTTGATCTGATCTGAATTGAGGTTGCTTATCGCCGAGTGTTGATGCGAGCGTGTTTCAAGTGTGCTTAGTGACAGCCGCAAGCTTACCACTGCCAACCCAATGCATTCAGCAAAAAACACAAAGACTTCTTCTTTATATTTAATTTCTTGGGGCATTTTTTTTCCTTCCCTTTTTTCACAGATGCTCCATTTTTGATAAGCAGAGTAGAGTTTGCGTTCGCTGCTGCCTTAATCCTTCCATATTATATACATATATACAATATCTTTAGTCCTTTCGTTTTCGTTCCTTTCGATTTCATTCATTCATTCATTCATTCATTTCTATGCGCTGACACTTCTCTGACAGTTTGAGCTACACACAAAATAAGAAAAAAAAAAAAACAAACGAAAATCAACCTGAACAGATACATCTGTGCTATGTATGGTATATGTATTGTATGTGTGCCTTTTGGAATTCATCAATAAAATACGCATAAAGGATATGTCTATATATTAGCATCAAGTATACGCCTCGTTATCAGCCCTCCTTCTGTCATAACATGAGTTAGGTTTGCAACGACAACGCCTGATTGTGCGAATAGGCGTTCCTGTCATTCAATCTATTAGATAATCAATAAAGTGGAATACATACATCAAATATCAAATGGCAAATGATTGACATAAACGACTGATTGGCGGACGCAAACAATAATCGAAATTGTTGGCAAATTTGACTGCAACATTTTACTTGTGGACATATGTATGACATTAACTCATTAGCCTAAGTGCTAGCTAGCAGTGCAATAGCTATAGCTATAGCTATAGCTATAGGAAATATGTATGTTATTGGTTGTTAATATAATTAAATTCCTGTTAGCAATTGTAGTATTACCCATTGCAACACCTATGTATTGTAGCTATGGCAACCTTAATTAAGGCGAAGCATAGTTTAACGAGCAGTGTTGTGAGTCTTCGCCCACGCGTGCTATAATTTAATGCTAATTGGCAACACTTGAGACTTTAGAGTTCGCAGAAAGAAAATTAAAGATCACACAAATGCATATAGCAGAAATACTACAAGAAATATTTTTAAAAATTAACAACGCGAAAGTCACAAGTAAATTGACTCTACCTTGGCGTATCGCTCATTAACAGAACGTTGTGGATGTGAGGGATATACGATAAGTTTTGTTTTTATTATATAATTTTTTTTATTTTTTATATAGCGTATGTATGTGTGCCTTGAGCAGTTAATACAGAAAATCGTTATCAAACGACACAGCAGTAATACGTTAGTGAAAGAATATGTAAAAACTCTATTTGTGTATTATAACTGCTATTACGGTTTAAGTGAAAGTTTATAATTTACAGCATTTGAAACAAATAAATAGTATACGAAGTGAAAACAGTTCTAAAAGCTTTTTAAAACGACTATGAGGAGAGAAAGGAAAAGAGCGGGCGCATCAGACATAGCAGTCAACAGTAACAGCAAATACATGCGTGTTACTCTTTTTTTGCATTGCATATGTGTATTCAGTGTGTTGCATAAAATGTAGGAGATGTGCGCATGTACCATTGTTAGCTTAATGCTTGGCATGATCAATGGTGAGGAGAGAAAACGAATGAGCGGGCATACATAAGTAGCTGCTTGATTAGTGCGATTGGTTCGTGTTGCGTGTAATAGAGTTTATCCTAAAAGTTCTTAATATTAGATCACATAGTAGATAATTTTCATCTTGACAGAGTTAAAGCGAAGTATTAACTCTATGCAAGCAGTTCTATGCGCTGGCCTGTACACTAAAAATTTAAAAACTATTGTAGATAAAATAAGGAAACTGTTAAAATTTAAACCATTTAAGAACTTATACACAAAATCTTAAAAATATTATAAAAACTTGTATAAACAATTAAAATGAGAAAATGGAAAATAAAAAATAAAAAAACGCACTCTGTATTAACGCGAATACTTAAAATTTGACCCTCGTAGAAATGCCAATCAAACTCATTCCAATGCTTGTTGATTTTCCCCGTATTCACTTCAGTTTGCAAGATTTGAGAACGCTGCGAACGTGTTCATTTTTGCAGTTATTTATGGTTTTGTCGTCGTCGTCGTCGTCGACGTCAATGTTCAATGTTCAATGTTGAAGAAGGGGCTAAGGTGTGTTTAACAAGCCCACACATAATGACAGCAGACAGCAGCGAACGCATGCACCGTTGTGCGTTCACTGTGGAATTGTATCTCTAAAGCACAGGCAGCCTGGCAGGCAGGCAGGCAGCAGGCAGGCAGGCAGGCAGGTCGAAAGATATATGTACATAGACATACATAGATACATACGGATACAAAATACATGCATACACATACATATGTACAGCAGGCAGAAGATAGAGAGCTACAAAGAGTGTTGGGTAACGAGAGAGAGAGAGAGGGGCGCGACTTAAAAGAACGAACGCAATACACAATATTTTTGCTATCTTATGTCTGCATCAATGGCAATTCGAACGAATGACAGCGACTATGACTACATGGCAAAAAAGGAGCAAAGGAGCAAATGGATGCCTAGTGCACAGAATGAGATAGATACAAAAAGCGATAGAGAAAGATTGAGAGAGACAGAGAGCGACAAAGACAGATAGATGACAACGAGATATAAGGTAGTTGAGTTGCAACGTTTTGTGATGGGCAATGAGGATGGCTACGGCGGCTGCGACAACAATGATACTCATTTCATTCGCTTAATACTTTATTGACATCGTTATCGTTATCCTTGAGCGAACGGTCGCGAATGCATGCAACAAACATTTATGAATTCGCTATAATAGCGCAACGCGAGCATCGAGTTTGAGCTACAAGACCACAAATGCAGTTCAGTCGAGTCCAGTCCACTGCTGTGCAATGCAGTTGAGTTCAGGGCAGTCTGTCCATCCACTGCACTTACTTAGTGCATTTGTTCGCACATATATACAATAAGTAAGTAAGTCCCATTCCATTGCATTCACTCACTTACTCATTACGCTGTGATTTCTTTTGAAATATTTTTAAACATTCATTTTTTTTTCTATGCGCTTTATGATACTGAGTGCAACATGCAGACGGTCAATCATCTATCAATGTATATGGCTATAAGAGTGGGCTAACAAAGTTTGTGATATGAGTTATAGATATTTTATAAAACCAACAACAGCCGAGTATGCTCTACGGGTCAGAAATCGAAACAAAACAAAATAACTGTTTTATTTTAAGCGAATGTCTTTTTGCCACTCACATGTTAACATATGGTTTTATCTCCAAAAAGCATACCTAGAATCACCAATCTCTTGTAGAGCCACCGGATTATAACGAGTTCGACTCAGTAATTAAAAAGCTAAAGAAAAACAAAGCGGCAGGCTCCGATGAGCTGCCAGCTGAGCTATTCAAGACCGGTGGCGAAGAGTTGGTAAGACGTATGCACCAACTCTTATGCAAAATATGGTCTGATGAATGCCGGCCCAACGATTGGAATCTCAGTGTTCTTTGTCCTATCCTCAAGAAAGGAGACCCCGCTGTCTGCGCGAACTACCGGGGAGTAAATCTCCTTTCAAAAGGATACAAAATCCTGTCCCGCGTGCTGTGTAAACGGCTGGAGTCATACACGAATGCACTGATAGGCCAGTATCAGCGTGGCTTCAGATCAAAGAGGTCGACCAGTGACCAAATTTTCACTTTACGCCAAATCTTGGAGAACACCCATGAGTACAGTAAAGACACACACCACCTATTTGTCGCTTATAAGGCCGCTTTCGACACGTCGCGCCGATAAGAACGAAGTTCTTCAGCGCCTTATCTGAACTTGGTATAGCAGCAAAGATCGTTCGTCTTTGCATGATGACGCTATCATACACCCAAAGCGTCGTCAGAGTTGGAAAGAACCTCTCCGAACCCTTTGATACCAAGAGAGGTTTCAGGCAGGGTTATGCTTTATTGAGCGACTTTTTCAATATCTTGATGGAGTACATCCTACGCCAATGCCCATAAGTAGAACGGTCGGGCCCGATCTTCCATATGAAAGATCGCCTAGCGGTGAACGAGGACACGACGACAGTACTTGGTGTCCACTCGCAGACCATGGTATGGAGAATTTCAACTTCAATGTTGTAGAAAACTTCGTCTATCTGGGAACATAAATTGCCAGCGATAACAACGTTAGCCGAGTGATCAGACGAAGAATCACGCTTGCTAATCACTGCTACTTTGGGTTCAGCAAGCAAATTAGAAGTAGAGCTCTCTCTCTCTCTCTCTCTCTCTCTCTCGAACTACGAAGATAAAAATCTATAAGACACTGATAGTCCTGGTCCTGCTGTATGGCGCAGAAGCATGGACACTGAAATCAACGGATACAGTGTTTTTAGGAATGTTCGAGAGAAAGAGCTGTATGATGAGGTTGCAATAGTCCAGCGCATTAAATTCCAGCGGCTGCACTGGGCTGGTCACCTCATCCGGATGAACCCCGAAGCTCCAGCACTAAAGGTTTACGACGGAAACCTGCACTTGATTGGTGGACGGCTTCAGAAAGGTTGTCCGAGCTTAAGATGGCAAGATCAGTTCTATGATTATCTGAAGAAGCGCCGGCTTGCCAGCGACTGGCGCTGGCGCACACTAAACTACACCGAATGGTGCGCTTTCCTACTTTCGGTCTTGACCGATAGACGGTTGTAAAGCCACCTAAGTAACTAAGTATCTCCAAAAACAGTACATATCACAGTACAGTACGTGATGATTTATGAAAAAATTATGAAAATTTATAATATGAAATGTGATATTGTATCTTTTTCAAACCAAATTGCCGAACTTTTCTTAACCTTCACGTACATTCGTCCATTCATCATTATAGCCATTGGCAGTCAGGCCAGCAACTTCAATGCAACTTGACTCAATACAATACAAGCGATTGATTCATTCAATCATGCCATCATTCTGTCACTCACTCACTCACACACTCACTTATGCAGCAACGTTGACATTCATCGTTGGCATTTGTTTGACGCTCATTTCGCATCAACGCCGCGCTATCGCTTTGCAAGCGAAGGCAAACAAGTAGTTGAACGAATGAATGAACCTATATATACATATGTATGTACATACATACATATACATTGCATCATCGATAATCTACTTTCAAACACCCACCTATATATAAAAAATATATATGGTGTTCTTTTTAGAGGTTCCATTTTCCAAACGGGGTTTAAACTGTCATAAATTGGTCAGTTCTAGCAATACTATTGTCATTTGTGCTCAGTTTTGTTTGCCATTTTATCATGAATAAACTAACGCTTGCAAATTGTGCAATTTTTTTTTTTTTTCGTAAATTGTGGTTCAGTTCGGGAATGTTACCGTATGCTACTTTCAGTGTACGGTCGATAGATTCATGCATTCGAGCGACAAATTCTATTAACCAGGGTTCGTTTTCGCTTTGCTTATACTTTAAATCGAGAACATGACTTCCAGAAAGCGCCACATCCCAGCCAGATGCCCGAAATCACATTTAAACACTAATGGCATAAAATTATCTTTCTAATAAAGCCAATTTTTAGTTTTAAATTATATAATAACAGTATTTTAATTCAATTCAAAATTCTATACCTCTAACAAAACACCCTAAACATATATATATATATATATATATATATATATATATATATATATATATATATATATATATATATATATATATATATATATATATATATATATATATATATATATATATCTATATGTATACAGTGCTTGTGATACAAAGAACGGCTGCTGTCGCGCTTATGGTATTCAACGCACAGCTTCGCATTCCGCTCTATAGCTGAACATTAAGTTGAATGAATGTACTGATGGATGAACGGACGGATGGATGGATGGATGGATGGACAATATTGGACGTAGTACATATAAAAGCAGCAGAATATATTGTGATATCTGAGAAGCTTTGTTGACCGTGTGTCAGTGTTCGCTGTCAGATTGCTTCTTGCGTTTGTCGTCATCTACTCAACGTCTTGCTACATGTCCACATGTTCATCTGTGTGTCGATATCGTTTTAATGATAACGATAATAATAACAATAAGAGCAATAACAATGGCAATAATTATGAAAAACGGCAGTTCTGCCAGTTGTAGGTACCTACTCGTACCTTCTCTTAATATGGCATTGGTATAGCAATAATAAATACTCGTGTAGTATAGATACATGTTATAAATACCCATAAACTCATATCTTTTGACTACACTGCACCTTGTTCTCTTACATACATGCATATATCGACTCACATTCAATTATTGTTATATTGACATTTATTATTAATGAGCAAATCATTGAAAAGGATTTTGCACATTCACAATCAGAGTTCAATTTGGTAGAAGTATAATAAAATGAATCATAAGTTGCGCATTAAAGAAGATACACTCGTAGTGTACAAGTTGTTGGAAGCATCTTGGATTTGTTGATCATAAAAGAGTAGGCATTTTGAAGATTACTTCTTAGAGCAAGCACAATATGAACAATGTTTATGCATTTTTATACAAATAGCCTTTGTCACTTCTTCTACCAACATGCACAGCATTGCTTGGCTGCTATAGAATATAATATGTACTATAAATATCGTTTACAAATATTGCAATGGCATGGATTCAGCAAATATAAAATGTGAATATATGTAGTAAAAAGTATTGGATATTATTTGATACCATTACATATATTATTACTAGCGTACCCGGCGTGCTCTGGTACGCTCCATACGGTTTTTCTCGTATACGGTGGTTCGACACCGCACATTTTCCAGTTATATACCGAATCTCAGCCATTTGCGTCAAATAGTTCAACCCGATCATCCAATCCGCCAATTTTGCTGTTATTCGGCAGTGTTAAGTTTTTCGCAGTAGGGTTTGATTTGAGTACATAGTTGATTTTTACATATTATAAGACTTAGAAAATATGACAAATGAATTTTTGAGACAAGTCAAGGCACAATATAATTTGAGAATGTAAAATAATTACACGCATATATCACAATAAACTCGATCATACTTCATAGGATCCCTGACCTATTTGAAGTTTTAGATTACTTCTTATTCATTTTTAACCATTCACACATACTGGAGTGTCTTAGAAATCTCTAGACAAAATTGAGTGTGGTGATTTGAATTTTGCAGATGCAGTTGTTTAATGCACAGACGACTTTTGTGCTACGCAGAGTTGTCGTATGGCGTGTTGGAATTAGTTTTAAAGGATTCATAAGAGATGGCGTAACTAGTACTAAATCACATCAGATATACCTGTGACTATATTCATGTTAAAGCCTACTTCATAAGCTTCGATTTCCATACATGTGTCATTCCACTGAAGTGTAAACAACATATTTTTTTTTGCTCTGTGAACATGTTCCACTTTTGTTCCAACAAAACGCAATTTGCGTTCGCCGAATATTCATGGTGCCAAGCTCATGCTCTGTATTTGGTGGAATCAGAAGGGTGTTGTGTATTATGAGCTGCTGCACCCTAACCAAACCATCACTGGTGAACTTTACCAACAACAATTGATGCAATTGAGCCGATCATTGAAGCAAAAATGACCGGAATATGTCAAAAGACACGACAAGGTGGTTTTTCAACATGACAACGCTCGCCACATGTTGCAAGATCCGCCAAGGAAACGTTGGAGCCGTTGAATTGGGATGTGCTACCCTACCGGCCTTATAGCCCAGACATAGCCGCTTCTGACTACCACTTGTTCAGATCGATGAGCCACGCCCTGGCTGAGCAGCGCTTTACTTCTTACGAGGATACCAAAAAATGTTTCGATTCGTGGATTTCCTCCAAAGGAGAGCCGTTCTTCCGACGCGGTATCCATATGCTGCCAAAAAGATGGTAAAATGTTGTAGCTAACGTTGGACAATAGTTTGAATAATAGGCATTTTTTTTATGAATAAACGCTCAAAAATCGAAAAAAAAAATAATTTAAAAGGAATTCCAACACATCAATAGATAACAACAATAGACTACAGACAATGTAAATGAAATTTTTTGCAGATTTACTTAGCAAAATGTAATTTCAAACGGTCTAAAAGACATTTCTGTGACATCTTCGAATTGGGGTGAAAGAGATTTCTGTGACACCCCAGATAGAGTGAAATGTTATGATCAAACTTTATACCGCATTTGAAGAAGGCATTGTATACTCCCCCAAACTGTGCACCTATTTTTTGTTGTTTTTGTATGGTATACGTTGCAGTTTCGTTAGTTAAGCTAGAACTACCAAATTTAGTGTATCTCACGTAAACTCAAGTAAAAAATTCTAAAAAGGTCCAAAAAAAGTAAAGCCCCTTAAACTTGGTACAGAGCGTCTGGAAGTTGTGTATTTATTTATTATTTCTTTGTGTGGAAAAAATGTTTCTTCTGAAAGATATACGCTGGCATAGATTTTCTTTACGATTCTTAATTAAATGTTCGCACAGAAACGAAGAAAAATCGAAGCTTTTCAGCGCTCGAACATCTGCAGCAATCTTTCGACACAAATCAATTGGCAACAATATAATTATGAGTGTGTTAACTTTTTTCATCAATTTTTTTTTTTATGTGTTTTTAGAGTCTTAGCTGACTTTCACTGATCGTGCCATGGTGATTTGGGCTAAAACAAAAAAAAAAAAACTAAAACAAAAAACCATATTTCGCATGCCACATTTTGGTTTTTTTTTTTTGTGCTACGACAAGCAATGAAGGGCGACGCACGACGTTATGAAGGAATTCATAGAAGTGGGTGGACTGACTGTGCGTCGAGCTAGTTGGAAATTATTAACAAAGTTGCAGACAGGGAGGCAAACGGCTGCGATGAAGGAGGATCTGTTGGGCAGCAAAACAAATAAGCAAGTAATTTATACGCAAATTCATAAATTCGCTGCGTCGCCTCGAAAACAATTTCAATAAGACAACAGCGCGAGCAGGCAGTGAATGTGCGAAAAATTGCAGAGAAGAAGAAGAAGAAGTTGTAGAAACAAAAAAAAAAAGACAGCACAAAATGTATAATAAACAAATAAATACATAAAAAAAGTCAATTGGCAGAAACAAGCAGACGGACAGACGGAAACGCGAACAGAGATGGGCTGCCCAAGTGGCAGCTAATAGATACTCCAACTTGTAGACAACAACAACAACAACAACAACACCAACAAGTTATTGCACATTGCACACTAGGCGCCCTTACAAACAGTCAAACTGTATTGTACAATCTATATGTATATTCGAGGGCTGCCTAAAAATTTATCGGCCTTGATGGCATCTCTTGCAAATACAAATTTTCAGCCAGTTTCGTCATTCAGTTTGTGATTGGCAGTCGTTGAAAGCAAAAATAGAGCTTCATACGATTCGTAAAATTCGTAAAAAGTGTCGCAGCTCTTTTCTGTAATGATTGTTCCATGGACTTTACGTGCGCCTTAGTACGGAACTTAGTCTCCAACATTTAGTTCATTGGATTAAGATTCGGCTATTATGAAGGTCGGTCGTGAGATTTGATGAAGCCAGTAAATGTTTTCCCTTTCCTATTTCTTTGTCACTTTATAAACAGAATCTTGCTGGAATGTTCGTCTCACTTCGTTAAAATGCTGGTGAGCTTAGGGCAGCATTACAGCCTTCAGTCTAAGTTTTTTTTTTTTAATATCAGGAGAGCCGTTCAGCGATTAATACCAGTCAGTTTATTTTTCGTCCATCTTTTTTTTTTTATAGAGAGCGCTACTTTCGAACAAGAGAAGGCTTTTCTTGAACGATAGTAGCAGTCTCTATGAAAAAAAGAACATTTTGAAAAAAATGAGGGTGCCACACCTACTGTAGGTATAAGAGAAAGACCATATTTTGGAGTTTTCGAGATTTAGTATATAGTAAAGGACACCGGGAGAAATAAGGTATTCAATGGAAACATGGGCGATTACACGCTCCAATCCACCATTCACATCAGAGAAAAACCAAATTTAGCATATTTCAGCAAATTTTTAATGCAGATGGATGAGATTAAGTGCATATGTAAAGGGCATTGGGAGATGCTCGACTGGAAAAGTCTGACCGACTCATTTGTACAAATATAAAAATACACTCTTTTATATACTATGAGTAAAGGTTATAAAAACAAACTTAGATATATTTAACGATTGACATCAAAACGGATTATTTATACAATAATTCTTCTGCTAAGCTAAAGACTTATTCGACTTCCCCGACAAATACAATGCGCCTTTTGAGAGGCGTCTGAAATTTGCGCCAAGTGGTTGTTTTCATTATTCTTGTTGTTTTTGCTGCTTGTGTTACTCTGAAGCTATAAACTGGCAACAAAATGTCTAAATTTTCACTCGATTCGCTGTCGACTCGCCTTTCTGCTGCTACTTCACAATATACATACGTACAGCCTCCAGCTGCTGCTGCTGCTGCAACAATACACGGCACGGCACGGCACGGGACGCCTGTCCTTCGTCCATTTGTTGGGTTTCTGCTGTGCGGCAGCATCATCATTTTTAGCAAACATCAATTTTGTATATATGAGCTTTTTCAAGTATGCGCTAAAGCATAAACTCTACACTGCCCCCGCCACCGCCACCGCCCCCCATTTTGTGCCAGTCATGGAACAAGCAACGCGATATCGTTCGCGCCATCCTCGAGACTGCCTGCAGCGCCTCGCCTCGCCTCGAAGCCTAATTCGCAAATTTACAATTTTCTTTCAATTTTTTTCCAATTGCAAATAATTTTTTTGCTTGAGGATCGCATATAGCTACATGGAGCAGAGGTGTTATGGGAAAGGAGCAGCAATGCTATAGGCACGAATTACTTTCTTCATTTGCACTCATGCCATAATTTTTGGCTTTCTATCGTAACATTTCCTCCACCTTCTTCTTCTTCTTCATCATCTACTGCGCCCTCTTTTTTTGCTTTTCGTCTAGCGTATTTTATTTGATATTTTGCTAGTCCTTAACTTCTTTTGCTTCTTCGTAACATTTTCCGCGCGCCTTTTTTTTTTCTATATTCCATTAATTTTCTTCTGTTTCTTCTTCTTCTTCTTCTTCTTCTTCTTCTTCTTCTTTTTAGTCTTCTTTTGCGTGGTTTATGTATATTTTAGATTTCGATGTGATTTGAATTTTCAATGATACCAAAACAGATTTCCAATGGAGACATTCACTTTGGGTTCTTTACTTATTTGTTTTTTGTTTTGTCTTTCGGTGTTGTTTTATTTGGTACTGCATCTACTCTCGCCTCCCTTTACTTCCTTTTATTGTTTTGTTGGAAAAGAAGAGAGGCGTAAAACCTTTCTTTTTTTTATGAAGTGTTTTTTGTGTGTTTTAATTTTATTGCTTCATTTTTATTTTTATTTCGCTTTCGATTTTTGTTTTTACGCTGCTAATGATTAGCAGCTTGAAGGCGTTGTGGGGCTTGGCTAATAAATGGAAGACACCTATTTCTATATTGAAGAAAAAATGGTCGCGCGGAATATATTGAAGCACATTCTAGTTAAATTTGATAAAAGCTACTGTAAAATGCATAAGCAATAATAATTGCATCCCAATTTTGTCACAAAATCGAATTGAGTAAATTTTACTTAAATTTCAGCGATTTATCATTTAGTAGAGCCATTTTTTTTGATTTGTTTGCACATACTTGTGCTTGACTTTCCATTACTTCGCTAGGTTATTACCACATATAATATACGAATATAAGTTGAAAAGACTAAGGGCCATTTTCACGACTTAGAAATACATTGGAGAATACGAATTGCCAAGATATGCTATTGGGGGGAATAGTATTGAGTAGTATATTTCACGATTTTACAGTTGTAATTAAACCATTTCGAGTAAATCAATTTTTGGTCTGTTATCGGTCACTTTTTTGTTTGTTATCGTAACTTTTGCCCTTTTTATCGGACAGGTGCTACATGCTGAACAGGTGGACAGTCCATGCACTTACACAAATGTAAACGCATGATCATTTTGCTTTTGCTTTGGTTTGTTAACGAAATTTTGCAGTCAAGTTGGCAGCTATCTTTGAAATATATAAATTGGTTCGTCGAATTGGGCAATATTTTTATAGGCTTACTAACTCTCGTGACATTGAAAACATAGAATAGGCAAGTCGTCAAAATGGCTCTTAGACGATAACGAAGCTGCGGTTGGCATAGCCAATAGAAAATAGTAGTAATACTCTCATTTTCATTATTTAACAAGAAAAAATGTTAACATTGTTGAAACCGAATGAAAAATGAGTGGAACACGTTCTTTTATATATACGGGGAAGCCTATCAAAAATCCGCTTAGTTACTGGTGTTGTGTTATTTGTTTTAAAAAAGCCAAAAATGGTACACGCTGCACATTTGTCTTACGACACTTTGTTACTTTAGGAAGATCGGCTGGCAAGGTCCGAAAAAATACCAACACCAGCGCAGACAGAAATTCTACAATATCTTTTCATATTAGGTATACCCGTACATGAAAGGTATAAAAAATACCTTTCCCTTACAACGGTAAATTTGTAACGGGTTCTACACTAAGAGTAGTTTTTTGCACATCGAGTTTCTACAATTGTTGTGTGACTTTGAGTTCTTCCCGTTCTGTTCACCGTATAGCTCTAAATACTGAAATATTAAATGTGACTATATTGTGCTTGCCGAATGATCAAAGAGGTGCGCCATAAATTGAACGCTCTTAATGGAAAACCATATTTATGCGTTGCCATATTTTCATACACAGTTCTACACAAGCACTTCAGTCATCTGCTTTACTAAAATGACTGATGTCAATTAAAAAAAAAAGTTTTGAAGAGGTAATAACTCATGTGACGAAAGCCTACCTGCAACTAACAGAACTTCTGATAAAATATCATACAATATACGTACTATCAACTCTAAACTATATATTATTGTACTAAATTTTCAACAGAATGTCAACACAGGAATTTGAACAATACTAAAATTGTACAATATTACAAAACATATTGAAAGTTATTTGAACTAAAACAAGTTCAACTGCAATATCTATGAAATATGTATGCAATAGTTACATGAACATATGTTTATAAATAATAAATCAGCCAGTAGCCAAGCACTACAGAATGACAAACTGTCAAAATGTTTGTAAAATTTTATAAAAAAGATATAAAAATTCGAGATAGTATCGAGAGAGAAAGAGAGAGAGAGAGAGAGAGAGAGAGAGAGAGAGAGAGAGAGAGAGATAGCAACATTTTCACTGTCAAGTTGAAGTAGCAACAAATTGATGAAAATATTTTATGTGCAACAAAAATAATAACAACAAAAGAAGAAGAATTGCTGTAGTCGTGAGTACACAACTACGAGATACCCTGTAGCCAGTCGAATAAACTTATATGACATAATTAATTAGCTTTAATGTAAGAAGTGTCTACAGAAAATTTTACATATATTGCTTAAAAAAGTGTTTTCATCAAAAATACAATAAAATTTAATCAAAAACGAACTTCAAATAGTCACAAAAAATAAAAGTGATTTTAACAGAAATAGCAGAGATTTTCAAAAGCAATTTACACTGTGATTAAAAAGTAACTTACTTTATAGTCTTTAGTATACATACTTTATACTTTTTAGTACTTTATAGTCGCCCTCGCCCTAAAGCTTTCCCTTATGTCATTCTTCTATCATGTTAATCTTCGCGACACCCTCACCTCATCCTTTTCACAAACCACTTTCATGGCGTTATACTCGAACCCTTAAGGTAAAATATATTTGTATATACCAGTTGTGTTGCAAAGGAAACGGGACTGTTTCGAAAAAAACAACAAAAATTTAATATTTTGCAAAAGTGATTTTTTTTTTTATTCAAAATGGTTTCCTTGTGCTTCGATACAGCGTTTTGCAAGGTCAATAATCATTTCGAATGAGTGTTTTAGGTCATTTTTTCGGAATGTTCTTGAGAATGCCGGTCGACGCCTTTTGGATGGCTTCAATGTAATCATAGCAATGTCCTTTCATCGGCAAATGAAGCTTTCCAAATAGATACAAGTCAAACGGAGCCAAATCCGGCGAGTACGATGAATGGTTGATGGTTAAAATGCCATTTTTGATGAGAAAATCGGTGATAAATGTCAACCGATGAGATGGCGCATTATCGCATTTTTGGTCGTCAGTCAATTTATGCGGAACAAACTGTGAACACACCTTCCGTAGACCCAATTTCTTCGTCAAAATGAAATGAATCGAATCTTTGGGAATATTTAATTCCATTTCCATATAGCACAATGATGATTTCAGCTCATTTTGTATGAATTCACGCACTTGTTTTTTTCGATCACCACTGATTTTGGCCGGCCCAACTTTTCATCAACACAGAGGCCTTAACGACCTACTTGAAAACGTTTAAACCACTCGTGAACATTGCTACTGGATCGACAATTGTCACCATAAACTTGTTTCATCAAAGTTGGAACGTTTCGGTGAATGTTTTATCAAGTTTAAAACAGAACTTAATAGTTGCACTTTGTTCGGGATTCATTTTTCGACCAATGCCCAAAAAAAGATACTGTCACTTTTAGTGCGATAACTTCGCTTGTAGTGGTCCGATTGTCATTTACAAGATGTCAGTGAAGGTTGTACCTTTCCAACGCATGTACCTACCAATAGGTGGCGCCACCAGAAACAGCTACTTTTAAAAAGTTCAGTTTCCTTTGCGACAGACCTGGTATATCTTTTAATGTAATTCGAGCTTTATAAAAGTATCTAACTTCACCAGACCTTAGTAGAGTTTAAATATTCAACTTTGAACACGTTATAGTTTATAGTCTACGATATCTCGGTATTCACACAGATAGCCATATCGATACAACTTTTGATAAAACTTTTGTACTTTATGGGGTCTGGCACACCTTCTTTACAAACTAAATATACACAATTACCTTATGGTTGTAGTGTATATTAGAAAAACAACAACAATTGCTGTTGCTGTTGCTGTTGCTGCTGTTAGCATTGCCGTTGTCATTGTCATCACATTATCCAATACAAATGTGACAATTTGATATGTTGTCGACATTTATGTGGAACCACAACCAACAACAACAACAACAACCATTACAACATTCAATCCAAATCTCTTTGAACTGCTAGCTACAAAATATGTTTGCAGTAAATTGTAGATACTTACTACTTATATAACTTTTGCTGTTTTTTTGTATTTCAAACAAATTGTCATTCTTGTAGCTGATGTTGTCGTTATTGTCAGAAAAATATTTTGATAAAATGATAAATTGCGAATGATATTTTGCAATATGCGAAGACATACATACATATCGAGATGCAATAAACGAGATACGAGATGTAGATGAATATAAATAGATATATCGAGTTGTAGCTGTAGCTAAAGATACTTCGAGCGATATACATGTCGTAGTATTGCAGTTATTTATCGCATGACAAATAGTTGCACTCACTCTCTATCTCAGATATAGAATGGAACGTTCAACGTTCAATGCTCGAAGGCGACAAATTGTTCCTGAGCTGCTGTTTGCTCTCTTGCTGCATTCTTGACTGCTCAACTTCTCCTTGCCGTTTTTTTTTGCTTGCGGAGTGTTAATTTTACAAATTTAGCAAACAAATTGCACAAAATTCTCGCTACAGCGAAAAAAAAAAAATAAAATACAACACCAGTGAAAGCGAAAAGGGACATGGTGGCAAGTGTTGCTGCTCGAACGGAATCGCAGTTGATGGCGACGGCGACGGCGACCGGCGACAGCAACATGAATGATAATCAAAAGAACAACTTGCTGCAACTTTTAGGTTTGGCTTTCGGTTTGACAGTGCGCCCTCACTTATTGTAACACTTAGAGAAATACATTTCTGAAATCGAACTCGATTTGAGCAGCGAATATTAAAGACAAAATGAAATCAATTAAACTTTAACATAAGCGTTGTCTGTTTCAAACTTCGTACAGCAAAAATGTGTTTTGAGTTGGTTTTTGTAAAATCGCCAGTTCATAAATTTTTTTTTTTTTGATGATTTAATTAGGATTTTATTCACTTAAGCGCAGTACAGACCGAATAAAAAACAATCAAGTACAGAAAAACTACACATAAAATTATTCATAAATAACACTTAAGTAACTCTTCATTATCATTCATTTTGAATTAAGGAATGCTATGATAATTTATTTCATTATGAATGTATGGACATTCAAGACATTCATTACTCATTTGAATGTTTGAATGATTCGAATGAATTCAAACTCCAAATCGCTTGCGACATCAACCCAAAAGTCGGGTGGTTGTGTACTAGTAGCTGGTAACCTGACTGAAAGAGAGAGAGAGAGAGAGAGAGAGAGAGACAGAAATGCAACAACATACAGCAGTGTTGTTTCTAGCTTTAAGCAGCCTTTTCACCTTCATGAGTCCTCATCTGATTTGCTGTCAAAAATTTGTGAATGTCAAATAGTCGATTTAGCCGAGTCAGTAAGATAATAAGCTGAAAACTTCTTTCTAACCAATAAATAATTTTGGGCTAATTCATAATTATATTTTAACATCGTCTCCTTTTAGCTCGATACGTTTCGTTCAACATTTCTCTAATTTTTCTCAAATCCTTCACAATAGCTGTTTGTTTCAGCGTTGACCTTACTGTTGGAACCAAAACACTTCGCTAAGTGGCATTTCATCTGGTTGCAATAATAATTGGCGTTTATTGTTATTCCATTTTCAAGGTAGTCAGTGTTGACTATGCCACGTGTATCCGAAGAAAAAATTGTTTAAATAGATAGAATAAACTCTTCTATAAGCAGAAAAAACACAAAACTAAACTACTCAGCTGAGCAACTCCTATGAGAACGCCGATGAAAGTCTGCTTAAGAAACAAAGATGTAAAAGATGTCTTCTCGTGCTGAGCTATTTTTTTAAGTAACTTGAAAAAAAACACACACACACACACAAAGACTTCATTTATGTTTTGGCGGAAACTTTTTTTGGTCCTGTACACTTTGTTTGGTCATTTATGGAAGATGACATCGGACAAATGTCCACCCTCAGCACCCATACAAATATTTAAAAATTTATCGGCGTAGCGGCAATTTCTCGGCAAATGTTATCCTTAAGCTGCTCTATGGTTTTTGGGCCGATTCGCATATAGTTTTTCCTTGAGATAGACCCACAGAAAAAAGTCAAGAGCCGTTAAATCTGGAGATCGCGTCTAAATTTTATTCAAATCTGGTCTGCAGTGACGGGAGCTAAAAATTCATTCTTTCTGTTATTTCGTTGGATCGTTTCTGGCAAAACTTCTCTGGATACATCTTTTGATCAATGTTTGAAAAGACAATGTGGCAAACACATGTTCCAATGGTTGTTGTGAATCGATGCTACAGTAAGAAATAATTGGTGCTAGTATATACAAAAGTTTGGTTACTGCCTGAAATACTTCTCACTCTAGTGTTAAAGTTTTCAGTACGCGTTTTATTCTATTGTTAAGCGATTTATTGTTATGGATTTTGTTTTCATGTGAATGGTCTGTTCAAATACATGATATAAATATTTTGTTTAATAATTTTATTTGGTCTTATTGACTTAACACAGACTGGATTTAAAAACGACTTAACAGTCAAATACGATTTCGAAATAGCTCCACGAAATAAATTCAAAGATTCAAATTATGACAACATATCATAATAGTACGTATTGCTCACAGTATTGTAAATCCAATTAATTCTCAAGATCAAACACAATTTTTTTTTTTTTAATTTTTCTCTGAGTGCACTTTCATCTCACAACGTCTACTAGTATGTCAGCAGGACGCGCAGAACGTGAGCTGAAGGGTACAACAGTTTGCGCAACAGCCACAACAACGATGACGACGATGTCGACTAATGGCGACACCATCGAATATAAAAATGAATTGTAAAGGCGTTCGTTCGCGTTGCTGCAATTTGTTTGAAAAAAAAAAAAAAAACAAAACAAAATAAATATACCCAAACTATGAGTGCGTAAAAGGAAAAGGGGAGAAAAGTTGCCAAAAACGTTGCAAGCAACAAGAGCGGAGCTGTGCCATGGCAGACAAATGCACATATAGACAGAAAAGAAACAGTGCATCTCCTGCCACTTTGTCAACCCTGTGCCTTGCTCTGTCGACCCCGTTTGCATTGCGTTAAGCTATACAACATTCATTAAAGTGCAGTGCATTATTTGTGGCATGTTTGTTTTTGTTGCTCTTGCCACAACTTTTTCATTTTGTTGGTATTTTTTAATTTACTGCCAAATTTAGTCTTTCAATTTGGGCACTCGCGCGCCCACCATTCACCATTCACCTCCCACTTCTCTAATTCACTGATTTGCTGCGTGGGTGGTTGGCTGCCACACAGCCAACACAGATACTTGCACATAAATAAAATAAAATAAAAAAAAAACTTCGCTAAATTTAGCTAAAGGTGACGTTTTCTCGATATAATTTTCAAATACCTCAGACACGTTTTTCCAAACCGAATAAAAATTTGCCATGCACATTGAAATGTTACGGTGCTGATGCCGATATATTCAATATGGAAATCGAATGCATTTGGCTTCGATTGCTAAAAAACATAAATTTAATAATATTCGACAAATCGATTTGTGGCGATTGAATGCGGAAGAAGTATCTATATATGTATGTATCTATATATATATTATAAGACTGCATATAGCTAAATTAGTATTATATCAAATGGTGCATGCTGCATCTGAATGCAGCTGAGGAATGAGACACTTCAGAAATGTATAAAGTAGAAAAAAGAAAGAAAGAAAGAAAAAAAAACTAAGGAGAAAACGACACAGCTGAGCAATATACCAGACAATCGCTAAGAAATAAATCAGTTTTATGTTACCAAATGCGTTACCAAGACAAGCAATAGAAGAAGCAGAAGAAAAAGGCGCTGAGCAGCCAAACTATTCTGTCTGGCCAAAACCACTCTATATACAAATACTCTGGCACTATGGAACAAAATTTTAAACAAATGTTCAGAATACTAGTCAAATTATTGAATGCACTAGTTTTCATATAGGTTTAACAATTTAAAAGTTGTGGTGAATTTAAACATTATTCTGGTTCATTTGGCCAATATATCAGTGGAACTTTAGACAACACCAGCAAGATTTAAGCAAATCATTTTCAGTGTCAACGAATAAATTCCCATTTGTATACTGTACGCTGTACTCAAGGAATAAGTTTTTTACACTAACAATGGCAATGCAAACCAATAAAATAAGCATTTTGCAAAGATAATGGATAAACTTTTACAACAATTTCTCAATACTAGTTTAAAGTTTCAATTGCGATAATGTGTCAGTTAAACAATTTCGCTTTTTCTTATGTCCGTTAAACTAATTGAGCACTCAATGTGTGAATGGCAAAATAATTAAAGAATATAGAAGCCCTGCAGTAGACAACTGAGCAAATATTAAAAACAAAACTCTTAAAATATGCACGCTCTTGCAATAAACAAAACAAAAATTAAATGCGGGAAGAGTTTTCTAAGAGAAAGCAAGCAAAAGCTCCAACAGTTGATGGATCAAAATAAAGTTTCGTTTAAGTTTAAACAAGAAAACTTAAAACATAAGAACCTAAACGTGAACTGTGAACTGGAGCTTACCACTAAAACTGAGTGAGACACGCCCATTAATATAGAGTTGTGAAGCTGCTGTTCGTAAGAAACCACCATATACAGTTTCAAGTTGACATTGGCTATAAATTTGTTAAATTTTTCATACATAAACCCAAAAGTAGGTGAAGAGTTTGTACTATGTGGACTAAACATACATGATTTACATGTGAACCATACGTTCCAAAGAATTCAGCATATAAAATATGAAATTGAAATGCGCTGTAATAAATAAGATTAAGATATTAAGCAAAACCAAAAAGTGGGTTTGTATGGAGACTAGCTCTCAAAATGGGTGGCACAGGCCAAGATTAGCCTCTATACAGGAATTCAGTCAAATATCTAAAAAAAATATACAAAACTGAAGAAAAAAAAAATACAAGAAAAAACGTTAACTTCGGTTGAACCTAAGCTCTAATACCATTCACACGATATTTTAAATAGTATTGGAAAACATAAAAAGGGTTTAAATAGGGGCTACCCCAAAATTGGATGGTACACGCCCACTAGTAGAGGTGTATGAAGCGATGTAGTAGATGTGTAAGATGCCGCCATATCGATTTTCAAGTTGAAATTGACGTTTTCTATACCTTAAAAAGTGGGCGGAACACGCCCATTTGTATATGTATATGAAGCGGTTGTCCACTAAAATGCACCGAATCGAATTTCAAGCTAATATTAATTTAAATAAGGATTTTTTCATAAAAAAACACAAAAATGGGCAGTAGGTTTTAATGGGAGCTACCACAAATAGTGGGCGGGCCACGCCCGTTAGTCTATGTATGTTAAGCGGCTGACCATAAAAAGACACCACATTGCATTTCAACCTAATATTGACTGTGGGTTTGTATGGGGGGCTACCCCAAAAAGTAGGCGTGGCGGGTCAATCTTGATACTCTATTAAACTGCAATAAAAAGAATTTTATGTGCAAAATTTCAACTGGATAGCATACAAATTGGTCCTTAAAAAACAACATACAGACAGACAGACGAACATGGCTAGATCGACTCGTCTCGTCGAGCTGATCAAGAATATATATACTTTATGATGATGTCTCCTGTAATGCATTACAAACTTTCAGACAAAAATGCAACACTTAGACAGACAGATTTACACGTCTAGATTGGCTCGTCTCGTCAAGCTGAGCAAGAATATGCGATACTTTATAGGATATACAATGTCTCCTCTAATGCATTACAAACATTCTTCCAAACTGATAATACCATTTCGTAATATGTGTGAATTGGATAGAAAACGATGTTACAATATATAATACCAGTTTTCCAAGATTTAATTTTTATTGCTTTCATATTCAGTAAACGCAGAAACATAATGAAAAATAAGAAAATTGTTTGTGTAATTTTCGCGATGTGTGTGTGTGTTCTGTCCATACAAAAAGAACAAAACCACATAGCATAGATTTTGTTTTGCACTTTGCTACAGAAAGACAGATAACGAAGAACGTTGAAATTATTTTGTCTAATAATAAATACTGGTTAATGTAAAGAGCTCCGTGTGTGTGTGTGTGTACGTCAATGCTCAGCATAAGCTGAAGTGCTTAACAAAAACAAATGTGCGTGAAGAGCATATGGCCGGGGCATTTCTGGTTTAGGGTTTCTTCTTTAAATCTCCGCTTCTCTCATGTAGTATTTGTAGTAATTCGGAAATATTGACTTTTTATCTCTGATATTTTTGTAGATACCTAAATTAATTCAAACGAAAACCGATTTGTTTGATTGTTTAAACTTTGCAAAGTGCTTCTAGCTGCTATGTATTTCTAGCCCATAGTAAAACTTCTGCTTTCGCTTGACGCTTTCTACAACTAAAGAAGTGATGATGGCAAAGAAAAAGAGTGCGGCAAACTCAGATGGATATTAGCAAATGCCATTGTTGTCTTTGTTGTTATTGTAAATTTGAGCATTTTCATAAGACATAAATTTTGCGATTTAGCCAAATGCAAACTTTGTAGAAATGTCTTTACAATTTGTGGCAACAGACAAAGCAGCAGCAGCAACAACAACAATAACAACAACAAAGTCACTGAGCTGCAACAAAAACTCTTACAGCAGCACTGGCAAAGATGACAGAGACAGTTGAAGCGGCAGCATTAAATTACAAAACGCAGCATGACATATTTCGATATTAGAAAAGCTCTTTCCTATGATATTGCAAAGTAGCAGGCAGCAACAGCAACAGCAACAGCAACCGAAGAAGGACAGCGGCCTACAGTTGCATGCAACGAGGCTGTAAATCCAATATGAATGTATCTGTGTGCGTCAAGCCTTTTAAAGCAATGATTTGTAAATTGCATTAATTTCGATTTATGCGTGCATCTAATACAGTAAAGCAGTATGAAAGGCGCAGCACATACTTACAGTGGAAAACTAAAAGCAGTAGAAATGTCACGGCGCGTAGGCCAACTAAGAAGTCTCATGTACATACATACATATAGTATAGTGGAGGGGAGTTAAGTAGACTAACTAACTGATTGACTGCGACCATGCACATGTAGACAAGATTTATGAGCAGCAATGCAATTACCGTTAGCAGCAAAAGCGCCACAAGCAGCACCAACAGCAACAGCAGCAGCAGCAGCGGCAGCAGCACAAAAAGGAAGCGCTGCCGACAGAGTCCGGTCCGAGACAGATGTCTGAAAGACAGTTTTCAGAGAGCTTGGAGTATGAAACTGATATATTGCAACCTAGAATACTCGAACAGTCTATGTACAATGAGTACAAGTATCTTCGAGTAGTAGCAACATATTTCATTACATTGAACTGCATGCCGCATGCTGCATGCTGCATGCACTTGCACTGTCATGAAAATCCAATTAGATTTTGTGGGCAATGAAGCAACTTGTACTTACTATCGAATTTTTTTTAAATTCATATGCCTTAAAGATTTATAATTACAACTGATTGAGGCAGTAATCGATTAAATGAACCAAGCTGCAAATGCAATTAGCTGTGTTTCTATTTGGGTTTATTATTAATTTCGAAACAATTGCTCTATGTTCTATGATTATGTTAAATACGCTAACATAAGAAGTATTTAAAGACTCAAAAAGAAATTAACAAATGAAACAAGAGTTTCAATAATTAGCGATTATTTTGATGTATCTACTAAAACGAAATAATAATAGATTTAAAGCATAACGTCGATACTCAGAGCATACACCTAAGACTGCAAATGAAAGGATAAACTCTATTCATAAGAAAATTGTAGCGTCCTTCTATTTATGAATACTAGAGTTTTACCAGTGGACGAAACTCGATCCAATAACAAAAGATATCCATAATACAGGATTGTCCAGAAAATGTTTTCAGCTCTAAATCAACGCTGTCCAGTCATAACCCCATTAGAAGGAACACCTTCGTGTTTTCACATACATACGAATGAACGCATGCCGAAGTCGGCTCAATTGCATCAATTGTTGTTGGTAATATTCACCAGTGATGGTTTGGTTAGGTCAGTTACAATGCGAAGCAAAAAACCATTTCTTTTTTTGGCGTTCGAGGAGCTGTTCGCATCGAAAAATCTCCATTCGACGTCTCTTGGCTTCAATTCGTACGGCACCCAATATCCTTGCTTTTGAATCATTCCCATGGCTTTGAGGCGTTTGCCAACTGTTAACAGGTCAACTGCCAATGATTCTGACAATTCTTGAAGGGTTTGACATAGATCATCGTCGAGTAATGCATCCAATTCTTCATCTTCGAACTTTTTGGGCTGGCCCGGACGCTCTTTGTCCTCCGTATCAAAATCACCACTTTTAAACAAACGAAAGCAGTACTCACAAGTTGAAATCGATGGAGCATAGTCCCCGTAAGCCTCGTAGGAATATTTTTATAGTGATCGTATCTTGAACTTTGCAAAATACTTTTGCAGGATTAACATAGACTTCACACACAAAAAAAGAAACAAAAAAGGTAGAAGCTAGAGCGAATTGAGAGAGCTGAGATAGAGAGAGAGAGCTTTGTGAGAGAGAGAGCTTTGTGAGAGAGAGAGAGCTTTGTGAGAGAGTCTTTGTGATTGGCCAAGAGCGTTAACTGTTTTTTACCTACCGTGGACGCAATACTTTAGACAAAAAATTGCATTCGTCCGTGCAGCGCTTCACATTCCTTTGACAACTGTTTTCAGATAACCCTATGACGTCAGTTCAAGGAAATATTTCGTATGGAGCAGTACACCACACCTGAATGTGTAAAAATTCAACGTATATGGCATGGGGCCTATTATTTCCTGAACGGAGCCATAAAAAGGTTAACTTGGCCCAAATGGTATCAAATAATTGAGTAACGTTACAAAACTAAAGATCAGCAGCCACGGAAACCTATGTTACTACGTTTTATGACAAGTTTTTATTAATATTTACGGTTCAGCTATTTTTATTGAAAGTCTCTGTCAAATTTCAGCTCAATCATATATGTTAAAGTGGTTCAAAAATGAGTAATATAATATTTGTAATATAATATACAAACAATTAAAATTGTAAGTGAAATATGCACTATAAGCTTTAAAACGAGCAATTATTAAAACAACCAAAAACTCGACTGTTTTTATGTATGCATGTATGTGCCTTGGCTCGCTTTGAAACGTAAACGGCTTCATGGATTTTGGTATATAAGGTATCATTAGATTCGTTCCGATTACAGAATTGATATACTATATCATATTTTTATATGAAACGTCAGATGAACGAGAATTACGCTTTGAACAACTGCGAACCAATTCATTTACTTCAAGATTATATGAAACTGAACCACTCGCGGGTTTAGTTAGTTGACGCAAGTGAATGAGACTCAGTATATATAAATAAGGTCAACTGGAAAAATGGGCGGTGCCACGCCAGCATATAATAGAAAAACCAAAGGAGCGCTTAAATATTAAGTGACTTCTATCTAGAATTCTTGAACTATTGTGCACTCAAAATGATGGCACCTCTAAATGGAATTCGCTGAATCTTAAATTACGTTGCGTTGTCAGTCATAAACAAAACAATGCATGCTTAGTATTCATTGATTTGAAAGCCCAAAGGTAAATAGGGTACTGCATTTTTCACCTAAGGCTTATAACGATAGTGCACACATCTCAAAGCGCACACACAGAATGCCTTCCAACAATAAAAGCGTTGCTGAAAAAAAAACCCTGCAACAACAAAACAGAAAACCGCGCGCAATAACCAAATTTCAAAAGTGGAGAAAAATGAATATGAAAAATGAATGGAAAAAAAAAAACAAACTATAGCGAAAACTTTTGCTTTGTCATGCTAAAAATGTTTACCAACTTGCATCACTATGTACCATATACAATATGTACATATATGTATGTAAGTATTTTTCTTTAACGTTCAAACTAAAGTAATACCAAAAACAACGACGATCTCACCGACAATGTTGCGAATGAAAATGTTATTGAGGATGTTGCAAAGTGCATTTCATTTTGCACATCACTTTCGCGCCATAGAACGATATCGTTTACTCTACCACAGTCACTTCTACAGCTCAGCTGACAGACCAAGCATGTAACCTTTTAGTACATAGTCGTTGTTAATACCCTGCACACATATATATGACTATATAGATGTAAAGGGTGATAATAGTTTTGTCCGTCTGTTTGTACTCATTGAAGATAAGAAAAGCTAGAGATAGCTAGTTTGTTTCTTTTAATAGTATATGGAATCATTAATACACTATCATCATTAATACACTATACTATATGCAATTACTTAGATTTTGCTAATATGTAACATTGTGCCAAAAAAAAAAGAAGAAGTTTCACTTCAGACCGCCAACAGATTTTTCTAAAATCTCTTTTTTTTTTCGTAAATTGGCAGCACTGTCCCTAATTACTATAACAAACTAGACTGTACCGTCATGATTGAACAATCAATCAACAAGAGTGTGACTTAAATTTTATATTGCCAACGGAATTTCGTGTTGCTCGTTCAGGACGATCATCGTCCTCAAAACTAAGAAACTTGTGTTCAACAAATATCATTTCAGCATAAGAGAGGTTGCACGTTTACAATTTATACAATAATAGTCTATCAACAGCTCTTTTTAGACATGCTGGACTGCGTCAATTCTGATTCTACATTCATGGAACGCATTATAGCTGGTGACGAGATATGAGTCAATAAGATTGACATGCAAACAAGTCAACAGGCGTCGGAATGGAGGACAAAAAGTCGAGCCGAAACCGTGAAAACCATGTCATAGTCGTGCAAAAGTCAAGGTGATGCTCGTCGTTTTCATTGATATTCGTGCGTGATTTGGCGCATAAAAAATTTGTTCCAATAGGACAGTCGGTCAATTAAGAATATAGTTTAGTCGAATTGAAGCGTTTGCGCGAGTAAATAAAAATAAAAGTTCCTGAAAGAGCTGTAGTCTATGTCGGCTATAAAATAGCTGTTTCTGGTGGCGCCACCTATTGCTAGGTACATCCTTCACTGACATCTTGTAAAAATTTTATGACAAACGGACTACTACAAGTGAAGCTATCGCGCTAAAAGTGACAGTATCTTTTGGGCATCGGTCGAAAAATGAATCTTCCTCATAATCCTCCCTCAATGTCCTCATAGCGGTGTCCTTTCATTGGCAAATGAAGTTTTCCAAATAGATGAAAGTCACTCGGAGCCAAATCAGGCGAGTACTTTGAATGCTTGATGGTTAAAATGCCATTTTTGGTGAGAAATTCGGTGAAAGTGTCGACGGATGAGACGGCACATTATTGCATTTTTGGTCATCAGTCAATTTGTGCGGTACAAACTGTGAACACACCTTCCGTAGACCCAATTTCTTCGTCAAAATGCCATGAATCGAATCTTTGGGAATATTTAATTATATTTCCATATATCGCAACGAAGATTTCAGCTCATTTTGTATGAATTCACGCACTTTTTCAATGTTCTTTTCGATCACCACTGATTTTGGCCGTCCCAACTTTTCATCGTCACAGAGGTCTTCACGGTATTCTTGAAAACGTTTAGACCACTCGTGAACATTGCTACGGGATAGACAATTGCAACCATAAACTTGTTTCATCATTTGGAACGTTTCAGTGAATGTTTTACCAAGTTTAAAACAGAACTTAATATTTGCTCTTTGTTCGAGATTCATTTTTCGACCGATGCCCAAAAAAAATTACTGTCACTTTTAGTGCGATAGCTTCACTTGTAGTGGTCCGATTGTCATAAAATTTTTACAAGATGTCAACAGAAACTGCTATTTTAAAAACTCATGTTTCTTTTGCGACAGAAAAAGAAAATGTGTGTTGTATTAAATGCGGCCTATTTTGAAGGCGATAAAATGTATATTGATGTTTAATTGAAAAATGTGGTTAGTTTCAATAAAAGAATATCCATGATCTTGCTACGCCAACTAAAAGTTCATTTTAAAGATATTTGAAAGATAGTTCCAACATGTAAGAAAATATTAAACCACTTTACCACAGCAACTAAGCAAAACTTAGGCTTTTTATTGGCTTTTCCAGTTTAATCTAGCTTGCAACAGACTATATTTCGAACTGGAGTGAACCAATAGCATAAATGTTTTTATATTTTCTGAATCTTTTACACTTAACTGGAAGGATATTCACTATGTTTTGGGATTTTCAGCAAAGCACGTGCATTAAAGTATGCAGGGTATAATATAGTCGTGCATTTTGCACAATAGCATTCTTACTTGTTATGTTGTTGTTGTTGTTGTTATTCTTATTGTTGTTTGTGTGCGATCCGCACAATTTCAATTGTATTTTATTTACTCGCATGAAAAGCAATTCTCTATTTGGAGTATATACGTACGTAAATATGTATATGTATACAACTTCTTTACGCGTTTCTTACTTCCGTATCCGCATCCGCATCCGGTGCCGCAGCCATTGGCTCTTTCACATACACAAACAAACAAACAAAAAAAAACAAACTGACAAACATACCTATGTGTATGTATGATAGCTAAGTATGTTTATGCTACGTATAGCGCACTAATGCAGTGCGTATGTATATGCATGTAACTTTGTATATGTGTGTTGGCATCCTTTTTAAGTGCGCGTAATAAATTTAAATATTTATGTTTCTGGGTTAACAACTGCAAGTGCAGCTCAGCTTGAAGCTTGCTTTAGCTTAGAGCAATGCAAGGCGGCAACGTTGATTCTTTGAGTGTGCAATAGAAGTGTTGGGTGGGAGGCAGTGAACTGGTAGAGGCGTTAAGGACTCTACTGTTGCATGCCTGCCTGCCTGCCTGCCTGCCTGCCTGCAGCACAAAGGCAACTATATATATGTACATATATATTTATTTATATATGTATGAATCATTTACTAACTATCACTCTCTCTCTCCCTCTGCTTATGAGCACTTCTATAGGGTGTTTTTTGTTTTTTTTTTTTTTCAAAGGATCCCTTTGCCAACATGTATCAAACTGTCATAAATTGATCAGATTTGTTAAAGCTATTGTCATTTGTGCTCAGTTTGGGTTGCCATTTTATCATGAATAGACAACGCTTGCAACTTGTGCAATTATATTTCGAAAACTGTGGTTCAGTTCGTCCTTTTTACGATCGTCATAATCATCCATTCGTGCTAGTAACTCCGTGAATCCGAGCGTATACTCCAACTAAAAAGTAGTGAAAAATTGCTCTTCCCCGAATGCGGTCCGACATCATATTTAAACACTAATGTCATAAAATTATCTTTCTAATAAAGCCAATCAGCAATTCGAAATTATGTAATCTCAGCATTTTAATTCAATTTAAAGTTCTATACCTCAAAAAAACACACTATAATACCATACAACTTGGCGCATTTTTTTGTTGCAAAAGGTTTTTATTTTATTTTCTTTTATTTTATTTTATTATTATACTTTTTTCATAAACGAAAACTTTATATGTCTGTTTGCATTACACGCAGCACATTTTGTAAATCTGCACTTAGCTCAAATCTAAACAAATAGTGGAAAATAAATACATAGAAATAAAAAACACAGATAGTACACAGCTGTATATAAAGAAAATACGTGAACTTCGGCATGTGCTAAATTCTTGTACGCTTTTCAAGCGCTTGAAAAGATATGCAGCCTGATAACTTCAAAACTGAAATTATAGATAAATAGTTAAAGAACAATAAAAGTATGTCAGGATCGATTTAGAACGGGATTTTATTCAAATTATATGGTAAATTTCATACAAATGCTGTAAATTAAGATATTACACTTAGAATTTAATAGCGCTTATAATTCACAAATAGTTTTTACAAATTTATTCACAAATTTATAACTGATTTGTCATTTGATATCGATTTTCTATATTTTTACGCTATAAAAAGTGCGTCAAAAACTAATGCAACCGCTAAACAACACTTTTTACGAAGCAGAGTTGAAGAAGTGGAAGAAAGTCATTTACTCGTGATGAGTCAAAAATCAAACTTACTCAAAGTCGAAGAAACGTCGCTTGTCAAGCGAAAAACTGATATGTTAGTCATGTGAAACTCTAAATTTCGCTAACTATGAACAGCTTCTTCAGGAAAATCTGATGCTTTCCAGTGAGAAGCACTGCATGTGCAGCAAGCATCTCTTTAAGAATTTAAGAATTTAAGAATTTTGGATCAACAGCGCTTCTACTATGTATATCAACATTAACTGTGCAGGGTATAAAACTTAGTTGCGAATAGTTGCTATTCGGCATGTGTATCTTACGTACTTGCATCGTGATGAGTCCTATTCACTTTGTACGCTGCAATGCTGGCTAGTCGCGTTTGTTTCTATCTTTCTATCTCGCTTTTTTATGTGTCCCTGGATCTCTGTGTATTTTCCTAACGTAGTTTGTTTTCCAAAAGGATTTCCGCTATTTTTTTCTGCAGTTTTTAATGCTTATTTTTTTGCGTTGCTACTGCCACCCGCTTCTATTCTCTATACACTATACACTATACTCTATGCAGCATGCTTTATGCTTAATATGCTTTTAGTTTCACATTTCACATTTATTCACATTTTTTCTTTGTAGTTTTTCTTTTTTTTTTTGCCCATAAACAATGTAAATATAAGTTTATCTGTACGCTTTATGCAACATTTTGACTTAAAGCCTTGCAAAACGAAATTCATTGAAGCAAAACTCTTTTTTTAAATTACGCATATCGATAGCAGTTTAAATTCCAAAATTATTATATACTACTATTCAATACAATTTGGCGCAACGTGCTTTAAGCCTTGTTTGACGCAATTATATTGTATTCGTATTAAAATACTACCATGCGAACGAGTCACGTGCCATATGACATCTTGATTTTATTGTACTGAATGATCCTAGTTCCACGTGCAGCTTTTGCTGCATTCGATGCTGCATTTAATACTGCATGTTGCACGCTCTGTTGCAATAACTTTCGAAAATTGCTAGTCAAACTTTTGTTTTCAAATTATAAATGTAGGTATTTGAAGGTATACATTTTTGGGTTAGCAAACATTTTGTGGTGTAATAAAATCGACAAGTAATTCAACAATTTAAGGTGGAAAAGTGATTGCGGAGTGTAGACGTTATGTGAAGTACATCTATAGCTGTGTAGAGATACCTTAATTAGTTTTAAGAGCACGTACTGCTCAGACAATTCTACTGTTTGATGATCTTTCAGAACAATAATTTTATCAAAATATGTTCACCGTTAAAGCATTCTAAACATTTTGAGTAAATTACCGGACAGGCTCAAAAGATCTTCCAATATACAAGAGATGGCACTTGTAGTTCTTTAAGCAGTTTGTTTCCGACAAGTACTACTGTCAAATTTTGAGCAATCAGCATCATTAAGGAATCAAACAAAAAGACAGACTGAGAGTTAGAAATCAGAAGGTTGCCGTGCCGACTAGCACAGAAAAAACTCACTATTTTCATTGGCGCATTCAAGAGGGAGGGGGGCGGGAGGAACTGGTGAATCTTTAATCTTTTTTGCCCGTTTTTGCTCAATATCGAAAAAAAAATATTATTTTTTTTTTTAAACAACTTAAAGCTCAGTCATGGTGAAATGTGGATTTTCGATAGAAGCAAAACTGTTACCATTTATGTTTGAATTTTCTAACAGCTTAGTCAAATATGAGATAGAATGATCATAAATATCAAGCAAAAAGATTTATAAAAGCACGTTGTCCGACATTCACGCTTAACATAGTGAAGCACTGCGCGATATAGTTAAACATAGAACACTAAAAAGCTAAATAGTAGTTTCACTTTTGAGTTCGAAGAGTCATATAGTGAATAAGGTATGGTATGCGCTTAAAAAGCAAAATAGCTGCCGAACTTCCCTCCGAGTAAGAGCATAACATTTGTTTACTCGTTCGTGCAGCTGAAGTTTCAAGAAAGAAATCAAACTTCGTATAGATCAAACAGGTTACGAAAAAAAAGAAAAATACTTTGGTACCTTCTAAGGAACCGATTTCAATTACACCAGATGAATATCCAAGCTATGACAGAGTCCTTGAAGTATTATTATTATTATTATATATTTATTACCACAATATAAATATCATATCACAACTAAAAGGGAGCACTAGCTACTGAGACTAGTTTAGTGGTTTAACTTGTATTCATTTTAAGAGATTCGCTTTTCTTAGGAATTTAACATTAACATTATTTTTATTCTATTGACGTAACGAATGAGTTCATATTTTATACAGCAAACTTTTGTGCTGGATGGATATGACTTTTGGATGGAGTTAACCACAGATAAATTATCGGTACGAGGGGTACTATTTATATTTCGGGAATAGCAAACAATAACAAACATTTTTAAATTAAAATGGCTTTATAGTTTTTCAAAATATTCCCCTTGATGATCAATATACTTTTGCATTCGTTCAAACCATTTGTCATAGCAGTTTTTCCATTCCTCTTGAGACACCTCCAAAACATGGTTTTTGAACGCTTCAATGCTCGTAAATCGTTGACCACGCAGTTTACCTTTATTACTCGGGAACAAGAAGAAGTCATTGGGTGCAAAATCAGGAATGTACGGAGGATGAGTCATTAATTCGATGTTTTGACTGCTCAAAAATGCTCTTGTTTGACAAGATGTGTGAGAGCTCGCATTGTCATGATGGAGCATGATTCGTCTTTGGCGGTTGGTTTTACGAATTTCTCCGAAGACTTCCGGCAAACAAAGGGTCGTGTACCACTCAGAATTGACCGTCCTACGTTGCTCAAGCGGAACAGTGGCCACATGACCCATTCGGCCGAAGAAACAGGCGATCATTTGCTTCGCTGTGCTTCTTCCACGAACAACTTTTGTTGGATTTGGCTCGTCTTGGAATACGCACACGGTCGATTGCTGTTTCCGGCTCATACGCATATATCCATGATTCGTCACCTGTCACTATTTTATACACGTCTTTTGAAGCACCACGGTCGAACTTTTTAATCATTTCCTTACCATCCAACGATCCAGCATATTTTTTTTACAGCTAAGCATTCATTAAAAATCGAATGTATTGAAGTGGAACTAATGTGCAAGGATGCCTCTATCTCACGATATGTCACATGACGATCTTGCAATACCAGTTCACGCACTGCATCGATATTTTTGAGCACAACAACTGATTTTGGGCGACCTTCACGGAATTCGTCGGCGACTGAACTACGACCACGTTTGAATTCACTATACCAGCGATATACTGTGGGTTTTGATGGTGCTTTATCGTCATACAAAGAACTGAGTTCATTGACACATTCTTGTTGAGATAATCCACGTCGAAAGTTGTGAAAAACAATCCAACGAAAACCTTCTCTTGAAATTTCCATTTTTTGGCCAAATTGCTTTTATTAACTCACTGTAAACAAAACAAATAGCAATTGTACATCAAAACTTTGTGAGTACGTTTATGCCAACAAAATGTCAAACTTTATTATGGTGTTACCAGATTTTAGCTTTTGACATTAGTGTTGTTGCAACTATGTTTTGGGATTTTCAGCAAAGCACGTGCAGGGTATAATATATTCGTGCATTTTGCACAATAGCATTCTTACTTCTTAAGCTATTCGGAAGCTATTTGAAACAACTGCTTATTTTTGCCGAACTTAATTTTGGGTATCAATCGATTAGTGCTGTAAACTAATCTCTCCTGTAGTGAATGGAAGCCAGATTCAGCAAGTAGGTGTGGTTGATTGGTGTGCCCGTAGGCTACGGCGTATTGCGGCGTGATACGGAGCTTCGATCGACTTCAAAGTTGATTTGGCACAGTACACATAGATCGGCAGTCCGTAATCAATTTTTGATAGGATAAGGGATTTGGTTACATTTAGTAGTATGTTTGGATGAACTAATGAGTGTCGCGAAGTCAGGTACCTTATTATGTTAAGTCTTTTAAGTTTCCTTACAACATTTTTTTAAGCTACCAGTCGAAATAGTATATAAAACATTTACGCAAAGAGAATCGAATGTGATTCTAATTCCGTTTAGGAAAACGTAAATCTATTTAATATAGATGCATACTATGCATACATTTTTTCTAAAAATGTTTTGTTTTATGATGCACTCGTTCAATCAATTATGTATTTTAATAATATGAAACACTGAAAGTCGAGCATTTTGGGCAACGTGCAGAAATACCGGTGAATTCCGAAGAATATTTTGAAAAGCAATGAAACTTTTTTACTGATTAATATTTGTTTTTGCTTGTTTTATAAATGGCTACCCTCGAATGTGTTATAAAAATATTGTCTGGCGTTTAAATAAATTAAATTGTAGTATTTAACTATTATAAAACTGCCATGTGAGTCAATTGTTGTTACTGTTGTTGTTACTGTTATTACTGCTGCATGTCCTTGCGAACGTTTCGACCGCAGCTGTTTGAAACTATAACGCCGTGTCACGTCGGCATACAGGACGTATGCTCAATTTCAGCAATGCACAATTGAAAGATATAAAAAATAAAAATAATAAAAAGCAATGAATGCAATCCAAATGTAAATGTATCTGTATCTGTATCTGTAGCTCTACAAGTTTGTCAACTTGCTGAGCATAAAAATAATAATAAATGTATTACACAAAGAGTTGCTATTATAAATGATATAAAAATATACCTTCACATATAACTACGAGTGCAAAATGTCGGAACGTTATTGCTAGTCATTTATTTAGTATACGATCCACAGTATAATATTTTTAAAATCTATGCACAACTTTTAATTTAAAGCTTTTTTTTCTTTTACTGACCTGAACCCCCTACACGGACTCGACTTCTAAGGTGCGCAATTGCAACATAAATTTTTTTTTGTTCTGGCACAAACGTGTCTCACCTAGAGCTGCTTAAGCTTTTCTATGGGTGAGTAAAGAAACAAATGTAAAAAAAAGGAAATAAATACATTTTTCATCTACTTAAAATTTGCACCGCTTACACATACATTTATAAAGCGTAAAATCCTGTTTTATTTACCGACTCACGAAATAAATATTTAGAGAGTCAGACATGAACGAGGGAGGTGTCCCAGAAGGGAAAGTAAGCAAAAGTAGGGACTGTAAGGGAATGTTAGCAGGCAAAAAAGCAAACAAAAAATGGAGAAACAAATGATGACGACGGTGGTGGTGATGGCAATGGAACAACAACGACGACGACGACGACGACGACGACGACTACGACGCCGGCGATGAGGAAGAAGATGTGTTGCTCGTGGAAGCACATAAAATTTAATTAAATGCAACAACAGCGGCGACAACAACAACAACAACAACAACAACAACAACAACAAAAACAATAACACCAGCAACAGCAACAGCAATATCAGCATAAGAAGCAACAACAACAACAACAGCATTTATAAAATTCACATAATAACAATAAATTTAAAAAAAAAAAATAGAAAAAGTCGACTTAGTCTGCTACCGCTTGCTGCTAACGCCAACGTCAACGTCAACGTCAGCGACGAAGCAGCGCTCGAGGTATTAAAATTTATCGCTAACAAGAACGCCAAGAAAATTTCACAGTCTATGCGAAGAACGATAAATACGTTGGTGGCAAGTAATGCGCGGCAGCATTCTACTTATATAGCGCATACTAACTCTCTCTCTCTCTCTCTCTCTCTCTCTCTCTCTCTCTCTTTCCCTTTCGCTCCAAACAATCTGCGACCCAAGCCGCATTTGCAAGGTTCAAGATTTAATCTTTGTTATAGGTATAAATACTTCATATTTACATAGTAAATATAGTATATTAATTTTACCGCTAAATATGTAAAAAACAGCAGCAGGTATATGAATAATTTAACAGCTCAAACCCACAGTTGTTCGTTCGGCTATAGCGATTTCAACCAGCGCCGGTAGTGAGCGCTAACTTTCGGTATAACCATCATCCATATGCATTTCATAAACGGTACCGTGCGGTACGACGTTGCATTACATTTCGCTAGCTATGCGCTAGACCCAAGGAGGTAGCACTTCGTTAGGGAAAAGGGGTTAGCCATACCGTCGTTGTTTTGATGAAGTATTATTTTTGACATTTCTTTTGATTAATAAAAGTTTTGGTATCAAAAAATCTCTATTTACGATAAATAGCACAATCAGTTCATGAAATCTTCAATGTAGCAGGTTTAACTCCAAAATCACAACACTTAGCAGCGCACCGCTGCTGGAGAACCAACGCCAAGCTTGTTGTTATTAAGTTATTTTTCATGTTGTAAAATACTGCATCCAAAATACTTGATACGACTTTGTCCTTGTGTGACAATCATTGAACAAAGAAAAGGGATGTGTGCATCCGGCTCAGAACAGCATTGCAAACCTTATTGTCGTGAGAACAACTGTCAAGTTGGAGAGTTTACATGAATACATTGAAATCAATTAATTTGAAAGTGGTAGAAAGATCAGTGGAGAACATTGTGGTTTTCCATCAGTATCCTGTACTGATGGAAAACCACGATGATCAGTGATGTATTAAAATTATATAAATTTGCACAAATTGATTTCTCAAGCATAGCATTCTCCTGATTTGATTTCCTGCAACTTCATTTCTCAGTGGTAAAGATAACAAAGGAAATGTGGTAAAGATATCAAAGGAAATGTAAGAAGAATAAAAATGTTTCAGAGCAATTTTTTATACTTTGAAATGAATTTCGTTAAATGCATTTTCTACATAATTAAATGCATTTCAAAATTTATTCTTCAAATTAACATAAATCGCTCATAATGCCAACATTTTCGTAATTGAATAAATTATTTTCAGATTTTTTAATTATTATTAATTGAACACATTACCATATCAGGAAAGCCATAAATAATTTAAATATGTTTTTAATAATAAATTTGTATTCATTTTTATGCAAAATATATTTATGTGGCAGGTCAGTTGGCAGCTGTCAGTTGTCAGTTGTCAGGTCACAATGCTGTTGTTAAAAAATAAAACAAAGGAAAACGTTAACTGAAGCTCCAATACTCTTCACAAGCATCTAACAAAATACTCGATTTTAATGCTATACTGATAATTTGAAGACTTCAATGCATTTTGAAAGTGTTTAGCTCGAAAAAATATAAACATTTTACCTACAAAAATCACAAAATGAACTGTTGGACTTTGAGGGAAATGTCTATAAAACTAGGCGGGACACGCCCATTAATGTTTGTGTGAATATTCTGTTCAATGGAAGTCACTATATTAAGTTTTAAGTTTATATTGACTGTAATAAATAAAGTTTTCATGTTAAATTCGAAAAGCAAGCGGTGTGTTTCTTTGGGCGCTATCTCAAATAGTGGCAGACACGCTTACTTATCTGATGTTTCGGTCTATAAGACGGTATCATATAGAATTTCAAGTTGTTATTGACTGCAATAAAAAGTAGTTTACGCAAAAACCGAAAAGTATGCGGTGGGTTTGTATGGGTGCAATCTATAAAAGTGGGCGAAACACGCCCATTAATTCAGGTTTACAGTTTTAGTACATAAGCAGCTGTCATATCGAATTTCAAGTTGATATTGTCTTTAATAAAAAAAAGTAGACAGTCGGTTTGTATGGGGCTTACCCTTAAAATTGGGCATGGCATTGGTCATTGTAACTTATGTATGACCATAAGAAGTCTACATACCCGATAACAGAAAAACTGAGAAACTACTTTTAATTCAAACAAACAGATGAACATGGCTAATTCAATTCGTCTCGTCGAGCTGATTAAGAATATAGTATATAATTTGTGGGGTGTGCGATGTCTACTGTAATGCGTTACAAAATTAGAATACTAAACACACTTCGTGTGAAGTGTACAAAGAGCGATTTCTACGATTTTCTGCCGACAAAATATAGATATATATAACTATTTGGTATTTTAATACTAATGCAGCCTTAATTTTTTTTCAGGAACTGTAAACATCGAAACGTCAGTCAAGATTTAAATTTCTAACATGGTGAAGTTCGCAAAAGCGGAGAAATTTGGAAATTATTACAAACTTCTATCTAAATTCTGAGTCACTGGTCGTAACTTTAAAAGCGCTTACTCCACTTTTCGCTTCAATTACAACTGCGCCATGAAATCCACACCAAACGGTCACTTTCGACAGATGCAATAGAATCTCTCGAAGCACACAGCATATTGCAGTCCAATAATGCACATTTTGCATATAGACAAAGCCATTAAGCGAAACATGAGCTTCATTGTTGCAGTTGATTTTTCTTAAAAGTTGCGCTCTTAAAGTAAAATTATTGTAATACTTTTACAGAGAACAATTTGTATTTTATGTAGGAGATAACATAGCAACTATCATCAATATGCGAGCAGAACAGTTATTAAAGACAGGACACTTTTTTGAGCTGATAACACACAACTCTATATATCACTCTTTCATAGCGAAATACTATTGTCTATTTTTACGTTCTTGCCAAGTGTATTAAAGCTTCGGTTCCATTGATGTAAATTTGTTTTTTGTCCTTTTTATTCGCTTACTGGTAGCTCATTTCTATAAATTTGCTTGTACGTTTTGCTTAATTTTATTTGTTTAGGTTTCATGTGAGTCATCATCGTCAGCGTCAGCGTCAACGTCTTCGCTCTCGTCTTACTCCATGTGGCATCAGCGGCAGTGGCAGCGGCAGCGGCAGTGTTGTCTTTGATGGCTGACATATGTTTGCTCTGTTGCTGTATTAATTTCACGACACGTATACGCCCTGTTGTACCCGCAACAGTCAAAGCAGCTACAATATGTAAGTAAAAAAGTGAGCCATATCACAGAGATGGCATTCGAAGTGGAAGTAAGCGCATTAAGCCATTGCCAGCATTAATTTATGCTTGTGCGCATATTTTAAGGCGCTCGCATGCTTTCGTCCTGCCCGTCGTATTAAGCTACGCGCACTTTCTCGTCCTGACACAATCGCTGCCTGACGCATGTCAGCCTCAGCTGTTGCAGCTACCAGCAACATCACTCCATTTCGAAATTCAACTTCCATCCACATCAAGGCTTTAGTACTGCAAGCTTTTACATACACATGTACGTGTATGTATGTAGGTACATAATTCTACATATGTACGCTGAGTTCTTTTTCTTGTAGACCATCTCCCAGTTCATTTTTTGTTTGTTTTTTTTTTGGGGGGGGGGGGGGTGGTGTTGAGCGGTAGTTATAATGCGTGTCTTGTGTCGTCTAAGTTGCGCTCATCCATCTTGCCATCCATCAGATAGAGTCGTCCTCGTCGCCGTTCTTATTATTTAATTTGTTTGCCTTAAGATGTCTTTGCACACTTGGTTTACATTTGTTTCTAAGTTTTGTTTGTTTGTTTGTTTCTTCTTTGTTTAATGCGTTTTATTTATGCTTGCGGAATATGCGTAATTTTAATTTACGCACATTACTCATACGCCAGCGTCACAATAAATTTATTGTTTTAATGCACATTGAAAAATGATTTGCCTTGAACACTACTGAAATAACTTCTAAAGCAATTATGAAGTGTTGCTTCGTCTTGAATTCTTTTTGGAAATACTTTAGAATTATAAAATTTTCAATTCAAAATCAAAATTCAAAATTCAAAATTGCTGAATGCGGATTTCTCGGTTGTCTCATAAAACTTACTAACTTAACTAGCATTACCGTATATTGGTCGCAACCGCACGTAGAAAGGCGCACCAGCCGCTATAGTCCATGTAAACCTTCCGTGCTGAAGTTTCGGTGTTCATCCGGCTAAGATGACCAGCCCAGTGTAGCCGCTGGTATTTTATGCGCTGGAATATGTCGACTACATCATGCAGCTTATGCAGCTCGTGGTACATGCGGATCCCAAACTCGACGCCAACTCTATTAGGACCAAATATCCTACGAGGAATGCTTCACTCGAACACTTTCAAAGACGCTGTATCCGATATCTCATAAGCATTTAATAAAAATGAAAATTGAAAATCGAACAAACAAAGCTCAAATTATCTAACTTCAGACATTTTTATACCCAGTGCCAATAGGGTAAAATGGTATATTAGCAGTAGCAGACCCCTTAAAGTATATATGTATATAAGTATAATCGTGATCAGCATCAAATGCCAAGTCCATAAAGAAATATTCGTCTGATCATCTGTTTGAAAGCTGTGATATTCAAGATTATAAAAGAAAGCACCTACAAAAATTTAATACATATTTAGACTCACATTTTTCCTCTTTAGACAAAGTGTATGAAATAAACGTGCGAACCTTATGTAAAGGAATAGTCATTCCTCCATACTCCATAATGCTTTCCCCATTATGGACTTTTTAAATAAAACTTAAGAACCTAAACGTGGTTGGTAAGTTTGCACCAAGGGACCTACCGCTCAAAATTAGCGATACACACACCTTGAATTGAAGCGTAGATCCATAAGTAGCCACGACATCCAGAAGAAGCCATCATGTGAATGCCTAAGTTGATATTGACTGCATCTCAGTTGTGCTACGAAAAAATCAAAATGTGACGCGTGGCTTGTTTGAGGCTAATCTAAAAAGTAGGGTGATCACATGAATTGATATACCATATGTGTGAAGTGCTCTGTGCCGGGCAACAGCTGCATATATGGAAAATGTATCCCCAAAATACAGAGAGACTGACAGACAGACAGACAGACAGATAGACAGACAGACGGGCGGACATTGCTACATCGACTCGTCTCGACGAGCTGATCAAGAATTTGTGTAATTTAGCAGGTCTACGATGCTACCTTTAATGAGTTACAAACTTTCTGACAACATGTAAAAATGGTATAAAAAAATGAAAAGTAAACAGCCTTTTTCATTGAATATGCTTTCAAATAGCAATGAAAACGTAGTCAATAGCAGTAGTTGTAGTCATTTCAATACGTTTGACTATTGACTACGGCTTTGACTGCCACAAATTTGATAGTAAAAGTAATAGTCATTAATAGCACTCGTAGTCAAGGCAGTAGTCGTAGGCGTTGACTAACTAATAGTTAAGAAATAGTCCAAAATTGTGTACAGTCAGTTGCTAATTGTTAGTCAGCAATTTAAATGTTGAATATAATTTATAAAATTTAAGAACTTCTTCATGAGAAAATTATTGAAAATCATTCATAAACTTAGTTATTTACATAGTTTCGGGTTCACTTAAACAAAAGTGCGACGTCGTAGTGCAGTCGTGTGCATCAATGTATCTGTGCGTTCATTAAATTAACTGCCATCTTACATTTTATATTCTATTTTGCAAATAACTTTATGATAAATCTCGCAGTACAAATTAGTTTTCATGCTGCAAGAAAAGTTGTGCTAGGGAACTATGACATTAAATAAATCTTGAACATATTTATTTAAGTTGCTTTGTCAACTAATTTGTAAGCAATGCCATACAATTTGTTTAACAAACAACAAATTTTCTTTGCCTTTTGCACCTGGTAGCAAAGTAATTTTCATGCAAATGACCGTAATAAAAAATATGCTAAAATACACAAATAGACAAAAACAACAAACGAAAAACCAAAAAAAGATAGAAAAAAAGATACAATAATAATTTATGCAGTCTTCTATATTTACTCTGTGCAAACGATTGCTTGTCAAATGTTTTTGCCCAAAATGGAAAATGTTAGGAAAATTTTTGCGTTGCAAAGAACGAACACAAAATGTTATTATAGACAGCGACGGAAGTAGGAGAGTATGGTGTTCGGATTGGATGGATATATGAATGAATGCATGAGCATATGAGTAGCTGTTAGCGAAATAGTGCTAAGCAAGAGCATGGAAGTGTAAGTTTGTAGGGGTTAGTAACTTTCATTTGATTAATTGTTGCATATTAGAAATATATGCAACACAACAGCAGCAAAATAATATTTTAAATATATGTTTCAAAGGCAAACTTATGCTAGACAACACAAATATATTTCAAATGCTGCTCGAGCAGTCTGTGACAGGGCTAAGCCAAAATACGAGTATGTTTTTATGTGTCTGGCATGCATGCTAAGGGGCAGACAGATGAAAGAATGAACAAACGAATAAATGCCTGAATGAATGAATGACGGTCGCTAGCTTGTGCATATTTTATGCATAAACATATTCGTATACAAAGTATATTTAGCTTATACATATTTGTTCCGACGCACATCAAATCAAAATGAATAAAATTTGGACGGACGGACTGAGTGCTTGGCAAAAGTATTCGAATATGCACAATAAATTATTTGGCATATCATCTTTATGGCCGTATAACGTTTACTGTTTTATGCCAGTATTAGCCGCGATGGGGACTAACCATGGTTCGATTAGTTGCATTGAAAATAAAAATATATAGACACACAGATCAGATTTCATTTGCGCAAACTTATCCAAAATAAAAAGAGCACTCTGAAAAGAAAATATACCCAATTATTAAGAAATATATTGCCTAAAAATATGCTACGATTTTATATTTTATACATTAATTTTGTAGCATACTTTCATTGATAAAGACACATTTTGATTAAAACCCTATTTGTTCTTTCATACTATTCACACAGAGTTTGAATAATATTATCAGTTTGTCTGAAGGTATGTAACGCATTAAAGTAGGCATCGTAGACGCCATAAAGTATATGCATATATTCAGCTATGTCCGTGTGTCTGTCTGCATGTTGTTGCGCATTTATTGGACACCAATTTTTTAGATATCCGGTTGTAAGTCGGCACATAGAGTTTGTTTTATTGCAGTATAATAGAGTATCAAAATTAATAAGCCACGCCCACTTTAAGGGGCCAAAGGGGCCAAACCAGCTGCCCACATTCGACTTTTTGTATGCATTTTTTTTCATTGCTGTCAATATCACTTTTAAAATCGGCATGGTGGCTTCTTATGAAGGGACTCTTCACATACATATGAATGGGTGTGATCCCCGTACTTTTTGGGGGTAGCCCTCATACAAAGCACACGACCACTTTTATCTTTGTATGGAAAACGTTTTTATTGCAGTCAATATCTACGTGAAATTTGACATGATGGCTTTTTATGAAAAGTTGTTCCACATAAATATCAAAGGGCGTGTCACGCCCACTATTGGGGGTAGCCTGCACTAAAAACTTACCTTGACAGTAAATATCAACTTAAAATATAATATAGTGGCTTAGAGAAAGAGATGTGATTTCTTTTATTCTAAGGGTAGCCCCATACAAACTCACCTCCCACTTTTGGGGTTTTCCGTCAAAAACTTTAGCATTTCAGCCAAAATCAACTTCACATTTCACATTGTGACTTCACATGGACGGACATTTCACACAATTAGCAAGAGGAGTGTCACGCTCACTTTGTGGTAGGCTCCAAACAAATTTTGAAAAAATATCAGAAATAGATATTATATAGAATACTTGTTTATTATAAATTAATATAGATTTCAATATGTGTGAGCGAGTCATGGCTTTCAAGCACATTTCCTTGGTAGTCTAGTTGCTGGATTAGTTTTGGATCTCAGTCAATTTAAGCTTTCACTAGAGTCACATTTGTATCGTATTTAGCATTTTTGAGGCGATCTTCGCGAAGTTCGTGCATTATAGAACAATATACACAGTCTGTAAACGTTTGAAAATGGTCTGAAAGAATTTGGATATTTTTAAACTTTATTTTTAAGAATCTGTTTGAAATTTTAAATAGATTACCTAACCTAAAACCTAAAACCTTAAACTATAAGCTATTGATTACAGAATTTTAGTTAAATACTTATCAATATAAGTACTTTTGTTAGCTTCTCGTACACAATTTCTTTCGTCCCAAAAGTCCTGGCAGCCAAGCAAGCATCTTGTGCATATGCAATGCCCCTGTATACGTTATATTCTGCTTGGCACTTTACTTGTGATTCGATTAAAATTTATTACTGTAACTTGTGCCATAACTTCAACTGCCTACAACACTCTAGGTACACGGTATACTAGGTGCTTATAAGTACGGCATGGTACAACAACTACAACTGCCACATTGACGTCGTCGACCTCAGCGGCAGCCCCAGCCGCAGCCGCAGACGCCGTTGGCACTGTGGCAAAAGTTTATCGTGTCGCTCTTGGCTGGCAAAGTTTTCTGCAACTATTTCATAATAATTTCCTCCAAAACTTATTGCCCCGCGACATAAACATTGCAAATAAAAAAAAAAAACTAAATAGGAGTAAAACATATTTTTATAGCCGTGCTGCAGTTTGGCTTTTCTTTTAAGGATTTCTCTATGTGTGTGTGTGTGTGTGTGTGTGTGTGTGTGTGTGTGTGTGTTTGTAAGTGTGCAACGAACTTCTTTGCAGACACGGCCAGTTGGCGGCGCAAGTTGGGCCGCATTTCCTTTGCCGCATTTCACTTTAGACCAATTTATGATTTATTGCAGTTAATATGCAGCAGCTGTCAAGTAGAAGCAACGCTGCGTATCCTTAATACTCGTTTGCTTTGTATTCAACTCAAACGATGCATTGCATCAGTGTGCTTTTATTCAATTTTTTTTTTTTATTTAATATCAAACTCAATAATAAATAATTTCTTTTTATAATATTATTGTAAGTGTAAAAGCAATTTGCTACAAATTGACGTCAATAAAACATTAAATAAAAATTGTGTTTGCATATTGAACCTAATAAAAAACGAAAAAGTTAATTAAAGCAAAAAACTTCTTTCAGAACTTCGCATCTGTGCTCTGTGTGAAGTTTTACACACTTCTTACACAATATAGAAAGCAGGGGTTTGCCAGATTGGAAAGCACACTTACGCTGCAATCGAGTGTGCTCAACTTGGAGATACCCTGTACCTTGTCTAAGGCTCCTTATATGCACCATAGATTTGTATGAGGGCATTTTTAGCTTGATTAACAAAACATTTTAACAATTAACAAAAACAAAAGGCAATTCTCACAAAAACTCAAAAATGGAGGGTCGATTTTTATAGAGCCAACCGCTTATAGTTTACTTCAGAGATGGGCATGGGACGGGTATCCCGCGGAATCCGACTATTTCTTGGGGATGGGAAACTTTTAAAATTTTCGAAAATTTGCGGGACTCTCGACCCTTCTGAAATTCCCGCCGGTTCCGCAATTTCGCTCGGGTCCCGAAATTGCTCTAGGGATTCAAAAATATAATATTATTTGAATATACATTTTAATTAAATGTGTTCGTTTTCTCGCTAGCTCATTTAACACACTTTACCTGAAGAGAAAATAAGAGGCTAGAAATTCAAACTTGAAAGCCATATCACTTTTAGTCTCCAAGATCTCTTCGTTCAAACAGACGGTCAGACGTTAAGACGATCAGATAGACTTATATATCTATATCGAGTCAACTTTTGATGCTGATCAATAATATACATGCTCTTTATGGGGTCTAGCTCAACAACGTTTGGCTACTACCTAAAGGGTCTGTCACAAAAGAAACAGGACTTTTTAAAAGAAGTGTTTCTGGTGGAGCCATCTGTTGGTAGGTACATGCGTTGGAAAGGTACATCCTTCACTGACATCTTGTAAACATTTTATGACAATCGGACCACTACAAGCGAAATTATCGCGCTAAATGTGACAGTAAGACAAAGAGCAAATATTGAGTTCTGTTTTAAACTTGGAAAAACTTTCACCGAAACGTTCCAACGTTGATGAAACAAGTTTATGGTGACAATTGTCTATCCAGTAGCAATGTTCACGAGTGGCTTAAACGGTTTTTTCAAGAAGGTCGTGAAGACCTCTGTGACGCTGAAAAGTCGCGCCGACCAAAATCAGTGGTGATCGAAAAGAACATTGAAAAAGTGCGTGAATTCATACAAAAAATGAGCCGAAATCTTCATTGCGAGTATATGGAAATGGAATTAAATATTCCCACAGTTTCGATTCATTGCATTTTGACGGAGAAATTGTGTCTACGGAAGTTGTGTTCACACAGTTTGTTCCGCACAAATTGACTGCCGACCAAAAATTACTCCGAATGCAACATTCTAAGGTCTGGATTAAAGAGTCGAGAAACGACGAAGACTTCAAATATTCGATTGTGACTGGTGATGAGACGTGATGCTATCAATATGATATTGAAACCAAACGTCAAAGTGCCGAATGCAAGCATCCAGACGTGCCAAAACCGAAAAAAAGCCATCTTGAGAAGTCAAAAGTGAAGACAATGTTGATTTGTTTCTACGATTCATGAGAGTTCATGCCACCTGGCCAAACGGCTAATGCTGTATTTTATCTTGGTGTTATGAAGCGTCTTTTGTCGCGTCTTCATAGTGTTCGACCGCAATACCGTGAGCCAGGGAGTTGGTGCCTGTTGCAGGATAATGCGCCGTCCCATCGGTCGACATGTATCACCGATTTTCTCACCAAAAATGGCATTATAGCCATCAACCATTCATCGTACTCGCCTGATTTGGCTCCGTGTGACTTTTATCTATTTGGAAAACCTCATTTGCCGATGAAACGACACCGCTATGAGGACATTGAAGCCATTCAAAAGGCGTCGACCGGCATTCTCAAGGACATGACCTAAAAAAATGTCCTAAAACACTCATTCGACATGCTTTTTGACTGTGCAGAACGCTGTATCGACGCACATTGATTCTATTTTGAATAAAAAAAAATCACTTTTGCAAAATATTAAATTTTTGTTGTTTTTTTTTTTTTATACAAAAACTGAGAAATGGGGGCAGGTGCAGGTTTGAACGGTACAACCTCTTAAACTGGGCTTGGCACGTTCATTGAATATATGTATTTTAACTGAAAAGGCAATAAGTGTGTCTAAATATCTAAACTTGAAGGCTCTATATTTTATAGTCTCCAAAATCTATTTGTTCAAACAGACATTCCGTCGGAAGGACAGACGAACATGTCTATGTATATTGAATTGACTATACTTTATGGGATCTTTATGGCAGAAATCATTTTACATCATTAATCACATACAATTATCTAACGACCATCGTTCGATTTATTTGTATAATTATTTCAATTTAAAAAGAAACACCCTGTACTATTCACACTATGTGCAAAGAATATAAAAACGTTATGCTATATTACGAGCAATTGCAAGTAGATACTCGTACATTTAAAGTGTATTAAGTTCGGTTTAACTGCACTCAATAAGAAATTTAGTGCTTATTTTCTAGTTTCATTTTTTGCGCTGCCTTCAGCTTTAATAATTTAAATTACTTCTGACTTTGACAGTTGCCTTGTATCTTGCTCATTCACTTCAATTCAATCGCTCAGCACACCGTCAAGTTGAGTCATTCATTTACGCAGAGCCATTCGTCCGCACGTTCTTTAATGGCATTCTAGTCAACTCTGCTCAGGTACGCGCACTTAAAATGTAATTTTATTACAGCTACTTACAGTAGCTGTCAGCAGAGGAGTAGATATGTACACACACACACACACACACACACACGCACACACACAGCCAAATATCCACAATGACACACAGTTACATACACATACATATATTGACAGTGTTTGAGTGATTTGGATGTGTATATATGGCGAAAAAGTGCCCAGTAGAAATTCGAACTTAGAAAGTATTGAGAAAAAAAAAATGTTTAGCTGGTAGCACTTTTTCGACACATTAATTCTGTGTTTTCTTATAATCCTATAACCCGAATTGGAGCCTCCCGGCTTTCACTACGGTTATATAGAAAAATGCATAATTAAGCTTTTATCTCGTTAACTAATAATGTTAACGAAACTTTGCCTTCGCGAAAAATAAAGTTCGAAAAATATGCTGAAAAAAAAAGTTCTGTAATTTTTATTTTATTTCTCGTACCATTTTCGAGAAACTTGCTATTGAAATAGATACTAATTTTCTATTTTTGTATAGCCTGATAATTTGTATTATTGTAGTGACAGCATTATACTTGAATATGGGGATATTTAATAATACTACATACGATTTCATTTAAATAATTCGGAATATTGTAAAAATTTAAGAATTTTTGCTATTTTAAAACACTCTCATGTTTAAAGCAAAAAAAAAAAAAGAAAAATACATGTTTCTCTGTAAAGTCGGTTTACGAACAATAATTTTACGTGATAACGTCATAAGAAAACATTGATGAAAACTGATTACAATAGACTAGGTTCAAATAAAGCTGCTGCCTTCGTGCTTCGTATTGTTTCTATTATTTCGCTTGTTCGTTTTGACTTCGTGCCTGTTGATGTCTGCCTAGCTGTACCCTGGCAGATGTCGCGTTCTGCCCTTCCCCTTACTACTCCTTTCCCTGCTACACTTTCCCCCTGTCCCTACTACTATAAATGTATGCTGCGAGAGAAAGAGATAAAACGCGTATCTATATTGTAGTTTGGCGTTGCCGGCATCAAACACAAAAAAATTTAATTTTTAAATATTTCAATTAAATACAACTACAAATAAATATTACTCGTGCATATTTAATCGCTGTATCTCGCCCCCTGACGCTTGCATTTACATTAGTGAGCTCCTACTCAAACACTCTCTCTCTCTCTCTGTCGCGCTCTTAATGTTCGGCTCGTATACGTGTTTGTGTGTTTGTGTGCCAGCACGTATTTTTGAGTGTTTGAATAAGCAATTTAATATATTTACGTATATAAAATGTAACAACAACAACAACAACAAAAATCTACAAGAAAAGAGTGGTAAAGCAATAACAAATAACAAATAACAGCAACAGCAGCCACAAGTACAACCATAACAAGATCGTGTATGACGTATAGCCGCACTCCACCCACCTGGATAACACTAAAACGCAAACACACACACACACACACACACACACACATAACTATAGCTTTCACAAGCCAATGCTTCACACACAAGCCGCCTTCAGGCAGAACGTGAGGGTCATGGCGTTCATCGATTTAATAAACGTTATCACGTCAAAAATATAATATTCATAAAACCAAAAGAATCATTTTTTTGCAAGTTGGAAATGAAATTGAAAAAGAAATCGTTAGAAAAATTCATGAAGAGGCTCTTTTAACAATGTTTTCTTCAATTGCTTATTGCGAACATATTTTTGCCGATTATGAAACGTTTTTTGGTTCATATTAAAATTAAAAGAATAAGTTTATTATGTGATGCAGGGAACAAGTTTGTAAAATGTTCTTTAGTCTTTATGCATTTTTCTATTTATGTATATGTATAAACGTCATGAAAGGCGGAAGCTCCATTCCGTAAAAAAATATTATGAAAATTTTGCAATACCACTGACACATTTTTCATGGGTTGACTTATAATGACTAAACTTGTTGATTTTACAAAAGCATACGTCTTTATAGTTTCCTTTTGCAGCTGCATTAGAATGGCTCCTTCTAACGCTGCTTATGTAAGCAGTTGAGAAACAACACTACGCTTTACACTGCGTTTAGCATGTGTTGAGCATAAACTGCTTACTTTCTGCATTCTAACTCTAATGAAATGTACTTTGGAACAGTTCTACTGGGTGCAAAATAAAAGTGTAGATATATAAGTGAGTTGGGCTGTTCTGGCAAGCGTGTGAAAACCGGAAACGGAAAGCTAAAATTGTTGCTCGCTTATAGCACAGACAAAGGTCGCAGGTCGCTATATGCTTTCTTATATATGTTTATATACAAGTAGATACGCCTACATCTCTCATCATCTTTCGCTCGTTAGCTCAATGACTAAATTCGTGTCAATTTCGTTGGTTGCAGTTCCTTCCTTCTTGCTGAGCAAATGAAAAGCCAAAAGTTTGTGTTTATTGTTTTTTCGTGCGGCATTTGCAATTTTCTTTTCTTTTCTTTTAATTTTTTTTTTTTTTTTTTGTTTACTTCATTTTTACGCTTTTCTTAGTTTTGCTTCTACTTGTTTGCTTTTGTTTCTGTCGTTTCTATTGTTTTTTCTGTGAACTTTTGCGCGACTTCTGGTGCGGCGAATTCAGTTTGGTTATGAGAGTTCCCTTCAGTTACTTATTCTTTTCTTATTCTTTTTCATTACACTTTCAGTTTGACTTTTAGCCAAGGCAAAGACAAGTAAAGAAAACAAAGCAGTTCATAGATAAACCAAGAGAGACGTAGAGAGAGAGAGAGAGAGAGAGAGAGATAGAAAGGCAAACTGTAAGTGAAGTGCAAATCCAAAGAAAGGCATTCACTGCCAAAGGAAAGTGTCTGGGTTCGAGGCGTAAAGTCAACTTGTACTTTCTTTTGTTTGTCATTGTCATTATTCGCTTTTTGTTATTCTTTTTTTTTTTTCTTTTGCCTTTGCTATTTTTCCTACTTGGTTTCTTTTTCTTCATATTGTCTTCGTTGTTGTTGTTGTTGTTTTCTGTCACTGCAACTGCAAAAAGGTAATTTAATGACTCTGCGCTGAATTGAGCTGAGTTCCAGTTTTCCGCAAATTTTATAGTTTTATACATCCGTCCGTAGTACTGACCGAGCATTCATTCGTTGTTCTATTGTTCGCTCTAATATCTTTACTCCTGCTCTAAGGAAATTGCAACGAATGTCCTAGTCAAAAATAGTCGCTGAAATACTTTTTTTAAACCAGTTGGTTGCAATTTAATTTTATAGGGTGAACTTTCTACAAGTTTTTTTTATAAAAATGCAATTAAATGAACACAAATCAACAATCAATCTTACACGTCTGCGTGTTGTTCGCATAAAATCGTTCAATCATGGCATTCCAAAAAAAAAAAAAAAAATTAAGTCCAACTATGTCAAATCACAACTCCGCGAAGTCCAATTGACATCACCAAAACGGCTGATCGATGGTCTAACGACTTACGCCAATGGCATGTCGCGTCATCATTCTAAACCAAACGTCGTCCAAGTGCATATCCTCAATTTCTGACCAAAAAAACTTGGTCAGAAATTGCTTTCAAGGTGGTCATTCGTTGCACCAAACCTTTGACGAACACTTGGTATGACTATTAGCATCATCAAGCTACTGCAGAGAAAGCCGTCACCTAGAGAAGAACTTTGCAGCTCTTAACTACCGATATCGAGAGAAAAGGGGAGAGGAGAAACCTCTTTCCCAACTCAAAGTAAAAAAAGTAGCAAGAAAGGCGTACATTTGAGAATTTTGAGGTGTATTGTGAGAAAAATAAAGCTCAAAAATGCACGCAAATCACTGATAATATGGAGAGGTTATCTACTTGGAGGCGATAAAGCGAACAATGCCGCCAATAGAGCAGTATTTCTGGAACCACTAATATATAATTACTTTCTTCTAGAGCCCTCGGACTCGAACGAGGCGGACTTAGTAATTGAAAAAATGAAGATTAACGAAACGGCACTAGCCTAGAGTTGAGTAAGACGTATGCAGGAACTCTTATGCAAAATATGGTATATATACGAATGCATGCTCAACGACTTGAATCTCAGAATGCTGTGTTCCAACTTCAAGAAAGGAGAAACGTTTGTCTTGGCGAACATGGAGTTAATCGTCTTTCAATTGGATATAAAATTCTGTATAAACAGGTGGTACCCAACACAGATAGGACAGTATCTGTGTGACTTCAAATCAAAAAGGTCGAGCAGTGACCAAATTTTTACTCTACGATAAATCCTGAAGAAGACATGATTAAAGTATCGCCAGATTAAGAAAGTATCTCTTCGAGTCGTTTTGATACCAAGAGAGGTTTCAGGAAGGCTGATGCTTTTTTTAATCTTCTGTTTGAGATACTTCGCATATATCTACCATACGTATAACGGTCTGGCATGATTCCATAAGAAATGTCATCGCGTATGCTGATCACATTGACATCATTGGCATGAACGAACGGACATTGAGAAGCAGTCACTGTTCATGGGTCCAGCGGTGAGCGACGACAAGATGAAGTATTTGGTGTGCACTTGCAAAGCATGGTCACGTTTTGAACGGTCTGTGAGTGCGAATAATTTCAACTACAATGTTGTAGAAAACTTTGTTAAGCTGTGAACAGAGATAAGCAGCAAGAACAACGAATGCAGCCTATAGAGCATGTAAAGAAACACGCTTATTGATCGATACTACTTTTAGCTCCTGTTTAGTTTCTGCAAAATTAAACTTAATTGGTGGACAACGTAAGAGAGCGCGTCCGAGCAAACGTTGAATTAACCAGCTCTGGGAAAAACTAAGCAAACTTACAATCTCATAAGATTATAGCAGCAGGTGCGCCTTCCCACGTGCGGACATGACCCATATACGGTTGAAGCGCCACATAAGTAAGTAAGCTACTCTCGCATACATGTAGCATCTAGATCCATAATCAAACAGTCACTAAATGCAATGCCCAAACTTGCTTAAATAAGCTTATAATAAGCAATACGTGCAAAATATACATAAAAATTTATGCAATTTAAAGCCTCAAAAACTATGCCAGTTAATTTCAATATGTTTACGAAGTGCTTTAGTTCTCTTTACGTGTTCGCGGCCTAAAAAAATTTAAATAAGCTTAGTGCTTTGATGTAGTGTATGGAAAGAAAAAAATTGAATCAACGAAAAAGGAGCTATGCAAATGTTAATGTGTAAAAAAGGATCAAACAGAAAAGGATATTTGCCTGCTATAAAATGAGAACTACTAATGAAAAATATATGCAGGCAGTTAAGCAAAAAGGACAAAATACACACACACACACACACACCAACACGCGTATACAATACACACATGCTGCCAAAAACAAACAGCGCGTTCTGTTCAACACACACACAGATACACCCACACACATACACACACACATACATGCACACTAGTAACTTAATCGTATGCAAAAACTTTGCTGCTTCCGTTTCCGTTCTGTTGCTTACATTTCTTTGTTACTTACTCTGCTTGTCGCCGTCGCCGTCGCCGCCACCGCCGCCAACGCTACTAAAACATTTATTTGTTTGTGAGTTATTTGTTAGAAAATCAAATAAAATACGTTCTAAAGCAAATAAGTACATACATACGATGAGAATGCTGCGTAGCTTCATAATGAGATATAGTCAGATACATATATGGATGTGTTTGGACGGACAGACAGACAGACGGATATAGTGACAAACGTTACACATACACGCAAAGTGTCATGATGCGAGTTCTGGTACTCGTATACTCGTTAGTTGGTTCGAGTTGAGGTAAAGTTCAAAAAGCAAATATCTGTTGCCTAAGCAAATATTTGGCACACTTTGCAGCAACAACAAAAACAACAAAAACAACAACAACAGCAATATCGTTGAAAAAGAAGCTATAAAATGAAATGCTTAAAAGCTTTTTTAAACATTCGGGGTTTTAAGAAGTGTGAATACCATTGACAGAAGTTCGTATATACTTGAGTTAAAACACACCCACTCCACCAAACAACTATTAATGACAATTGTTTGACGTGTTAAAAGACTTTTTCCCCAATTGCAATGTACGTGTGCGTGTGTGCCTGTGTGTGCGTAAGTGAGCCAATTCAAGTTTCACTGCTCTGCTTCGTACTCACTTCCGGTGACTTTTAAGTTTGTCGCCATTTTGCCACTTCCGGAAAAGTACAAAGTGTAAAGTTTGACAGTGATGTGATGTTAGTAATTTGCTAAAATTTTACAAAATCTAATTAAACGTGCATTTTAAATGCGCGCCGTACATAAAACGAACAAACTAGAACAAAAAAAAAAAAAAATCAAAGTATAAACTAGTAAGAAAAGTGACAAAATGTCATAGACATTGTAGTTGGTTGGCTGGTTCCATGGTTGGTTCGGTTGGCTTGTGTCGCTAGTCAAAGTGCAGTGCACATCAGTAAAAGTTTTGCGAACAAATAACAACAACAACGAAAGACCACGCTCGACTACGTTACACACTGTAGCCAGTCTAAGTATTTTTATTTGAACCATAAAATTCTATGGGGAACTACACGATACAATCCAGTGTAAACACAACTTTTTTAAAACTCGAACGAAGCCTGCTTATATGGACAAGTGAACCATAAGGTTCATACTTGTCAGTTCTGTGGCACGGCTCACAGTGTTTTTTGGAACCTAAAATGCAAAATACACTAACAATAGGCTCTTTTCAAACCATATTTCAAGCGGAGGGCCTTTAGACACTTCATTTTCCATTCAAATACAATTATTTTAAAGGAACTGGGTCTGGGCGCATCTGTCTAATTAAAGCTTTAAATGTACTCTTCGACCTTATGCCGTTGCACATATATGTGCAACAACAGGCAGAAAGGTCAATGTTGAGGTTATGTACATATAATAGTAGCGTAGACAACTTTTTGAGCAGAAGGGAAGCAAACTCACGCACTCGCTGCTATTCTGCCCTAGTGACAGACTTAGTTTGAAGCACAACTTCATCGAAACTTTAACACAGAACTCGTTGAGAAGAAATAGTGAACATCAACAGATAGTTCACTAACGGATAATGGCGCCGGTGATGTGGTCTTCGCACGTTGCATGATCTACTTCGAATCGTTAAGGAATCTAGTCAGTATCCTTCAGACAGCAATTTAAGCCATAGAGAGTTCACTTCAATATAAGCAATTGACAATCAGAACACTAATGTCTTCTTAGCTAGTTTTGGAAAGCCTAAGAATCTTGGAAGATTTAATAGATTAATGTTATACTAAGTATCCGGATACCCTGTGGATATATCAGGCAATAGATTAGCGAGAAAGAATGGTCATTCTGCTTATTGGCTGGGAACACTTTTGTGGTCTGGGACCAAAAACATTTAAAATCCTTGCGAAAAAAGAAAATATAGTCAGAAATGAGTTCAGGAAAAACTGTATGGGTGTTAGACAGGATAAGAAACTGTTAGGCTCATTTAGTAAGAAAAGTTGCGGAAATATACGTTAAGAATGTCAACATTTTTTACTGCAGGCTCAAAAAACACCTATTCAAAATAGACATTTGAAAGTGATATTATATGTAGATACTGTCTAGAGCATGAGGAGTCTCCGGAAGAATATATGTTAAGTTAGTACAGCCTTGGCTTATACAAGGTTTAAGTACCTGAGTACCTGAGTACCAGCTGATAGGGAAGTATATGCAAACACTAAATCCGAAGGACCTTGTGTGCTTTATTAGGGAGATGGTGCTGATGGTACTGAAGCGTTGTAGTAATACTAACCTGTAATAATTATAATAATAGACCAGGACATAAAGAAAATGAAAGCATCGAGTGGACGAACTGCTTAGCCAAGCAAAGGACCCTTAAAAACTTCAACGGTCCAGAACCATTTTTTGATCCATCCAAATAGATCTAAATATGCAAGTTTGGTGACACTAATAGTGACAGCCTCTAAGATCTTGGCTTTCATATGAATAGACAGATGGACAGAGCTTCATCGACTCGACTTGAAACATACATATACGTAGTTACTTTATGGAATACTTGTATAAGCTTGATACACTATTTATTGCTATGTGTCGTATAGGGTATAAAAACTATAATGACTGCTGAGAAAATAAAAAAATAAATAAATATATATATATATACATATACATATACATATATTGTATATTGCATATGTATATAATACATGACTCTACTATTGAAGCAATACAAGTTGAGTGTTGACTGTTGTATAGTAGTATGTGGCAAGAAGTTTTCTAGAAAAATTCAGTGGGGAGCTTAGTTCAGAAGGCGTAAATTTTGCAGCTGCAATGTGTCTCTTAAACTGACAGCCTACTTGCAACCAAGTCAGGAACAGCAGCTATGTCAAACAAAGTTTGAGCTGAACTTTTGCAACTTTTGCATTATGCTCTCTGACTATCTCTCTTACTCTCCACCATTTATATACGCTGGAAATTCGTTCCTATTTTCACACATACCTATATACTTCGCATGCAGCATAAAATGCGCAATGCATCTACAACTATGAAAAATCTATTTATAAACTATTAAGATCAAGTTGTAAACGCCAAAAAGAAAACGTAAAACATTTCATTCAACTTTTATTATTTCAATAGTGGTGGAATAGCGATGTACGAGTGTGTGTATGTATCATATAAAATGAATGTACGAGGGGTACTGTTTATATTTCGGGAATAGCAAATAATAACAAACATTTTTAAATGAAAATGGCTTTATTGTTTTTCAAAATATTCCCCTTGATAAACAATACACTTTTGCATTCGTTCAAACTATTTGTCAGCAGTTTTTCCATTCCTCTTGAGACACCTCCAAAACATGGTTTTTGAACGCTTCAACTGCTTCTTCGGCGCTCGTAAATCGTTGACCTCGCAATTTACCTTTGATACTCGGGAACAAGAAGAAGTCATTGGGTGCCAAATCAGGACTTTACGGAGAATGAGTCATTAATTCGATGTTTTGACTGCCTAAAAATGCGAGATGTGTGAGAGCTCGCACTGTCATGATGGAAAACGATTCGTCTTTCTGGCGGTTGGTTATACGTATTTCTCCGAAGACTTCAGGAACAACAAATGGTCGTGTACCACTCAGAATTGACCGTCCCACGTTACTTAAGCGGAACAGTGGCCACATGACCCATTCGGCCGAAGTAACAGGCGATCATTTGCTTCGCTGTGCTTCTTTCACGAACAACAACAACTTTTGTTGGATTTGGCTCGTCTTAGAATACCCACACGGTCGATTGCCTTTTTGTTTCCACCTCATACGCATATATCCATGATTCGTCACCTGTCACGATTTTATGCACGTCTTTTGACGCACCACGGTCGAACTTTTTAATCATTTCCTTACACCAATCGATGCGAGCCTTTTTTTGAGCGATTGATAAATTATGGGGTATCCAACGAGAGCAAATTTTTTTTTACAGCTAAGTGTTCATGCAAAATCGAATGTATTGAAGTGGAACTAATGTGCAAGGATGCCTCTATCTCACGATATGTCACATGACGATCTTGCATTATCAGTTCACGCACTGCATCGATGTTTTTGGCCACAACAACCGATTTTGGACGACCTTCACGGAATTCGTCGGCGACCGAACTACGACCACGTTTGAATTCACTATAGCAGCGATATACTGTGGTTTTTTATGCTGCTTTAGCGCCACACAAAGAACTGAGTTCATTGACACATTCTTGTTGAGATAGTCCACGTCGAAAGTTGTGAAAAATAAACCAACGAAAACCTTCTCTTGAATTTTTCATTTTTTGGCCAAATTGCTTTTCTTAACTCACTGTAAACAAAACAAATAGCAATTGTAGATCAAAACTTTGTGAGTATGTTTATTATGGTGTTGCAAGATTTTAGCTTTTGACATTAGTGTTGCCAGTTCCCGAAATACAAATTGCAGCACTCCTATTGTATGGGGTATTTTAAAATCATAGTTAAATTTGATTTAAATGTGGACATATTTAATGTGAAATTAATAATTTTTTTGTAGGAAATTCATTTTGAGTTTGATGTAAATAAAATAATGCAAAGACCTTATAAACAATTCTTCATTGCTGCAACAGATCTGACCACTGTAATATACAGCAGTAGTATGCATAGCAAAAATTTGCAATATCCGATCAGTAGACTGATGAGAACTCGTAGCTGAATTCGAAACACGCGTCACGCGTAACAAGAAGATGTTGTTATTGTTATTCACTTTGTGAAAAATATGTCAAATATTTCTTAATCTTAAAATAAGCTTGAGCCAGCTGCTATACATACTATGCACTTCTAAGAAAATCTTCAGTGTTGAATTTAAATTCGTTGTGCGACGAAATCTTAGTTACAAACAGCGCACAATAAAAACTCTATCATCATTCAAGAGTAAAAAAAGAGAGCAACTAAAAGTATTTGTCGAAATTAGATTCAAACATTCAATGCTATGCAGTAGCAAACTTTTTATAAAATATGTCAGTGAACATCAATTGAATTCAAGCAAAACTCAGCCAACTTTACAAAAGGTTTCTTTTTTTTTTGTGTTTTGTTTTTAATTTATACCTTTAAATTAAAACAATTTCGCTAAGTTATGATCACTTAATATATAGGGAGCAATTCAAATCTTCAATTGTGCAACAATTGTGTTAAGACAAAAGCAAAATAGCTTATGATGCAAACTTAGACTCCGTCCTAACAAGGATAACTTTCCGTCAGACTTGTATCTCAGCTCAAATGTTATTCAATGCAATTAATATTATTTATTATACTGTTCCAAGTACTATGTTAGAAGTTGCATGCCTTCAAAGGTGTACTTTTTGCGATGTAATAATCAGTGATGTAAGCTTCTAACTTCGTACTAAGTACAAGTACATACAATTTTAATTTAAATGCAAGGAAAAACTTTACCAAATCTAACTTTTACTAATGACCGTCAACATTTAAAGATACTTTACTTATTAAAGTACATTGTTTCTATGAGATACATACAGCATATAATACACTAATTTCGAGTGCTGCTACTGCTACTGCTCATGTGAAAATCGAATAAATGAATATGTAAAAAAGAAACTTAGAAACAAAACCAGACAAAACAAGATGTGATGAGCTGAACTCAGATTGAATGAGTTGAAATGAAAAGATATACATATGTGTCTACATAGTAAAACACAGCAACTTTTACTAGTAGAGTATCTACTTCATATACGTACTACTAACAACAACAGCAATATCAGCAATGACAAAAACAACAACAAAGTGTATGTCAACAACAACACCAACAACACCATAGCAAAAGTTAGTCGTTATCCTTTTAATCATATAATTTATGCGCATATTAATGAATTCCGACATTTTTTCGCACTCATTTTCATGCTACTTATCTCTTTTACTCTTGTTAAATTTTATATGATATATCGCATTCACTCGCTCATCGCCTTTTGTGTTTAGATTCTAATTTCCTTGTGAGTTTTTTGTTTCATTTCTATTTATTTTTTTTTTTTTTTGCTGTTGTTGGAAGCTTTTAAGTAACTACTAAATTAACATGTTTATACAAGTTGGCAACACAGATTAGACAGGCAAACACCAGCACACACACACACACACACACACACACACACAGTCAAAGAGAAAACACACATATATGCTAATATACACACGCACATGCATGCACAGGACAGGACGCCTGAATGTATGCTATGCTTTTCGTCCATGTCTTTTGAACGCTTTCCACTGAAATGACTTTGACAAACTTTCTGCGCCGGAAAGTAGACCTTTCCTTTTTCTAATCTTCAACACGCTCTTTTAAAAAGAGGGTAATTCTAAACGTTTTTGTTCTTTTTTTTTGTTTTTTTTTGTTTTTTTTTTTTTTTTTGATGATCTCAGTGACACAAATTCTGCAAAAGGATTTATTCTTGCGATTTTCATTACAGTACATCATGATTAATAATTTTTTTAATCATAAAATGCAATGGAAACCAAATCAATAAAATAATCAAAATAGTAAGAGAAGGTCTAAAATCAATTCAAAGTCATACAAAATCATTTCAAAGCATTTTGCCAACTGAACATAAGTGAATCGAAAAGCACAAAAAAAGAGAGCAGCAAGGCGTAATACGCCATGGTATGTGTGATGCAGTTACACCTGAAATGTGTTAGAGATGGACGAGACCAACAATGTTGAATAGTAAGTGAAACGAAAGACTGCTGTTGCTGTGTATGTTTGGTCATTTACCTTGCGTTTTCATTCGGTTAGGTCGTTTCTTGCAACGCACCCAGTTTATCACAACTTGCAACTTGTTGGAACTTGTCTGGATCGTTACCAAGTGAAAAGAAGTATATAAATGATTTGTTGCATTTTCTAAACGTGTGTGTTTGTACAAATTAACTACTCAATTAATTTGGTTTGATCTTTCTACTTATTATTAATAAAACTAAATATTTAACATACATCGACATCGGATCACTTTAGCATTTTGATAGGTTGTTTCATACCTTTAGCTTAATTTTTACTCAATTTTGGAGTGAACGATTCTTACATCATCACAACAAGCTACTTTTTACCAGTTTTTGAGATATCGATGTGAACATTTTTGTAATCATATGCTGATCATTTATCAAAATGGCCACGCCCACTGGGAGATAGATCACTCAAATTTACACAACGAACTTTTTGGCTATTTGCAAGTAAAACTTGTTTGTTACAGTAAATATCAACTTCAAATTCGGCTTGAAGGCTTTTGTTGACCGGAAGCTTCACCACCTGGAGCCATCAAAGTTTGGACATCCCTACTGGTCAAATCTGTCAGTAAATTGTTGGAACGTATGAAGGTTATTGATGCTTAAGTTCTATAGCAGTTTCACTTTTATTTTGTTTGTTTGTGCATTAACATAAGTACAGATAATTAATAATTACATGCAGGCACTACAGCAAGAATTCTCTGATTAACCATTTATAAAAACTTTTAAGGTTAACCTCATATTTTATACATTATAGAGTTGTTGTTGTTGTTGTTATAGCTGGTCTTGCTGTAACTTTCTAATTTTCATTTAGTGTGCAAGTTGCGTCCTTCTTGGTACTGTTTAGCTGTTTCCATTTCGACTAACTAGCTTTACTCAAAGCTTGCTTTCCGAGCCTGCGGCATTGGTGACAACTTCAGTGTAGGCAACTATAGGCAACTTTAGGCAATTGACTTTGACCCAACACGCTCATGAATATCAAAAAGCCGAACAGCGTTCGAATTTGATTAGCAGCGCTTTTATCTACAGCACTATAAATAGAAAATGGCGCCGCACATAACGTTGCGTATAAGTAATGTCGATGCTTTACGTAGCGTTGTATATAAATTTGGCTGCTTTGACCGTGTGTGAGTGATTTGCTGTGGTTTGAAGTACAGAAACTGACAGCTAAAGTTAGAGATACAAAACGCTGCTCTGCGCTGTCCAGTAACATCAATTTATTTAACTGAATTTGAAGCATACTTTGCGGCGCTTATATTGTTTTTTTTTTTTTTTTTTTTTTGCTTGCCTCACCATCTACGTGCTGCTTCAATTGAACGGATATCAGTGCAGATTTTTTAACGGCATTCATTGGAATGGATTGCTCGTCTTTGCTTGTCTTCGATGGCAACAAAGGCGAAGAAGTGCACTTGAGCAGGAGAGTGAAGCGAATTGAATTGAACTGAATTGGATACGATGGCAGCATAAAGTGTAGAGTACCACGAACTCGAACTCGAACTCGAATCGCGTCAGAGTCTATTGCGCTTTTCAAATATTTTAAATAACTCTCAGCCCTTATTCACAGTCTGCTACATCTCCTCGGCGCTAGCTGCCCCTGGTCATGCTCTTTAAACTGCTTACTCCTTTAGAATGGACGATTTGAAATAGTATCTGAAGTGTGGCGCTTTTGTATGTTATTTTGCTTTACTTTCAAACGAAAATAAATAGTGCAGGAATTTTTGGTCGCTGTTTCGAGCAAATTCCTACACTACAACGTACGAACAACGAAATCGAACTGAAATCGACTTGAATTCAAACATGCTGTAGTATAGCAGATAAGCTAAGCGGAATACAAGCGGAGTGCTGGAGAGTTGAAGCTGATGGCGCACAAGGAGCTCGGTGACTGCAGTGCATAAATAAAAAAATAAAAAAAAACGGAAATTCCTATTTTCTGCTTATTTACGACAAAACTGTCAAAACTTTTTCCAAGGGAAAGCAAGCAAGCTGGCAGGCATTCCAATGAATCGAAATCGAAAATAGCTGAGCCAAGATGTAGATTGCCGCACGCGTGCCTTGTCTCACTCTTTAGCTTCCCTCAAGTGCCTAGTGCGAAAAATAGACTTAAAATGCAGCATCAATCCTTTCTTTTAGCTTGAGAACAACAAAAAAAAAAATACATTATAGTTTATTTGGGTACAGTCGTAGCTTTAATACCCTGCAATTTTAAAAATAGCGCTAAAAATAGTCACCAATTAATACTTTTGACTAGATCAACTTTCTTGCATTTTGATGTGCTGATATCGACTCCATAAATCGTCTATGATACTTAAATTCTGAAAGTTACTCTGCCAGCTAGCCAGTTACTAGAGCACAGTAAAATGGATGAACCAGGCTTTATGAAGAATTTTATCATTGAACAAAATAAGGAAACCGCTTGTGCGTCGATAATGCTTTATATAACCGCTATAGGCATTACAGTTCAACTTAGGATCCATAGTTATACCGAGATCATAAAAATACCAACTTTTTCAAGTATATTTCAGTACAAATATAGAATGCAAGACATGAAGAAATTACTCAAAAATGGAGTGCAGGTTTGTGTGTGGGCTACGACTTATAGTGGTTCGATCTAGACCTATGTGGCAAATTTTATTAGGGTGTACAGGTGTCGGCGCTCGCAATGTTACCAACTTCATGGTACTGTAGCAATCAAACGGTTAATGATAGCGCGCTCTTGTTTTGTCAAGCGTCAGTATGTAATGTCCTTTACAAGCCTACGAAAGATTATCGTTTTACATCGCAGCTAAAAAAAAAACTTATCGAAGTGGAATTCAAACGAAACAGTTTTCTTTTCAATTTCTATTTGACTGGAAAGTCGGAACCGTCGGAACGTCATTGTTAATGAGCTATGTAATTTACGTGTGAACAAACTACCGAGACTACCGCGATTTTGATGTGTACTGTTGGCAACCGAATGATTTGAATACATCTCTTGCAGAGAAGAGGCTACAACTCATCAAACGCAAAGACGTATGTGACTCACCAGAAGTTGCTGCAGCATGGATGTGAAGTTTTGCTTCATTCACCTTACTCACCGGACCTTGCCTCATCAGACTACCATTTGTTTCGTTACTTGTAAAACGATAACAATGGTAGTTCGACCGATTCCGTTAAGCCCATCTCACACAGTCTCACTGTGAGCATCTCACATCTCTTCACATCATCTCTTCGCTAGAACAAAAGTGGTTCTTCTACGTGCGCTGAGAGATGGCGAAAATCATCGATCGATGGCAAAAAAAAGCCATAACAGAGGAAATGATGGAGAAAAATGAAATGTCAGCAGAATGAGAAATAGGCCTTGAACAACTCCGAACCAATGCATCTATTTCAAGAGCATCTGAGACTGAAAAACACCGCGAATCGCGTCTTATGCAACTTCGTAGCATGAATACTGCGAATTGACAGCAAATGGATGAGAGTCGGTATATATGCAAAGGGCATCGGGAAAAAGATTCACTGGAAAAATGGGTACAGTCACTCCAGTTGCACTAAGAATCGGTATAACTTGTAAATAATTCGTGCAAATTTATAAGATTCTTGATTTCTGATATTGGACAGACAGGCTGTTATGGAGAACAATTCAACGCCATTTTAATTTCGCCACTTCTGGTTACCAATTTTTCGCCAATTTCATAATACCCTACAGCACACTATGTGTGTAAAGTGTACAAAACTAACAAATGCATCAAAGAAATAGAAAATAAAGCAAATATTGTAACAACAAAAAAGAAAATATATACAAATTCGGCATTTGTTGCAAAATAACACAAAAAAAAAACAAGTATTAATAAAGAAAATGTCAGCTTACGAATATTTGCTGCTGCTGTTCTTATTGTCGTAAAACTTAAAGGAACGCAAGGAGCGTATTGTGGATTGTGGATTGCAGAACGTTTTCTTATCTGCTGACACCGTGAAATAATGAGCTGCAGACGAAGGTGACGTTAACGGTGAAACTATAGTGAAGGCGTAAGCGAAAGGAACGCTTTGGAATGTCCTTGTCGAAGCTGGGAGCAGAACGAAAAAAAGGAACTAACTTAGCAAAGGACAACGAGCGGGAGAGGCAAGCATTCGCATGCGAAATATGCAAATGTGTTAAGAATCTTACAAATTTGTTAAGCAAATCGAAACCAAAAAAGGAAAAACTTTACAAGCGCTATACGAAAGGACAAACAGACAGACAGACAGACAGACAGACAGACAGACAACCAGCCAGGACATACAGTTAGTTATATGCACATACATACACACACATACACACACTTGTATTTCGGTAACTAAGCACAGCAAGTCGCAAAGCATCGAGTTGATTTATTCATGCCATTCGAAATCGTATCTCATGTTCAGCGCGAATCATTTCGCGCCCACAGCTCCAGCTCCTTTGAATGTAGCTTGTGATCCTGCATGCGCCCCTAGAGATTTGGCCTGACAGACAGACAGACAGACAGACAGACAGACAGACAGCAAAGGAAAGACAGGTGTGCACGACAACGTTTGATGACGTGTCGAGGTTAGAGCAGCGCATTTGGGATTATTCGTATTGCTATGAAAAGAATCCGAGCTGTTGGCGGTTGGGGCCGCATCGAAATGCGCTCGTTACAAACTTTATGAGCTGCTAACGACAACAATATGTACGAAACGATAATGGTAATCCGCAATTCGAATGCGTCTATGGAATATTGGAATGTTGCCATTTTTTTTTTTGACTTTGACTTGTACCGGATTATATTCATTTTCATTTCTTTTATACGTTACTCATACGCCGCCGTGTTCACATTGCACAGTGTCGCGAAATGTACGCGCTCGTTACTTTTATTACGAAACACATTATTGGAAGGCATGTAGTACGCACTACGTGCGTATGGTGAGTGAGGGGAGGGGGGGGGGGGGGTTGGGCATATGCATTTTGCAGGCGGAAAATGTTTACGATGTGTTGAATTTTAGCAAATTATTGCGTCTTGCCGATGAGTCGAAGTGATTTGAGTTGATTGCGCAGCACAGAAAAACTGCAGCCGATTTTTTTTATTTTATTGTTTTTTTTTTTATTAAAAAAATAGTCTTAATAGTTGGTGTGGAGAATATTCGGCACCCAGAAGATATACTTAGCTGCCATACAAAGTATGAAGAGTATTAAAGCTTCGATATTCTATACTCGACTTTTCATGCACCGTGGGCAGAGCAACAGAAAGTCGGATGTATCTAGTTCAATAATAGAATTTTAAGTTCATCAATAATATGTAGTACACCTTACGAGTTCTCGAACGTCTACTTTGGTATGCCAGATACAAGCTGCATTTCTAAAAACTAACATGACTCTTTATCAAGGATGTCTTTTTAGATGGTAAAATTTTTAATGTGGCAACACTCAAAAAGTTTATCGCCTTTTGAAAAGCTGATAGCATACATAACACTAGTTTACAAATTTGAGCCTCATTGCGAGACATGGCTTCTCATAAAGTTTTTTCTATCTAATTTGGGGCGTAGATTCCTAAAATTTCAAGATATCCTCAAAAAACACTTTTTTTTTGACACTTTTTTAAATTATTTGCTTATAAATCCATAAATTTGTATCCGATTTGCATAAATTTCATATCGTTCGAAATATGATATTGTTCTCTTTTCAACGGTTTTGCTGCTTGTGAGAGAAGTTCTTTGATTACATTCTTTCGTTTGTAATTCCATAGCAACTTATCTGATCCGCTTAAACATCATATTGCTCAATATTACCAATAATATAGACCACATCCAGCCCATAGTTACCCGTAATTCGCGAGATACCAGGAGCAATGCTGGAAAGAGTGATCGAAATTTTGACCTTCCGAATGAACCACTTACAGCCAACATTTGAATGAAATTTTCTTTAAAAAATAAATGTCAGAGGGTCTTCTTTCAAATAACATAAAAAGTACCAAAAATAATACCTGTTTTATGGGGGTATCTCAAAAACACTTGTTTAGAAAAAAAAAACAAATATTGTTTACTTTTGGAATGTGTGCCCCAAAATACATACAATAAAGCTTTTCAGCGAGATCAGTGAACGTTTGGAAGTTGATACACTTTTTGACTCAAAATTTTGTTCAACGATGAGGTTCATTTGTGTCTCCATGGCTTTGTCAATAAGCAAAATTGTCGCCTTCAGCGCGTGAAAAATATAATGCTGATCTAGCACAGCTACCAACACACACCCTGCAGAATAATTAATGGGCTGGAGGCATAATCGGAGCATATTTCTTCAAAACAGTCATGACTTGTTAAACGATTTTTTGTTTCCAAAAATACGTGAACATGATCTGGGAGATATTTGATTTCAACAGGATGGCGCCACATGCCATACCTCTGGAGTAATCATAAACTAATTGAGGAAAGAGTTTGACGACAGTATAAACTTCAGAAGCGAACACATTGTCTGGCTCGCAAGATCGTATTACTACTTTCTGTATGGATACTTCTAATCGTTGGACTATACGAAAATTTGGTTTAAAAATGGGACCTCCAGTTTCCATGCATGTGTCTATGGCGGCCGTATACTCGAAATCACTTTCCATTATTACGAGTAATGCCATAAAACTATCTACCGAACGAAAAAAATACATACTCATTGCATTTCTTTGTTTTGTGCTATACCGCTTTAAAACATACCCTCTTAAGAAACTTAAAATCTGTTTGTTAATTTTGTTAATGAAATACTGAAGCAACAACACGAATGAACTGGATTGTAGATAGATTTTCTTATCAGCCATGCACGATCGCACTCACATACGCACGCACAACACTTAAATTGCTGACTGTCTAACCAAATTTCTATCTGTCCTGCTATCTAACTGTCTCTCCACCTGTCAGTCTATCAGTCTGTCTGTCTGTCTGTCTGTCTCTCTGTCAGTCTCTCTGTTGACGTTGATTTGCCGTGCACGATTCACTCACGCACGTATAAATAAAAATAATTTTTAACAAATTTTCCAACAAAAAGATACACAAAAAGCGAAATATCTTTTATTTTGTTACTTGGCTATTGCGTTCTCAGCGAAAATCGAAACGCGTGCCACCAAATTGCTGCGTTGCCGCCATTGCCATCATTGCCATCATTGCCACCGCCAGCAGATACTTCAAACAATTTGTAGTCATAATTTTGCTGCCACTTTTACAACCGTGTTTCCCATGCCCCAATCCCAAAGCCCATCACATGCACAGCTCCGCTTATAAGCTATACACACACACACACACACACACACCTGTATACGGTGTCTACGGTTGGGGACCAACTTTTCACGAAAGCGGATTTAAAATTTGATTTTTTGAGCATTTTCATTTTGTTTTATTTCTTTTTTATTATATTCTTTTCTTTTTTTATTTAACTTTTTTTCTTCAGCAGCATTTTAAAATAATTTTTGTTTTATTTCTTTCATGGTGCGTTGCTCCTCGTCAGTCAGTCAGTCAGTCAGTCAGTCAGTCAGGTAGGAAAATGCTGCTCCGGAAGTCAGCCAAGAGTAAGGATACGAAATGATATGAACTGTAGTAAGGGATGGAGAAATGGGAAGGGTATGAGAACGCCAAAAAGAGGAAGCCAAGTTGCGAAGTACATGCAAATTAAATTTGTATACTCTTCAATGAGCTTTGCATGAAAGTGAAAAGTTCCTCTGCCATCGCGAGTTGCGTCTGAGCATTTTGGAGTATGAGTATCTGCTGGCACGCTTTTCGATTTTTCGGGGGTAGTCGAATGACTGGCATTTGGTTTGGTTTGGTTTGGTTTGGTTTTTTTTTTTTTTTTTTTTTTTTTTTGTGAAGCTATCATGAGCGTCAGGCAAACGGAAAAGTGAAGTTTTATGCGCAAGACTGCACTAAGCAGTATTTATCTCTCGACGCGTGTTTGTCTTGCCTTGCTTACGCCGCCGCCACCGCCGCCGCTATTTGTGGCTGTATGCTTGGCCAAGTGCGTAGAAATTTGCTTCGTTTGCGTACACCGGAAACGGAAGTGGCAGCAGTGAAGAACGTGTTTGAAGCGCAACCGAAATGCATAAATTCATATATGAACACGCATTATTTATGCAAATGTCTGACTGCTCATCTGTCTTTCTGTCTAACTGACTACTACGCGCATGTAAAATAAACTCGCATAAAACGCAAAATTATTGCTGCTGAAATTGAAATGCTGAAGCCACATTTCGAAAATTCATAATAAAAAACAAAATCTATAGTCAAGATGCAGCAATAGAGAATGCCCTGAACAACTATTTTCTACTTGTTTAGTATTGTGAAAATGTTGAGCACGAATATCCTAACTCATTAAGTTTCAAATGAAGGAGCGCAAATAGCACATACAACTTTTGATGCTGATAGTCAAATGTTCATAATAAAGTATAATTGTCTTCCATACGACAAAATCTTTAAATCTCAGAAAAACAGAAAATTCAAATCATTTTGTCAAGGTGGTAATAATGTAGTAAACTTTATTTGAGATCTGTTCTTAACAAACCTTATCAAATTTCAAGTTGAAGTTAACCTTAATAATAAAGTTTTTCATACAAAAATCCAAAAATGGATGTTTGGTTGCAATGCGGGCTACTCTAAAAATTGGGCGGAATTAATATATAAGCATGTACAGCGCTTGTACTAAATTTTAAGGACAACATTGACCTTAATAAAAAGGTTTATCTGACAAAAAACCAAAATTTGGCGGTGAATTTGTGAACGTGGTACATTGATATGTATGCTATATGTGCTTGGGACAAAAATAAACCTATATACTGAAATGTCAGATGTTTTTAAAATTGATATAAAAAATGCGACTCAACACACAGACGGACAGAGCAACATGTCTAGAAAGAGACGCGTTTTGTACAGCTGTTCAAGAATATAAATTGATAAGGTTTTCTACGGTAGCACCTTTAATTAGACCGAATCAATAGAATCAATACTAATCAGACAGTCCGACAGGAAACTCAAGATCCGTCGTTTAAGAAATTCAAACTAATGAAAATAATTTTTAAGCGGTATTGAAATAGCGTGCACAGTGCGCTGTGATTACTTTTAACATTTCACATTTTCAATCCACTAGGTATGAATACCTTAGAAGTTTCAGTGATCATACGAAGTATATAATAGGCGAGGCACATACTTTGTAAATAAACAAAAGCAAGAATAGAATACAGAGACGCAGAGCGATAGAGAGACAAACCGATTAGTTCTGTTCAGCTGATCGACAATATATATTTTATATCTGATTTCAAAAATCTAATTTAATACATACAAATGCAGTGGAAGAACTAATATAACTCTTTTTAACAAAATGTCTGTCTGCTAAATAAAGAACATAGACATAGAAAAGAAAAGAAAAAATAAAAATATACCAAAAAAACCGTCCGAAAAGTTTTTGCAACTAAGTGGCAAATAAATTTAACATTGCATTTCATACTACGCTACAATGTGGTGCAGCAGTGACATGTGTTGTATGCTGCTACTGCTTCTACTACTCGCACTTTAACTACTGTACCGCGTAAGCTTCGATTCAGTGTCAGATTCAGATGCCGTACAGCTATCGTTGGCGAAGTGTGGCATTCTAGTCAACCGTAGCTAGTGACACAGGTGATAAATGTCACAGTGCACTGTTGCCTCATAATTCTCATAATAGCATAGCTCAAAGCAACACTCACATACAGGCACCACTCACCATGCAGCATACCTTACGCTTGCCCAGTCACCCAGTAGCTCATCTGTCTTTTGCTGTTTTGTAACATTTTGCACATAAAAATTTCCGCATAAATTTATGTGATGCATGTTGCATGCTCAGTCAGTAGCTGACGGCGTAATCACACAGCGGCATACGGCACAGCGTGCAACAGCATCGGCAGCAGCAGCAGCAGCAGCAGCAGCAGCAAGTGGCAGACAGTGAGATATGCAGACAGACGGACTGAGAGAGCCCAAAGCGCAGCACACCAAAGGGCACCAAAGACTGAATTTTATAGCGAATGCAAGTGAAAATGAGAGAAGGGCACTTGAGCAATTATTAATGTTAATGTCTTCATTTCAATTCATTTTCATGTTCATGTGCGCCTTTTTGTGCATTTTTGTGCCCTTTGCACGTTTAAATGGCGTACGTTCCGTCATGGCACCTCCCAATCAGGGTGCTTGAAAAGTTTCATCGCCGCCCACTTTTTGCAAAAGCGCCACTCTCGAATGTTGCCATAAATGGCTGCAAATAAATTACACTAAACTGTGCTGCAAGTCACTCGCTTGACACTTGTCTTGCGTTCTTTAATCGCTATGAATTTTCTTGTTTCCCAAAACCATCAACCCATCCCTTTATCATGCCTAAAGTTTTCATGTTAAGCTGCTTGCTAACAATTAATTAAACACTTGACTTGGATTTCGACATTATCTCAAATTTATGCCAACTAAACTTACTCGCACCGGACACCGATTCATTGCTTCACATAATGTGTTCGTTCGCTTCTTGCTACGACCCCGTCAGAAACTTGCAGAGCTTCAAAAATTTACGGGTCGCATTAGCGCGACAAAATGTTAATTTATGCAAAACAAACAAACAAAAAAATGAAAAAGGCTTTTCGGGTTTGAAGCATAGCGAAAAATTAATTACTTTGCGCAAAAACTTAAATCTTGAAAATCGATAAAGATTTATGCTATACAGCATAAGTATAGAATGGCAAATGGTATCGGAAGGATGACATGGAATGTAGCAGCGTGAAGTGTTTGCATCTTAAGCCGTTAAACTGTTTATGGCGATACTTATCATATTTATATTTAGACTTTAATTTGCTTTGTTATTTAAAGAGCAAAATTTATATTTAATTAATTATTTTAATTAATAATACTCGTACATAAGACTAACTTTGCGAATTTCGTTTTACTCCAGCATAATAGTTCATTACATACGATCTGGTGCGAATGCAAATTGTACGCAGTGAGATTGTAGAGAGAAATGAAAGAACACATTCAAACCGTACTACTTGTGGTACACAAAGTTTACTTACCCCCATAACATTTTCGGCAATTTCGTACAAAAAGCATAAGTTGTCTATCAAAATCAAAGACACACTTTCGATTCGATTTAATGTATGAAAAACTTTGGCTAGAAACAGCAAAATGGTGTGGACAATAATCGCGACTAGACTACAATAGACTACAATAGACTGAAATTCAGTTTGGACCACTATAAAATATAGACCCCATACAAATCGATGACACAGAAAAGACCTTCAGACTAGTTGCAGAGTATCTTAAAGTTAAACATGCTCGATTGCAGCCTTCTTTTTATGACCTGTAGCCAAAGGGATAGAGTATAATATGTATGCATATGCTAAAGTATGCAACGGTCAGAAGAAGGCGTGCCAGACCCCATAAAGTATATATCGTATACACTTAATAAGCATTCTTAATCAATATCCGAAGCAGAGTCGATATAGTCATGTCCGTCATGTAGAGTCACCAAACAGTTCCAGTTTATGAAGTCGATATGTCACACCTACTTTTTTTCCGATTGGGCTATATAGTTGCTATACGATTTAGAATTTCATGTAAATTGTGTCAGAGTTTCGGTTCCACCGAAGTAAAGCTTCTATTTTTGTAATACTCAAAAGGAGATAACACTTCTTGCAGAAACTAAACATGACTTAACCTAAACTAACTAAATTAGAAATAATTTATTTAATGCTCAAATCATTGAGTCAAATTCTCAAGTCACTGTACCACGTATATTTTTAGTAGTAGCTCCCATATAAGCCTAACATTTATTATTGAATTTTATATAGAAACTTTATTTATTAATGAAAATTTAGTGGGGAAGCGTTACATTTGGCTTAATGGGTCTTATACGCCATATAGAGAATCCCAAAAAAATGTTATTAAGGCTTCGTACGGACAGTTACTTACGATAACTTTTATAGGAATGGACCAAGCGCGTCCAGGAACAAAACAAATAAGCATACGACGGCGTACACATATTGAGAATGTTCAAGGGAGGTATCCCGATGAACAATAGTAGTAACTACAGATGAAGTGATGTTTCATTTTCAACCTATTCATCCGAAGTCGACACAAAGGTGTTGCTATCTTCTTGTATTTACGACAGCACCTCTTCCTCTACGGGAGTACTATCAACTGGTATTATATTTCTGAAGTTGTTGTTATTTGACAGCGCTGAGTTTTTGGCATCAAAGTCTGCTCTGTATCTGTATATGAATGGCAATCTAGTCGTATTTGTACCTATTTAGTTCAGGGCCTTGAGCATAGTTAAGAGGCGCAGCCATGTTCAACCCTGATGAACCCGACGAGATGAGGAAAACACTGTCATCGGTACGGATATCAACGATAATATGTCAGACGACTATAATCTCGAGAACATACAAGAAGAATACTTCAACCAGAAACTTTTATCGATTTATTACTTCCCCCTTCAATAGCTTTTGATGTTCAGTCTTGTTTTAATGAAAACAATAACACATAGGAAAATACTTAAATGAGTTACAACTATGACTCCGAAGATTTCCAAACAAATTTTCATAGCAATGAAATTATTTAATGTTAAAGACATACCACTGCATCTCTCAGTTTGAATTCTTAGTCTAGTATATCATATCAGAATACTCACCTGCAAAGAGAAAAGAAAAGACAAAAAGAAAAATAAGCTTTATAGAATGTTGTTGATTAAATTGAATATATGGTATGTATGTATTTACTATATTAAAGCGCTCATGATGTATGATTAGTTTAATGTGGAGATACGCGCGATTCATGAATGCGCCAAATGAAATCAAGTTTGAAGTCCTGGTGCGTAGTCCTGTGCGCGTATCTAGCGTGAAAAATGAGCCTGACAGTCGAGAAGAAAAGTGGAAGTCATAAATTACGCGCTGATAAAACGTACAACGAATAAAAGAACGAAACAGACTAGGAGACAGACGGATAACGAGACAGACATCCAGACAGACAGATATCCAGACATCCAGACAGACAAGACAGACTATGTGTGTTTAAAGCGTATAAGAAATGTTTGATAATAATTCGCGTCAGTAAAGACGAAATTTAGCAGAAATATAGGCATTAACTAAAGAAAAACGACTGCAAGGCAAAAGGAGCGACAAGTCGAGATGAAATGATGCGACAGCGAACGGAAGTTAAATATTAAGCAGCAGAAAATAATGAATGAATCAGTGAGTGAGACAGATTATGAGTATATATGGATACTATATAGTACATAGTATATGAGCTAAGAATAGTCTAGCGAAAAAATTCTTTTCTGCTTTTCAATTCTGAAACAAGTAAAATTTTCATCATGCGTGCAGCGAAATTTATTCAGTTTTAATCAAACAAAAAACCACTAAGGGCCTTTTGGGGTAGACGAGGTGTTACTCCATATTTTGCATACAGTTGGCAGTTTCATTTAGCCTGTTATGTACATACATAAATTTTAAAGCGGTATTTAGACAGTCGTTCACGCTGCACATGGATAATACGTGTAACAGATTAAATAAAAACTTCTCACTTTAGATTTCAGTTAAAAGAGAATGATTGAATGAATTACTGATTTACTGAATTACTGAATTAATGAAGACAATTCATAACTATTTTTTATTCTATCAGCCGTTTTCTGTGGTATTCTCCATTTGAGTACAGATTTAAGAAGCTTGGCATAATTGGTTTCTAGTTCAGTCAAAATAAATTTGGTTAGCCCTATTTTTACTCTTTGGTTTTGTTCAATTTCTCCATATACTATTTTCCAAGCTTTCCATAGTTATTTGTATGAAATATTAGAAGAACCAGCAATGTTACTTCTCTCATAGAGAAAACTGCCGTCAATTCTATCGAATCAGTTAGAATTTTCAGAAGTATTTCCCGAAATATAGCATTAGACATTGTAGAAGTCATGCTTATATTTAAAAGCAATCCGAAATGTAACTAACTCTCTATACATTACAAAAGAAGCAAAAACATCATTATGAACATTAAAAGAAGACCTCTCAATGCATTAACTAAAGCAAGCGGCATATGAAAACAGCAAAAGGCTTCTACGTATGGCCCCAAAAAGGAACACAAAACTTCTTTCTATTGAGCATGTACTGTCAGCATCGAAACAATATTTCTAGAAGGACTTCTATATTACTTTAAAGTCTATAATTTTCCTACAGAGTTGCAATATAGGACAGCATACTGTCGTACATGCTTGTTCGCCTAAGCTTCGCTTAACGCATTACACTCTCCAGTTAGAAGACAAGGCGAAAATGATACTTTTATGTGACAGTTGCTGTCTGGCAGTCCATGCGTCCGTTTGTATATTCCCTCACCATATGATAGCTACATCGAAGAGTATGTACCTCTGTATTGTAACTGGCCAAAGGCTTTCGTTCTATTGCTCTGTATCGTTTTTGCTGCCATTCTTGTCGCTTTTGCAATAGTTTTTTACACATTGCTGTCGCATTTTGTATTTTTTTTTTTTTTAATTCCTGGAAAGCGCATTTTTCGCGCATCTTATGCCATGCCAACACTTCTTCTGCTTCTCACTAATATACTTTCTGTCTAACGTTTTTATCCTGGCGATAACTGCTCCGGCTGGGTCGTCATCGTCATCGTCGACGTTGTCGTTGTCGTTGTCGTCTACTATTACTGCTCCAGGGCGCTAATGGCGGCTACATGTCAACCACTCATCTTTGCCGCATTTTTGCGCCTTTTCCTGCCACTTGTGCGAGTATTGCGCTTCGGTTTTTCTTTCACTTCACTTCTTGTTTCTCATTTTTATCCCGAACATTTTTATTTGCACAAAAAAAATATATATATATATTTAAAAAAAAAGATGAAAATTGAAGCAAATAGTATCGTACAAAAATGTCACGGGGAAAAGTATAAACGAAGTTTGTTATACACTACATACAAGCACTACGAGAATTAAAGGAATTGAAGTCAATTTAACTGCGTAACGGAATGTCTGCACAATACGAATTTTAGCTGGCTCAAATTCATTTTTACAGACAACAGACTGATGAGGACTCGTAGCTGAGTCCGAAACTGCTGTCTCCGTGGCTAAACATTCTTTATGTAACTAAAAAGTAGTTCTTATTGCTTTTTCTTCATATTAAGTAATAAATGTATAACATTTCTCAATATATAAATTAGCTTGAAACAGCTAAAATTTGTATTTTATATTCAAATATAGGTCGCTAAATAAAATTTACATAATCAAAAATGTTAATCCCACTAAGGAGACTTTGTAAAGATTAAAATGTAAGCTATAAAGTGCATAATTATTTAAATATTGTAAACCAGTTGTTATTTAATAAGTTCCGTCGCTGATTCTTGATAAACCGTTTATTCGTCTGCATGTGCATCGAAACTATATATCTCAGAGACTATAAAAGACGAAGTCATCTATAAAATGTATTAAGTTATAAGTAAACAGATCAAATGATATTTATATCGTTCGTATATCGCGCGTATACCTAATTTAAACCACAAATATTTCGCATGCTATGTTGTTTTTGCCAATGGACAGCATACACACACACAGCTCTGTGTATAAACCAGCGAAATGTACACAAGTAATTTGCTTGTTCTTTGCTATCAATATTTCTGCGTATACCTCGATATTCTCTGGTTAAAAAGGAGCGTCATTTTCGAATTTTTGTAGGAGCAACTTTTTTTTTTTGCTACTTTTGTGTGTGAAATCTTTGTTGATCCTGCAAAAATATTTGGCAAAGTTCAAGATACGACCACTATAAAAATATACCTACGCAAATCTGTGGTTTAAACATTAACAAAATGTAAAGGTAGTCTCTTATAATTAAGCATATCATATAATATTGAGGTGTAGGAATTAATTTGAAAGGATTCATAAGAGATGGCGTAACTAGCACTAAATCACATCAGATATACCTGTGACTATATTCATGTTAAAGCCTACTTCATAAGCTTCAATTTCCATGGATGTGTCATTCCACTGAAGTGTAAACAACATATTTTTCTTGCACTGTGAACATGTCGACTTTTGTTACAACAAAACGCAATTTGCGGGAAGGTCTGCTTTTGTGCTTTCATTTGAAGTAAAAAGCAACTGAACTGAACCCATCGCACGCTTTGTGAGGCTTACTGGGACTATGCTCCATCGATATCAACTTGTGAGTACTGCTTTTGTCGGTTTAAAAGTGGTGATTTTTCTACGGAGGACAAAGAACGTCCGGGCCAACCCAAAAAGTTCGTAGATGAAGAATTGGATGCACGGGCTCTACGCGTCCACTGTCAAAGACGGGCGCACAGTGTGTCGATAGCCGGTGTGCGCCGCTACGGCTCTTTGGCTTTTCCCATTGTGGGAACGTGGCCCGAACAAACAAACAGATAGACAAAATTTTGAAAAGCCCATAATTGTGTTTTCTTAACATGCAAATAACCATAAGAATTAAAAAAAGAAAAATACCTTTTTTCGGAAATCTATATATATATATATATATTTATGTTTTTTTTTTTTTGAATTAGTCGGTTCCCTTTACGCCAGAGGAGGTATTGATGATCAAGTTGGTTTTGAAATTTTTCGACTACGAAATTGAACAAGAAGATCTAAATCAGAAATCCGGCGACGCCAATTCGTATTCAGAGTAAATTCAATGTCACCCCAAGGAAAGACAATTGGCAAACTTTTGGCAAAATTTAACAAAATTCTATATTTTTCAAAATTATATTCGTCAGTGGCGATAATTTCTATACAAGATGCACTCTAAATTGCAATGTCAGAGTCAAATTCACAAATGATTAATTGAAAAAATATATTTTCGAACATACAAAACGTCAAAAATATCAAGTATTCAGAAATATGCTATAAAACAATGGTTATATTTTTAAATTTGATCAGGACGGTTCCATTGATTTATTGAAATTCATATTGCTCAATGCAAGGGAGTTCTCAAATCGAATTCACTTTCATAAAATTTACCCGAAAGTGGGAACCGGAACAGACCGGTAACACTCTTAAAAATCCAAAAATCTTAACAGAGTTATGGATAGTTCAGTGCAAGTAGCCAATTACAAGTTTAATTAGACTTTTAATATTATAGAATAAGTTATGTGAAATAGGTAAAAGTAAATTTTGAAGTTAGATAGACTTAACTAAAGTATATTGTAAATCTAAATATAAATGGGCGTAGGCAAAGCAGTTGTGAAGAGGTGGAGCAGAATACAATCTATATTTTTTCAAAATCGGTTGAATATTTTGTGCGTAAAAGAGTTGTATCACCAGTAAACACAAAGAGTATGTTATAATTTGCAAGCAGTTTATGAAGTTACAGAGTTAAGAAAGGCGACTTCCTGATTTCAAATAACTAAGTGCCAATTTAGACTTCGTACAAAAACAAAAAGGAAGTAATGAAGTGTTTAAAATTCTGTCAGCAGTCCTTTATCTTTTGATGTAGCAGGTCATGCAAATATCCTAATGTGCAAGGCCTACTAAAGAAACACGCAGGGAAGCACGCATTTTCTAAATTGGCACTAAAATTCACAAAATATTATTCATAAAATTTAGTTTTAGAAAAGAAAATTTAGGGTTGGACATTTAGAGGCCTCATTATTATCTATATAATATAAATAGGCAAGTGCAAAACGTTCACACCCTTTTTAACACCCTTAAACACAATATTTTCGCTTGATTTTTATTTTGTTGTTAAAGTTGTAAAGCGGAGAAATGACGACTGTAATTTTTTTTTAAAGTATTGCGTCTAAGGTAGCTAAAAACCAGGTAATGTCCTCGGCCAATCAAAAGCTGCTAAACTCTCTCCGTCTCTCAGATCTCTCAATTTGCAAAAGAAAGAATAACAACAACAAAAATCAAAGTGAGTGGCGCCATACGAATAAGCTATAGACGAAAATGTGTTGTTTTGGTTTGGCGCTGCTGTATACAGCCGATGAAAAGAAGGTATTTGATTTATCTATTTCCTTATTGACATCTTGCTATGTTAACGGTAGAATCGTATACTAATGTAGCGTATTCCGCATATATGTTTTCTTTTTTCGGTTCCTTTAATTTCACTTGGAAGAATAGAGAACAAAATATTCTCTATATCTGTCGTGGTTTAACGGTCTATTCACATTATAGAGCATGTTGGTCGAGCCGTTCGACGTTAGGCTCGAAACTGTGGTGAGCGGACTTGACAACATGTTGGCGAGCATGAGTTGTGTGTGTGTTTTTTTTTTTTTTTTTTTTTGATATTATTATTATTACCGTTCTTTTTCCTGTGCGGCCCTGATTTATACCAGGGCTGTCCGAAAGGAGAGCATCCAAAGTGCGATTGCCTGTGTCTGCGCAATATTTTATGCGAATATTGCTGATTTATAATTTGTACAGTGTGCTGAAATACAACACCAATGCGAAGGTCGAATTTCAACCACTGCGAGATTTCAAGTTTTTATTATTGGTTACTGTTAAGACAAAAGGAAGAACTCTTGTATATTTAAATGACAAAAACTCAAATTGCGTAACAAACTTAATGTCAACCTAACAAAACCGTTTTTTATACTATATGTGTAGAGTATTAAAAACAAAAAATAAGGCACTAACCCAACATTACAGCCAGATGTCTTCACTGTCGTCAACGTCGTCATCGCTGCTTATATCCTTGTCAGCAATGCTGTGCCGTGCTGTGCCGTGCCGTGCCTTCGACTATAACTAGGACTATGACTTCGCGTCGCGGTGAAGGCGCCAAATCAGCATCAGCAACGCATCACATCGCAGTCAGGGCTGGCTGGATGGCTGGCTGGCTGGCTGGCTGGCTGGCAATGAGAACAGGATAATATGCGAAGCTGGCAGTTGTTTGTGTTTTTGTTGTGCCGCATACTGTGTCTCATATTGTTGTTGCTGCTAGTTGGCGCTGCAAGCCATAAAACCCTTTCATCCTTACCACCTAACAAACGTTTTGTTTGTTTTTTATTTTTCTCTTTTTTTTTTTTTGTAACTGAAGCGCGGACGTCGCGCTAAACGTTCGTCAAGCGTGAAATCGCTTTGCCTGCGTTGGCAACCTGTCGTCATAAAAATTGTACACAAAACCAACCGACAAGAAACCAGATAAGCAGTGGGGGCGTATAAAATGTCTGTGTTCTGTAGAGTTTGAGTCAAAGGTGCAACCGGAGTTGGGGCATGCAATAGAAATACGTTTACGATAATAGTAGCTCAACAACAGCTTTAATATAAGCAACAGCGACTTATGGATATTCTACGATTATAATGCAACTGCACTATTCTCTAAATGTTATAATTGAAGTCATATAAGGCTGCTTTATTTGGCATAGCATATGAATGTATGTTGTACTTAGTACAGGTTTTATTGTCGTCATTGTAACTTAGCTTGAAAAAACAAATAAGTTTGTTTCGCATATTACTTAGTAGCGCACACTAATGTTGCATATATTGTATGACTATGCATATGACACAGCACAGCACACAGGAGCGGATGTACTGCCAATTTATGGGGATATAAGTAGAAACTCTTAAACTTCGCCTGCAATTAATTAATAGAATTCATTTGTCTAAAAATGTGTGCAATATATACTTCAAGTATAAGATTTAATTTAATTTGTATTCTGCTGCATAAATTCTCTATGCAATCCTTTTTTTTTTTTGTCTGTAAAGCTAAGTTCAGGCATTCAATAATTTGATTAAAAATGACTAACATGAACGCCAAATACGTTGGCCATATGTGTGACCACCAAATGAATTGCATGCAAAAGTTTGTCACCCTGAGTTTGGCGTGTTTGACCAGCCATGTGCAAATTTTTAATGAGCTTTTAGGCGTTTGTTCCTGCAAACAAATTGCAATTAAAATACTAAAAATAATAAAACTGGCAGTGTAAATAAGCGAAAAAGAGAGCGAGAGAGAGAGAGAGAGAGAGAGAGCGGTGGCAACCTGCACGCCAACAAAAGTACCAACCTGCATTTTGACCCACTTTTTTGAAAACTGTAAATTTATTATATATTTGAAATTCTGTGACAATTATATAAATTGAATGAAGAAGCAATAAAGCACAAATAATTTACCTTGAATTATCGAGAAAAAAATTTTTATTATTGCGTTTGTTCGCTCCAGAAAAGTATTAAAATTAACAACTATTCTTTGACGTCGATATGAGTCGTAGTTTAGGTTATGACATTGCTCGAATATCGAAATGTAGCAGTGGTGGCAACCTGCAAACATATTCCCAAATAATAATGTATGTAATATGAAAAAACCGCTAAACCTTTTACTATAATCCTGTCCTGAATTTCACAATTCTATTCCCAACGAAGAATTTAATACATATATATAGCATATATGTAAGTACGTATATATAAAAAGTAAGACGCGACGAACTATGCACCTATTTGCAGATCGGCTTTATTTGTCTCACTGCTGCCATATATACACTCCTTGTGGCTCAGACTCCGCTTGCACGTATGCGATACCATTTACGCGACTCTCTCGGCAAGAGCTTGACTGTGGCACACTATAGCACTAATGAGTTTCCGGCTGCCGGTTGCCGGCGTCGAGGACGTTGACTATGACGATGACAACTACAAAAACAACAATAATGTCGACAACGGAGTCAACGGTGAGATGATTTCAACTCGATTTCAACTGCGATACGTTGCGAAGTGGCATAGTTATGGCTGTAACAGCATAGCAGTAGATACTCATATATAGATACGACAGTAAAGCGAATAGTTACACAGCAGATTGAGATTGAAATGGGCAGCATAGTGTACCTAGAGTGTGCCTAATAGCCTTGCTAAGAGGTGTTATCACTGTCACGAGAGGTGAGGAAAGGTTAACGCACCGTGGCGGCAAAAATGGCAAATGCCATTGTGAAAATTTTACGCTCAGCTTGCATCGTCAACGCCCAGCGAACATCAAACGCTGACAATGCGATGCACAGGGAACACTAGGTATAGATAGATCTTTACTGCGCTTTAGCTGCTGATTCAGCGGCTTTTTGGTTGTTAAATACGAAAGCTATTTAGCTATACTAAATGCAGTCAGACTATGACAGTCATCAAGATAATCATCATCGTCATCATCATCATCATCATCATCATCATCATTATTATAATCATCTTTACAAGCAAAACAACCCAAAAGTAGCAATGATAATCTCTTTTAGGCAAGTTCAGAGTGCCGTCGTCGTCAACAGTCAATAGGATTTAATAAACTTGCGCTTAAATCCAATCAGCAAAAAAAAAGAACAAGACATTTCGCAAACAGAAACGCTGCCAGTAGTAGAGAAATGAGACTCCAAGGACAATGATATTTATAGACAGAGTTGAAGTTGAAGTAGTTGAATGAAGACTATGACGAAGATGTTGGAATCTAAAACTGAAGGCACAGAAGGAGCACAACCGAGCAAACAAGCTAATCCCCATACAAAAAGCAGTCAGAGCAGTGTACAGAGTAGAGAATCAACGTTGGACAAGTGGATGAACGATGTCACAGACATGAGTAAGTGAGTTTTACAATAATATTTACACTTGTAGCAAAGAAGCTTCAAAAGCAGCAGGAGTCGACGAAGTTGAACTTGTAGCTGACAAAAAAAAACACACACACACACAAAAAAGAAGAAAAAGTTATACTTGCCACTTCAACGTCGCACCATTGCATCGTCGAGATTTGAGTTTGTTAGCAAACAAATATTTACACTTGGTAGCGCATAAATGCAATGAAGTGCGGAGTGCGTGCAGTTGCCACATATGGCATATAAATTAATCATCGAACAGATAGAAATCGCCCATTAAACGATAGCGCGGCGGCACTTGAAGTATTTACATACATACTAGCTATGAGTAGTGTTGTATGTACATGAGTATATATACATACATACATACATACATACATACATACATACATACATACATACATACATACATACATACATACATACATACATACATACATATGTACATATGTACATATTAACCACATCAATAAAACTCTGAATGCTTAAAGGTCAGCTATGCTATAGTTGCATTAACAGAGTGTTTCAATAAGAGTTGCAATTTTTAAAGCGTAGCTCTTTATGGCTGGTTTAAGGCGTTAACGAACAAAATGTTATCAAAGCGTAAGATCGGCAAGAGTAACGGTGTAGAGAGAAATAAAACGAGTGAGTGTATCAGTACAGCACGTGACGTACGCACAAATTCTCATTTACTCTCTCTCTCTCTCTCTCTCTCTCGCTGCGTTTTTTAATGCATACGAATATACAGTTAAGTGTGCAATGAGCAACATGCTTTGCTATTAGATTAGTGCGTGGTGTATTGCGCTCGTATTATATTTCTTTCTCTGTCGTTTATATTGGTTTTGCTTATACGCATGAAAATACATTCAGAGAGCGCGTGTTTACAAAAATATCAACGCTTCACTTAAGTGGCTTATTTGTGTATAGGAAACTTGTCCACATAATGCAGTTCAAAGTTTAAGCACTTTGCTGATAATATTAAATAGCAAAAAGAGCGCTTGCGCTATCACACTTTTAGGTTTTTAGATATTAGAAATAATTTTTATACTTAGTGTGAATAGTATTATAAGTTAGTCACAGATTTTGTAACACATTAATGGAAGCATCGGAGACCCCATAAAGTATATACCTATATTCTTCATCAGCTCAGTCAGCTCTTCATCAGCTTGATGAGTCTGTCTCTCTCCTCTCTGTATGAATCCAAACTTGTCCCACACCAAATGATTATGTTTTCTGTGACAAATGATCGGATTACTGGATCAAAATATTAATATTGGTTTAGATTAGTAGCCCAAAAGATATAGTCGCTCTAAAAATGCATTTTTTTTTTATCAAAATACTCGTAAGATACTCGTACTCATAAAACAAATTCAGAGCAAATTTAGGTTCGCACAAGCGCTGGATCATTTTAACAGCTTAAAGTAAAACTAATAGTATTGTTATGACACCCTATATACTTATACAAGTTCTATATACATACATATATATATATATTTTAATAATCCAGTATATTTATAAATTATGTCCGACAATGACTTTGTCTCTGGCATCGTGCATCGATATCATTGCGATTTATTCACATGCACCTTCATTTGCACGCCTTAGCTATTGAAGTCTATGTATAAACGAGTATACACTGTGTGCATCGATCCATCTGCAACCATACAACTATCTATCTTTATATGCATTCATCTATCTTAAATGCTGCAGACAAAAGAAACAGCAGCTAGTCAGGCAGTCAGCCACCAAGAAGCAGCATTGGCAAAACTGGCAGAGAAAGCATTCCTTAAAGCCTTTTGTTTGTTTGTCTGTCTGTCTGTCTGTCTGTCCCAATGCCGTCCATTGGAGGCAGTGTGGCTGGCTGCAACTTTATACGACTGCCTTGCTCCCTTCTTTAAAGAAAAAAAATAAAATAGCAGCCAAACTTTAGATGCCGACGCAATGCTGTAGCATCTGCTAACAGCTAAAGTTTTAGATTGCTTAAAGCGTTTGGATGAGCGTACAACTTAGTTCCATCTCTTTCGATTCTCTTTATGTATATATATATCTATCTAGTACTATACGAGTATCTGCTTGCAAAATGATGATGCTGCAGCTGCAGGCTTTCTGTATTCTGATGCAGACTGTTCAACTTTGCTTCATCTAGAGTTCTCTTTCTCTCTGCTAGCATCTTCCTTTGGCTTCTGTTTTTATTGTATTGTGTGGTCGTCTTTATCTTGGATGCAGATACTTTTTGTAGTTGTTGTTGTTGTTGTTGTAGTTTCAGTTGTTCTTCTGCTGCTGCTGTTGCTGTTGCTGCTGTTGTTGTTGCTTTGTGGTCAAATGCTTGTTTGAGGTTCAAGTGTGAAATCGTTTTTAATTTCAAAAGTATTTGCAGTCGGTGTTAACCCTCTTTTTGTGTTTGTTGTTGTTGCATGGTACTTCTTTCTCTCTAGTTCTATCTATCTCTATCTCTTTCTTGCACTCTCCTTTCTCTCTTTCACACTCTGTGCACATTTGGTCTTACTCCAATTGAAGTTGTAGCTGGCAAAACTTAATTTGAATTTAATTGAATTGTTTATGCACAAGCAGCAGTATTCATTCACCCTACACTTCACCCTACACTTCACCCACTCAAGCCCATCAACAAAATCGCCATCGCTGCGTTGAATTCCCAACTGTATTCGACATTGAGTTGAAAAATCTCATATTTCAATTAGAAATCGAGCAGAGATATAAAATGAATAAAGAACCAAGAGAAAACATAAACTTTTGCCAAAGCAAAACTTTTATACCCTTCACATGTATTCTTAACCGATTATATGTTAGCAGTAGATAGGGTTGCTCGACTAGGGAAAATATACGAATATAATACTGCATTTGTGTCATATTTATCAAAACCAGTAACACATTTTATGTAAAAACGTCATGTCATATTGCATCTGTAGTTACAGACTTAATATAGAAACCAATTTATAAAGAGCTAACCAGCTTAAAGTGAAGCAATTAGATTTAGCAATACCTTATTAACATTTGCATTATGCTCGCTTATTTTCCCTCTTTATTGTACAATGCACAAATATCAAACACGCACAGTATGTGAGATTACGGCACCTCTATCTCGTTGTTGGTCATTTATCTCTTTATGTTACAAATGTTATTTGGAAGAATGTTACTTCAAAACATAAGAAAAAATAATTAACTAGTACAACAACTTACCAATCACAATAACAAGTTTACTCCAAAAATTTAAATTTGTATGACACAATTAATAATTATAATTGAACAACACAGCGCAACAATCGATTATACAAATGGTATAAATTAGTCGGTCTCATCAAGGTCCTAATCCACACGGAGGTGACCACTTGTTTGTGTTTTCCAAAGCAAACAAGTGCTCAAGCGATGCCATTTTGATGGAGTTCATAATGTAAAAGCTTTGGCAAGTGTTCAATGTGAAATTTTTGATTAACATCTTGCTGAGAAACATTGGTATAACTACGAAAGAATTCATTGTTTTAATAAAATCTTCAATAGGAGCCTTTTCTTATTTGCAAAATAACGTTTTGGTATCCAGCGATTCATGTTATCAATCCGTTCAGTTCAAGAAAAATTGTATGTAGTATTTTTAACTCTGCTTAACAATACAATAGAACACTTTATAGGCGCTTCGAACATTCTGTGCGTTACACACTTACCATAAAACTGACCACACCATTTGCCACAATATATGTGCAGGGTAAGCTTGAAATTGAGCTACCAACAATAAAATAAAGTTATGCCTTAAATTGCAAATGCTGCTGTGTCAAATCGATATGCACACTTCAGAGCATTAAAGATGATTATAGATTATATATATAAAAGAAAATATTTAAACAAATTTACATAGCATATCTGATTTTACAAGACTTTTCACTTAAGGTCATTTAAAGCTGTCGACTTTTTGTCATTGGCTAGTTATTTTAATTGCTATTGTATTTTATAATTTTAAGAGAGTACACATTATTAAATAAGCAAACGTCAAAGCCAAATAGATGCATTTCAGGTAGCTTAGCAGAAGGGCTTCACTTTATAACCAAATAAATATATAAAATATGGAAAACGTCCACGGAACTGCACTTACCGATGCGGGCACAGGTGCGGGTGTTTTCGGACTCAACACTAGGATCTCTATTGCCATGGGTGCCTGGCCCACGGTTTTTCAATCTGAGGTCCACGCCATCGAGGTCTGCGCCCGACATCTTTTGGATAAAAGTCCCAAAGGGGCCACTATAACCATTCTTTCAGATATTCAAGCGGCTATTAAAGTGCCATCCTCTTGGAATTTCTCCTCGAAACTGGTTCTTCAAATGTTACGATATCCTCCAACAACTGTCAATCGAGCGTAAAGTCGCTATTTGTTGCGTACCTGGCCATAAGGGTATCGAGGGCAACGAAAGTGCTGATGAACTAGCCAGGACTGGTTCGGCAACTTCCTTCATAGGTCCGGAACCTTTTTGCGGACTTAGCTGGGCTCTAAGCCAAAATCTTTCATAGTAGATCGGTTTAAAAGCACTGCCTCCCGGTGCTGTATACAATATCCTGGTCTACGGCAGGCCAAGCTACTAACCCGTCCTATATACCCAAAAACCAACGCACGTCTTAATAGATCTGACCTGAGGTTGCTTTTGGGCTACCTCACCGGCCATCATCCAGTGAGATATAACTTAAATAAACTAAGTCTCACCTCAGAAACAGAAACAGGAAAACGAAAACGGTTAGGCTCAGAATTGAGCAAATGAATAGACCCCTTATTACACACACATCTGTTGAGATCAGAAACACCTCGTCTAAGGATATTCTACGTTTCATTAAATAGACGGAGAAGAACCTAGATAAATTAACTTAACCATATCCGGGCTAGGGTACAAAAGACACCATTTTATGTCGCATTGCCCGTTTCCGTTAGAATGACCCTCAAACGTTCTAGCTCTGACACTGAGTCTTAGGTAGCTTTACAGGCTGATCGAGCCTGATTCGCAGTGACCACTTGCTTGCCATGCGGCTCTGGCCCAGACACTACGTCATGCACTGGTTATGGTTATCCCTTCATAGAGTAGAGTTGTCACTAGCATTTCATACATTTCGTCAAACAAATTTGATCGCATATATTTCTTTTAAAGTTCAATACCCGGCGTTCATACAGACGGAACGACGAGCTGGCTAGATGGCGCAGCGAGTTTTTGTTGGAAAGTGAAGGAACCGGTGAATACAGCAAAACACAACTACATGATTTTCACTGTTTCGGAAAACGCTTTAAAAATTAAAAACTATGTAAGTAGCCTAATTAAACTGCAGATACTTTTTAATCAATCTTAAATTGATCTTATGATGATTTTATAAAATATGATGTTCATTCTGTAAAAAAAAAAAACCGGCCAAGTGCGAGTCGGACTCGCGCACGAAGGGTTCCGTACCAATAGCTATAAAAAAAAATCATCTCTGTTTTGTATGGGAGCCCCACTTAAATATTTTTTTTATTTTAATTTAATTATTTACTTTTAAAGTGAATATATATAACTAAATATTCTGCGAACATTTCAAGCGTCTACCTGTTGCCGTTATCAATATCGAGCAAAAAAATCCTTAGATATTTATTTTATTCTGTTTTTTTAGTATTTGTTGTTATAGCGGCAACAGAAATACATCCTCTGTGAAAATGTCAACTGTCTAACTATAACGGTTCATGAGATACAGCCTGGTGACAGACACCCCGATAAACGGACGGACAGCGGAGTCTTAGTAATAGGATCCCGTTTTACGCTTTGGTACGGAACCCTAAAAAAAGATACTTTTTATACGCATAATATTTCAAAGCACGGTTTTTTACTAAATTTAAAATGACGCAATTTAATTTTATATGCAAAATTTGTAACTAAAAAATTTTAAATTTGCATGTACTACCTCAAAAGCGTAAAAATGAATTGCCAAATAAATATTTAATTTGAAATCTAATCAGTATAATTATAAGTTTTTATTCATCTTGACTTTTGTATTTTTTTGTTTTTTTGTTTTTAATTTTTTTGTTTTGTTTTGTTTTGTTTTGTTTATAAAATCAAATATTTGTTTTGACACCCAACCTTTAGCTCAACGTCATGCGGCCAAAAATTCGAAGAGTGATACCGCGCTCTGCGACACACTGCGGCGCTTTAATTAGAAACTTCTTCTGTTGCTGCCCCTCCACACAGTGCGTTTCCACGTTATAAGTCTAAAAATTAACTTAAATATTTTTGCTTGGCAGCGTCATCGTTGACTTTTTGTTTGTTTATTTGTTTATTTAAGCTTTCTGCATTTTTATAATTTTGAAGATAATTGAAAATTAATTGCTTTGGACAGCGGCATCAGCAGCAGACGATGAGAAGACCGTTCCGTGCACGCCCTCAACATCCCGCCATTGAACACCCTTTTCTTCTTATTAAACAATACGTAAAAAGCAAACGAACACAGGAACGTATACTATAAACCGTCAGATACTTAGATATTCGTAGTAGATGTACAGCTTATTTAATTAATTTTGACGCGGCGAAGGTAAGCTTCATCAAACTCATAGCGTATCCATGTCCACATCCACATCCACATCCACATCAAGTGCCAAGATCAGCATCGTCATCTCGAGATAGTAAGTAGTAGCAGCAGCAGCAGCAGCAGCAGCAGCATTTTGTTGTTGTCGCAGTGCTTCCGCCTCAACGCGCATACATAGATACATCTGTTGAACAGATAAACTGCCTATCTAGCCATATCTGTCTGTCTGTCTGTCTCTCTGTCCGTCTGTCAGTTTACTCACGCGATTGCGTGTCACGCCTTCGATAATCGCCGCGCGAAGCTTGCTTGATTGGCTTTGCTTGGTGCAGCTTAGCTAAGGCGACGGCGGTAGCAGCAAACAAAAAAAAAAAAAAAACCAAAAAAACTTCAACGGCATCGGAATGTGGACAATCTGTGTGCGGCTTTTGGCACTTCTTCGTGCCACAATCTTCATACTTCTTCGCTCTCAGTATCTATGCACGTATCTTGTAGATACTTGCGCTTTCAGCCTCAAACGTTTTATTTTTTGATATGTTGCCTTTCAAAAAATGACATTTCACGCCATATGCAAGTGTAACTTATAAGTATGACCCACATTTACGGCAACTAGAAATAAGTATCTGAAAACGTGCAAATTTACAAAAAAAAAAAAAAAAAACGCACAAGAACTTTTTCATAAGATTCCAATCGGAGATGCTCATAAAAAGCAAAAATAATAACAACATTTTCTTGATACTGCTGCTAATTAAAATATTATACAACAATGTGCCAACCTAAGCGAAAACATTTGAAGTAGGCAAATAGATAAAGAGTACCGAGAAACAGGTAGAAATGAAAGGAAAGCTGCATAAATTCTTAAAGAACGCAAGATAGGAAACTTAAACAACAACGAATATATACAGGGTGATAAAAAAACCAAAAAACAAAAATAAACATTGCTGTGAAATAAGAAGTCTGCAAATTTTTACAAAACTTTCTTTTCGACTGTCTCTTTGTCAGCTCTGATAGCGCACCTTTTGGTATAGCTTGGGCAAATGCAATAGTTAACCGAATCGAGCAACTTCGCATTGCAGATGATCATCAAAGAAAAGGTAGAAAGCACACTGTTGACTCTCCTAAAGATCATAAAATTATAAAAAACAAAGAGCTCATTAAAATTCGAAGAGACCAATAGCTCCCGAGACTAGCGTCAATCACGAAATGGTTTGGCAGATAGTAAAAAATAGGCTTAAACTAAGACTCTAAAATATGCAAAAAAAGTCAAATTACTGACCATGGAGACCATTAGACAGTGACACTGGAGAGCCGTATATATCAGCTGGAAGCAATTATTTTCTCATATGACAAGTTGTTAACTGTTAAACAAGTACAAAATCATCGGAACGATGGATTTTCTTCAAAAGCCGCTTCTTGTTTAGCACCCGTGGTTGAACAACGTCAAAATCAAACAAGACTCTACAGTAATTTGGCGAAGAAGACTGGACATTCCAGCCAGATTTAGCGCCTCCTCATAGGGCCAAACATCAAAGGAATGATGCATGAACCATTTTTCTGACACGTCGTAACAGTGACCTCCATGCATGCCGCTTCTTAGATCATTTTGTAGGTTAGGGACTATGCTAAAGAAGTTAGTTAGTTATAGTTAGAATGGGAATGAATTTCGATGGAAGAGTTGTGTCACGTAGCCGAAGATTTTATAAAACACTATATTCGTGCCAGGGGTCGGCATTGTGGAACGCAATATATAAAACCAGAAAAAAACGTTAATTTCGGTTGAACCGAAGCTCTAATGCCATTCACACGAAATTTTAAATCGTATTGTAAAACATAAACGGGGGTGTTTAAATAGGGGCGGTACACCGCTAAATCGAATTTCAAGTTGATAGTTACGTTTTTTATACAAGTGCACAGCAGTGAGCTGTGGATTTGTATGGAACTACCTCAAAAAATGGGCGGGACACGCCCATTTGTGGTATATGAAGCAGTTCTCCATTAAAATCGACTGAGTTGAATTTCAAGCAATTATTGATTTAAATAAAGAGTTTTTTTTTATAGAAAACACAAAGGTAGATTTTTATGCGGGCTATCCCAATAAGTGGGCGGGACATGCCCATTAGTTTATGTATCTGTAAAAAGCCACCACATCGCATTTCAACATGATATCGACTTTTATAAACACGTTTCTCATACAAAAACACAAAATTGGGCTATTGGTTTATATGGTGCTACCCCAAAAGGTGGGCGGGTCGCACCCATTAGTGTACATATATGTGAAATGTCCGTCCACTAGAAGCTACTATATCAATTATTAAGTTAATATTGACTACAATAAAAAAGTTTTTCATACAAAAACTCAAAAGTGGGTGGTGGGCGGAATGTATATACTTTTTGGGGTCTACGATGCCTCTTTTAATGCGTTACTAACTCTCAGACAAACTGATAATACCATTTCACACTATGTGTAAAATGCCATAAGTTAAGAATGGATGGAGTGTATCACAGTTCTACCAAGAAGTATGTGCTTGTTAAAACATCTAAAATATATAATAAAAAATACAGCAATACAGCCTTCCAAAAGAAGACTTCTGTTACCCGAAAAATCACGGCTTATATGATATCGACACTTCATGTGTTGCGAATGTCCATCCAGCATCAAAAGAATGCTTCTAGATGGGCATTCAGCATGATTTTAAGTTATACTCGAAATCAACACGATGTTCTTTATTTTATCTCGTTTTAAAATTTATAGTTGCAATAATATTTTTCAATCACTTTAATCTACGATGCAATGAAGCGCATGTCGATGATGTGGTTGTCCTGTGACACTTTAAAAATAATAATATGCCGAGCAGTAAAAGGAAATAATAATGGAAAAAAGCAAAGCAAATAAAAAATGAAATATTTTTTTTTTGTTTTTTGTTTTTTGTTTTTTTTTTTTTTTTGTTTTTGTTTTGAAATAAAAAACAACAAATAATCCAAAGAAAAAAATAAGAGAAACAATACGACAAGAACAATAAAAACCGCGTCACGGCTTCACGCTGACAAATTATGATTTATGCGCCTAGCTTTTTTGTTTGTCTTGTTGTTGTCCGTATTGTCATACCCGTTCTCGTCAGGACGCAATAACAAGAAACAAAAACGGTGGCAACGCTTGCAGCTTCCACTTTACATCATATCATGCAACACTTTTCACTTTATGATACAAGCGTTTCGCTTTTCGCTCTCCCAGCACTGCACTGCACAGTGGAGAACACCACACGTTTCTGTCTGGCATCGTCATCATCATCTTCTCTTCAAGTGTTGTGGCAACACTTTTGGCTGAATCTGTCACATAATTTCCACTGACAGCGGGCGGTCGTCGCGCAGTTTTACTGCGCTCAGGCTCTGACTTATGGCAAGAAGTACGTTGGGGTGCGACGTTGAATAGCGTTGAATTAAGAGCGCGTTGCGCTAATTTTGTAGGACGCTTTGGCACTCGAAACAAAGGCGAGCAATTCGTTCATGCTTTTTTTTTGTGTGTGTTTTTTTTTTTTTTTGTGTATGTCTGAGAAATTTTCAGAACAAAACCTGTTTTAATATATTCTATAGTATTACTGAAACTTCTATATGCCTTACACGCGCTACCAATACCAATTTTAATGCACAGTTTTATTACCGACACACATATTTGCCAATCACAGTTGTGTGTCATAAAATGCATACTTAAAGTAGGTCGGTTTTTTTTAAAAGAAATTATTATTATTAGAAAATGGACGGTGCTAACGTCTGGTTTAAATAGGTCTTCAGAAACAATTTTAGAGTAACTAGAAATATTGTTTATAAAAAAACTAAAGTTATGCAGTATTTGAACCATAGGTTTGTATAAAAGTTGGCTGAAGTCGATTACGTGTATTTTATGGGCATTAAAAACAAGCAATTTGGTACACCTGGAATAGAATCGAATTAATATTAGAAGTATAAATAAAGCGTATTTAATTTAGACGTGTGCTACTTTGTTATCGACTGAAATTTGCACAATCGCCTTTTTATACCATTCACACATACGGAGGTGTCACAGATATCTCTAGACAAAAATTCGTCTGGTGATTTGAATTGCGCTAAAAAATTCCGTGGGTGTCACAGAAATCTCCGAGATTTCACTGAGAACAGTTTTGTGCTACGCAGAGTTGTTGTGTGGCAACGCTGTCACTCGTTGTTGTTGCGTAAACCGACCTGGTCGGTTTTCAGCAAATAAATACACAATTTTATAAATTTAAATTAAATAATAAAATGTGCTAAATGTGCTTAAATCCTAAAACGCAGTTACGAAGAAAATGCATTAAACTAGCACATAAACAAAGTTTTACTTTATGATTTGATGAGTTTATATATGCAATCAATAATTTCACCTAGCAAAAGGCTGCAGATTTCAAACGGTCTAAAAGAGATTTCTGTGACACCCCAGATAGTGTGAAATGGTATTATCAGTTTGTCTGAAAGTTTGTAACGCATTAAAGGAGACACCGTAGACCCCACAAAGTATATATATTCTTGATCAGCTCGACGAGACGAGTTGATCTAGCCATGCCGGTCTGTCTGTCCGTCCATCTGTTTGTCTCTCCGTCCGTCTGTTTGTATGTTTTTGCGCATTTTTTGGGGACCAATTGTTATGCTATCCAGTTGAAATTTTGCACATACACTTATTTTTATTGTAGTTTAATACAGTATTAAGATTGACCCGCCACGCCCACTTTTTGGGGTAGCCCCCATGCAAACCCACCGCCCACTTTTATTTATATTATGAAAAACTTTTTTATTGTAGTCAATATCAAATTAATAATTGATATGGAAACTTCTAGTGGACGGATGCTTGACATAAACATTAATTGGTTGGACCCGCCCACTGTTTGGGGTAGCCCCCATACAAACATACTGCCCACTTTTGACTTATTGTATGAAAAACTTTTTTATTGTAGTCAAAATCAAATTAATAATTGATATGGAAACTTTTAGTGGACGGATGCTTGACATAAACATTAATTGGTTGGACCCGCCCACTGTTTGGGGTAGCCCCCATACAAACCTATGGTCCACTTTTGACTTTTTTTTAAGAAATACTTCTTCATTAAAGTCAATATTAGGTTGAAATGCTATATGGTGCCTTTTTATCGACAGCAGCATAACATACATAGACTAATGGGCGTGGCCCGCCCACTTTTTGGGGTAGCCGCCATGCAAACCTACTGAGGTACTCCCATATAAACTTACAGTTCACTTTTATGCATTTGTATGGAAAACGTCAATTTCAACTTGAAACTCGATATGGCGGTAACTTACACATCTTTCGGCCGCAATTTCGTAAATTGTCGTCGGAAATATGGCCAAAAAAAGTCGAATTTCCACGGAACAGTCGCGGTAAATACATCCGGGATTTAATTTCCATAAATAATTCTATTGAATGGCCTTTGGAACGCAATAAAATATTGAAAAAAAGTACATATCCGTTTGCGATTTATTTACGTCTAAATTGAACACCCTTCAGTGGGCTTATTCCGTTATATATAGTATCTAAGCTTAGAGGTCTACACATGCAAGTTTAATGGTTATATCTCTATCATATCAGCACCAACATTTTATTGTTATAAACTATTGATCAAAATTATAATACTCGACTGTTATACTTGTGTGTAGCGTACAAAATTATGAGAACTGAAAAATATGACAGACAAAACAGTGAGGCCAAACCAAAAACAAAAGAAAAGAAAATAAAAGAAAAGAAAAGAAAAACGAATACAAAATCAAAAATGAAAAACTTGTTTAATGAAATAAGACAAATTAATGAAATGATTCACAAAAATATTTAACATGCATCCGCAGGCAGACAGATTGTTGCAGCCGAAAGGGGCAAGAGAAATAATCAGAACGGGAGGTACAAATTTGCTTCTCATATGCATATGTACGAGTGTAGTTCTAAGAATTTCTGAAAATTACATGTAAGTACAATATATAATGTATATATATATATAATCTCATAGTCACTCTCAAAATGTCTAAAAATGTGTCACCAACAACTAACAAAATTCAACTCTACAGAAATAGCCACCCTTGACGTGCTGGCAAAAAATTGCAAACTATTCGGCAAGTCGGACAAGTGTGCAGTACCTAAAGTTGTCTCTACTTTTAATTATCTGTATAAAGCTTTAGTTTATGGTCTCCAATTGATGGCTTTAGTTCATTTAGTTCATTTCTATAAAAGAGTTTATTAAGTATTGAAAATGGGTATACGCGGAGGGTACGGGTCCAGCTGCACAGCACAGGATTTAAATTGAAAAAAAAAAAAAAAAACTCCAACCACGACTAATTGCTGTAACACACAGATAGAGACGATCATCTCTATTCCAATTACTCAATAAAATTGCCCGATGTCAGTACAACCAAGGTCGATTTATCTATAAGGTGGCGTATTCTGCTGTGGTGACTTTCTTAAATGTTTTTATGATCAATATCTCATGTTTGCCCATGCAATAATCTCACCACAATGATAGTGGCCGGCCCAGTGGCTAATAAATATGTAATTAAAACTCAGCTGACATGTTTCGAACTTTTGACCTGCTAGTACGACTTTTTGCTTTAGACCCACCATGCTGTTCTTTATTTCAGCCTTAATCGACCATAATCGTGCACGAAAATATATGAATGCAGCAGATCCGGCTCGAAGAACCATGTACACAAGCATACGGGTTTAAGAGAAGTTGGATAATTAAAAGTAGAATTCTTTTAACTAAACTCATCAAAATGGCGAGAAACACGTATGCCCGTGAATTTTGTAAAACAAAAATTGGCATTTGGTGCTTCATTGCCGTAAATCAATAGAAAAATTTGTTTAGCGTTACCCTCGTACATACATACATGTGCCATCGAATACACGCCGCTGGGCAAGATTATACTTTGCGTGCTTTGCTATGTATTTGGAATGGGTCGACACAACAAAGACAACGTTTGCCTCTGTTTGTCTCTTGTTCATCTGTTCATCTGTTGGCGCACTTTCATGGCCTATGGGCAAACAATGAATAAGCAGCAACGTTGACAACGACACGACAAAGTGATACAAACTGACAAACATATAGAAAAAGAGACTATTGAACAGACATGCCAGTTACGCCCCATATCATCTCATGAAGCTCATCCTCAACAAATAGCATCAAATCATCCAACTTGCAGACCAGACCCGACCCGACCAGACCAGACAGCATTAGATGCCGCATGAGTCGAGAGATTTGAGTGACGAAGTGACGAAGTGACGAAGGCGGCATGACGACGGCTGCTACTCAAAGCGCTGAATGCAGCATTTGCATTCAACGTTCAACGGCGCCGCAATTGCTATCACTGTCGCTGTTTCTTGTTGCCACTGCCACTAGAGTCATCACAATCATCACAATCATCATCATCTGCAACATCAACAGCAACAGCATCGTCAACTTGGCGCGCATCTTTCATCTTACAACACGCAGTCAACCAAGTCGTGCCAAGTGCTTTTGGTGCAACTGATTGTGCAATCTTATTTGTCCTTCTTGTCATTCATATGAAGTACGTCCATCTGTCCATTCAACAGTCTGTCTGTCTGTCTGTCTGTCTGTCTGTCTGTCTGAAAGTCTACTTTGTCTTTTCAATAGTATATAGTAGTCATAGTCATAGTCGCAGTCGCAGTCGCAGTCGATGTCATTGTTCGCCGCCGGGCAAACAACATGCAGCTGATTTTGTCTTCGTCATCACCGTTCCATTTCACTTGCCACAAATATCTATATTGTCATCATCATCATCAGCATCAACTACAGCTTCTTCATGTTCATCAGCCAACTTCTACCGTCAGTTACTTCCTGCCCATACGTCCGATCTATCTCGTTGATTTTAGCTACTCGCCTTGCCGCTAGAAAATAATCGCAAAGATATTCGCTTAAAAGTATCTACGTACAACTTTATTAGAATTCTTTTTTTACCAAAAAAAGAAAAAAAACAGTTTTATTTTCATTGATTTTTCGCTTTTCGTGCATTTTTTTTTTCGCCTTCAGCTTTTTTATCTAGATACTCTTATACGAGTATATAAAAAGCATACAAAAAGATATGAAATCAGACAGATAGACATAATGCGGCTGTATTTGTTATCCCATCATTTGAAAAGGGCGGCGCCAGCAAACAAGTGTGGATAGCATCCGCTATTCACAGGGCGTGATGGAGCCATGTGAAGACCCACTATAGTATACTCGTAGCCATAAATAAATTTGTAGGTCAGTGACACAATGCAAATTAAATTCGATGCGGTTGCTAATGTGATTTAATCAGATAGGATAGTGCAGTTCAAATAAAGAGCACAATGTGCTAAAATTCAAAATCTCATTATCTATAGAATTTACTAAAATAGTATTTTTTCCAAGTCAATTTGTCACTCACCACCTCAGTATGGCTGCAGCACGAGCACTCTACACATATTACAACTAATCCCAACAATACAAATATAAAATTGATAACAGGTGATTTGTGAGTTGGAATTACGCTTTCGTCATTTGATTTTTTACCTTTCTGAAGGGTATTTTTTACTTTTTTTTCTGTGCAAGTGGCAACTGTGAAATTTAACAGCTGGCATCTACGATTGTTCCGATTAATCCTATTATTAATAATGAAGCGCTACACAATTGAACAAAGTGTTTTCAATGACGGAGCAAAATTAAGTGAATGCCGATTTTTTCGAAATAAATCATCTTATTGTGCGCATTTTCATCTATTTTCTGAATGGGTTCGTCACTAAACAAAACTGTCAAATTTTGGGCTCAGAAAATAATTCACACCTAGCAACTATCTGGTGCAGATTTCGGACAGGCAATGTGATTGGGCCTTAGTTCTTTAAAAATGAGTACAGAAATGTAGTGACTGTGAATGTCATTCATTACAGGAACATGATAATGGAGTTCTTGTGGCCTCAACTGAATGATGTGGATTTGGACGACATGTGGATTCAGCAGAACGGTGTACCTGCCACACCGCACACCGCACATGAAACAATCGATTTATTGGAGCAATGTTATATTTTTAAATTAAATAATGCACTCTTGTTGGAGCACCTTATGCAATAACTTCTTGAAGAGGTAAAATCACATAATAACAGCTAAAGTTTACACGGAGGTTTTCCCTTCCAAACGAGATAACGGATGAATACTTAGCATAGATGGCCGCTAAGTCCCTTTTGGATTTCTCTTATAGAGGGACGTGGCTAGAACGCCGTGAGCCCCGCACAAGTAGAAATATCTACAGTAATATATCTATAGCGAAACTCATACATTTGCGTCAAATAGTTCAACCCTAGTAATTAATCCCACCAATTTAGCTGTCAATGCACAGTGTTCATGCTGCGTAAGATGCGAATCGCGTTGTGGTTCAGTTTCACATGCTCGGTTTGAAGATGTATCGGTTTGAAGTTCTTCAAGGCGTCTCATATGGCGGTTCTTTTCCAATTGGTGCCTTTTTTTGGTGGCATGATATGTATCTAAATCTAAACTTCAAAAGTAAAGTTATTGTTTGAGGCAAGTCAGGGCACAATATAGTATTGATATTTGTATTGAAATATTTGCGCGCACTTGACATAACAACCGATCGCGTAACCATATTGCACAGAATCCTATTCATAACCCATCTAAAAAATGCTTACAAATTTGAGCTCTAGAGGTTGAACGGTGTGGGTGTCTATAGCTAGCCCTAGATCAGGCATCTAGCGACAACGATGATTCGAACTCTATATAAATTTAAAGTTGAGTCAAGGAAAGGCAAATTGTAAACTTCTGGAAAATATTCAAACAACATTTTTTGTGCAGTCAAAATTTTAATTTTAGTTTTTAAATATTCATTTGTAATTACACTAATTTTGTGGATTTAACGAATGATTCCTTCTAAAACTTGTGTTTGTAAAAATTGAGCGAAAATATAAGAACATTGTATTGTCAAAAGCAATTTTGAGTCATTCGTATACCATTCACACTTACTGTGGTATCAGTTTGTTTAAACATCTGGAACGTATTGAAGAAGATATCGTGCAGCACATAAGTATATATAGTTTATGTATATATTGTTGACCAGCATGATGAGCTGATCTACTCATATCCATCTGTTCTTCCGTCTGCCTGGGTGTTTTGTATAATTTTATAATTTAGTCGTAATGTTTGCAACGTTGGCTTTAAAGGAAATAGCGACTCTCACTCTCTTTCTCTCTCTCTCTCTCTCTCTGTTTCTCTGTTGCTCAGCTCTTTTGTGTTCACATTGTAGAGCATGTCGATCAGGCAGCTCGACGTTATGCTCGAAACTGTTGTGGCACACTTGCAAACATGGTGGCGAGCATAAGTTCAGTGTGTTTTATAAAATAATCGTTTTTAAACTGGTCAATTAAGTTTGACAATAAGTGTTATTTACCATAGCTAGCTATAATTTATATTATTAAGAAAAAATTTAAAGCCCCGATAGCTCATCCCACCGGTGTGCAGGAGAGATGTGTGGTTCCAACATCAGTCATTTGAAATATTTTTTAATTAATTAATTCTTATTTGTAATTATTTCATACACAAAAATTATTGTTTAAACCTATTATCTCATCCAAAGCAAACTCTTATTGAGCTACGCTGACAAAGCTCAGCGTTGCCGAGCAAAAAAACTAAGTGTAAAGAGTATTAAAGCTTCGGTTCCATCGAAGTTACCGTTTTTTCTTGTTTAAATTCAATTTAAAAATGATTTCAAATGGACTGAAACACTTTTAATCGCTACAGTTTTTGTTTATGTGAAAGCGTTTTGATTACATTTCGATTTTGTTGTCGCTTAGCCAAATTAAGAGAACTTCATTTGGTAAAGTCGTAAACAACAACCACCACAACAACAACAACCACCACAACAACAACAATATTGAAGTCAATGGCAAATGTAAATGGACAATCAGCGAAAATTAAAAACTCAATCAATTTGTCTGCAACTGCGACAACAACAACAACGAAGTGCAAGGATACTAAAGGAGCGCATGGCAAAAAAATTAGCAGATTTCATTTATTGCAAATTAAATTCCAGCATATAGAGTGAAAGAGAAGCAGATAGATATGTCAGGCGTTGAATGTTTGAGAGAGAGAGAGAGAGAGAGTGAGAAAGAGAGAGGGACAAAATGAAGATGTATGTATGTATTTATTTGTGCTTGCATTGTACACGGTTTTTGTTGTCGTCAGGACAATTGCATGTGAAAAGGACGTTCGTCTCAAGTGGCAGCCTTTTGATATGCAACAATACAAAAACAATAACAACTTCGTGCACTCTTGTCGATGGCCATGATTCATGGTCGAGCTCTGTGTAAATCTCCCTTAGCACGTGGAAGTAGCGCTATCTCCCTCTATCCGCCTCTCTCTCTCTATCTCTCTCTATCTATCTCTCTCTCTTATTCTCTCTGTCTCCATTCCTTTAAAATTCATTAAAAACAAAACGAAATAAAACCATAAAGAAATTTTTACTTTGTTGGATCCAAAGCTATATCTAAACGTAGCCGAATGTAGATGCATGTCTGTGATTAATTGTATAATAAAGAACTTGCATATACAAGAACTAATGTCTGCACCATAGATTTCTATACACTATATATGTATGCATGTATAGGGGTGTTCTGCGGGCATAAGTTGTATATTTTATGGAAATGGATTTACGAATCACCTGTATCAAATTATCAATCTAAAGCAGAGATGGGCTCGGGTGTCCGCCATGGAAAAACTGCTGTGGCTGTCGTTTCTTGGCGTAGTAGTATAGATCAAAATGAATTTGTCGTAAATTAAGACCAAAATTTCCTCTTCGTATTACGTGTGCTAATACCTTGTAACATTGTGAAAGTTTTGATATGTGATACATCTCTGTGAAAATTCTGGTTACAGAGTTATAGCATCATTTACATTAATCTTGATCAAAAAAAACTTTTGAGGTGACCCTGTACATGAGTGAGGTGAGGCAACCACTACAACAGCAATAAAAAAATTGTTACTTTAAATGAAAATAATTCAAATTAAACAGTGCTCAACAAGCAAAGCATAAATGGCAGCGGCAGGAGCAGGAGCAGACAAAAAGCAACTCTGAAGTACTCTTCAGGCTAATAACACAAACGCAATTACACACACACACACACACATACAAATAGCCACACAATGTTATATAATGAGTGTAAGCGAGAAAGAAAACGAGCGTTTTCAGCAAACATATGCAAGAACATTTTTTTCTTCCAATAAGAATTTTTTTCCAATTGTACATTTGGTTTTTTTTTTTTTTTTTTTTTTTTGTTCAACTAGCTACATACAGCCTTGGTCTAGCCATCGAACAAAAGCAATTGCCTGTCGGCTAACCGAGCTTCAATTCAACTCAACTCAACTCAATTCAGTTCAGTTCAGTTCAGTTCTGTCCTTTCATCCGTCGAACCTTCCGTGCCTAGAATGCGTTCGAATCACCTGACCGCTGCAGTTAGTTACTGTAGCTGCCAATCCGTTCGTTCTTTAGTTCCGCCCAATCAGTCTGTCTGTCTGTCTGTCCGTCTGTCTGTCTGTCTGTCTGTATGTATGTATGTATGTATGTATGTATGCTTATCACTTTAACGCTTGTAGTCGCTCTAATAGGCACCGGAGCGGCAGAAAAAAAAAACTTTGTCGATTGCTCGCAGAGCGACCAATCTACACCCAGTGCAGGCTTCATGGTCCGTTGTACATACATATATCATCACACCAGTCTCCATGACACCACCACCATGAATGCCGCCAATCTGCACCTATAATCCCAGCAGTCAACTTAACGGAAGAGCGCAATTTAGTTACCAAAGGTGCTGCAAAAGTTTTGCTTTACATTTATTTTCCCCCGGAATAGCATTCATTTGTTGCTGCTTTTGTTTTAAAAAATAATTTGAGCAAATGAGGACCAGTTTCTATTAGGGCCCATAAAGAAATTTTCTCAATTATTATTGTATTACACCCATAACCTTCTTGACCAATAAGACACGGCTTTCTGAGGAAAAAACTTTTGTTCCATTCTTTTCTAAATACAGAGAGTTTTGGCGGGGAAAAGCCAGAAAGTAAGTATATTCAATTGACTACTATGACCAAACGACTTGATATTTTATAGCATGTGTTATATCTTTGGAATGTTCGTTTATATGCGTTTCAACGGATTCTTTGTTAATTTTGGGAACACTTGTTACTTGCACTACTGCAGAATGGAGCAACAGAGCTAATCTCTCTTCCCTATAGCAGATCATGTCTAGTAGTCTGGCACTGGGCATATCCCAACGCCCTGGAGAAGTGTTAGGGTTGCGTTTACCCTTAAGGCAGGGAAAAATGTCACAGCCCTCCTCAAAGTATTTAGCCCTATTAGTTAAGCTAACAACATGTTTGCAAAAAAACGATGGAAAAGATAAAAGACAGTATTGAGTCTTTTACACCCTGACCAACATGCATAAAGGGCGGGCAGAACATAATGAACTGAATATAATCATTGTTTACGACAAGAAGAACCAAAAAAAAAAAAAATTGGTAAATTGTGCCTACATTAGAATACAAACACTTAAGGAGTGCCCGCAGGGAATACTTCTTTCGCTTGTACTAAGCGGCCTGGTTGTCGACGCCCTGCTCAGTAGACTGAGTGAAAAAGATATACGCTGCCAAGGGTTTGCAGACTACTAGTCGACGGAAACAAAGTTTGACATTTTTCAGAAACATCTTTCTACCTAGACACAGGATGATGCATCACTACTATACATGCCAAGAGATGAAATGACAAGGAAGAACATATTTGCTCGTAACTTCAGTATCAAATGGTTCGACAAGTAGTCCTGAACATGGAAAGATATTTCGACGATGGAATTGACCTGTGAATCGTTGACCCTACTTTAAAACATTGGGATAGCCTGGGCAACTTCACAAGTATCTTTTAAGCAGCAATGTGAGCTATAATTAGATGTGCTAGTCAAGTGCAAATTAGTGAAAAACACTTATTGTACTAAACGAGCTCGGTAAACAGAATAGAGTTTATAATTTACTATAAAATAAGCAAACCGATAAGCTTATCAGAAAGAGAGTGGCCACGCCAATCGTAGGAATGGAGTCATTCTGTGGCATTAAGACTACATTGGAGCTAATCGGCAACGAAGCAAGTATCGCAAAGAAATCGCACTGGGCCAAGACCGAAGGACTAATGCTCCAGCTAGGGATAAACCAACTAAATTTACTTACTAACTTACTTACTTACAGGACACTATCGACTGAGGAAGCATATTTATGTAATGCGTATATATAACCCTACTAAATGCAGATTCTGCAATCATGAGGAAACGACCACCCTTCACATCCTTTTAGAATTGAGACTTCGAACCCTTTTCTTTTTCAACCAATGGGAAGAATTTACATATTTCACTTAATTTTTTACCTCTAGATATAATGTTTCAAATATGTCATTTAATAAATCCACCAGGTGCTTGAATCTACTCTTATACAGTCCCTGACAGTAACACAGAAGGTGATGGACAGTTGCGGGTTCCTCGCAGTTATCACAGCTTCCACAGAAGTCTTGTGAGGATGCCTCCAGTCTGCTGTCATGCTACCCTATGAGACAGTGTACTGTTAACACTCCTCTTAAAATTGCTACATCTATTCTACTCATCCTAATCCTTCAATTTAAAAATTCCATCGTTAAGAAATTTTTGTTGGGCCCTATTTGGTGCACATCACAACGCATGCGAGTGTATCGCTCTATAAACAAGTGGGTGTACATGTGTATATTGCCTTTGTATTAGTGCGGAAATGTTTACGGAAATGTCCATTTATGAAGTTCACATCCCACAAGACGCCTTCGATGCCGACATCGAGAATATATGTAGCGAGCCAGGACTAAAAGGATTTTAACGTTTTATATCTCAATTTCTTTTTTCTTTCTATTTTTTTTTCTTTCTTTTTTTCTTGTTGCTGATTGGAATCAAAAGTTCAAATTCGATTGTCTGGTGCTGTGATTGAGGTTCGTTGAGGTTGGTTGAGGTTGGTGCGTTAGATTTAAAGTGAGCGGCTATGCTTTAAGTTTGGCAGCACTAGACTATACACTGTTTATATGTAGTATATTGTATCTATGAGCGAAATAGCCTAATATGTGCGCCTTTGTAGGCACTAACAATGTATGTGTTTGCGTATGTGTGTGTGTGTGTGTGTGTGTGTGCGTCGATGCGTGCGTAATTTGCGCGCTTTGTTTTAATTAAAATTCAAATTTGATGCAATTTCATTAATTACACACACACATACACACACATACACACACAGATACACAAAACATGAAAAGAGAGCGTGAGATACAAATAGAGCTACAGGCATACAGACTAGACTAGGCAGCTGATGTACACAGATACAACAAAGCATAAAACGAAACGCATTCCAACAACTCAGATACAATGCATCAGCGAGAATTCTACTGGTAAATGGCTATGATGATGAGCTTGGACGCAGTTGCCTACGTTACCACGCTTTCAGTGTCTATGATTGCAAGTATCTGTCTGTGCGTGTGTGTGTGTGTGTGTGTGTGTGTGTGTGTCAACAATTCAATTAACGTGTTGATGATTTTGTGGCATGCAGTTTCGCAATGCAGCCAAAAGCGAGCAACGCACGATGAGTGGCAAGACAGACAGACAGACAGACAGACGGACAAACACATACACATACACATACACATACACAGAACAGAACCGTTTCGATTCGATACGATTCAATGACATTGCGGTGCATTCAGCGGCGCTCAAATGGCCTCAGGATGCAGAACGACGCTGTTCCAAATGAATGCATGAACGTTGAATGAATGAGCGAGCAAGCAAGCGAATTATTGAATGATTGCATGCGAGTGGCATGTAATTTTGCTTGCTCCAGTATTTTAAATGTAAAATTAATTGTGCATTTTTGTGTTGCATACGCCAAGGCACCACTGCAGCAGCAGCACATTAATGACAATGAGCACGTCGACGTCAAGGACAATAAAAAGGATAAGATACTACAGCAACAAAAGAAAAAAAAAAAAAAGAAAAAAAACAAAGGAATACTGCGTTTATTAAATTATCGCATAAATTTTAATTATTCATTATTGAATTGAATTCAATCAATTTCACGCTGAATGAAGCGCAACGAATCACATTGTATCTGATCGATACGATTGGCTAGCTCAAACCTTTTATGCGTACGCTTAAAATGCTTCGCACATTTGTCAATTAAATGTTAATTCAGTTGAAAATCATTTTCACACATCATTCCTGCTGAAATGCAAAGTACTACAGATAATGGTGATTATTATATTGATAATGATGGCGATGGTGATGTCACTAGAGATTATTATCGGCAGTCTTTTGAAAATTATGTTGCATTAATTAAACAAGAACAAAAACAAAAACAAAACAAAAAAATGAATAATTTAAATAAAATTAAAATGCAACGGAAAAATTAAATTAATGAAGCATGTAATCAAATATGGCTTGACACGTATTAAAAGACTATATATATAAATATATATATGTGTATATAGTATATATGTATAAGTATATACAAAAGTAGAGGTAATCAAATATAATGCAAAATAATCCTTAAAAAACTGCATTCAAGTCATGCAGCTTAATATCTTTTTGTTTTATAAATTCAAAGCGTTGTTTCTCAAAGGTGTGCAATCAAAAATCTTTAAAACATAGAAACAATTTAACTTCAGTGCAATCTAAAAGATCTATTCTGTAACAAAGGAAATTGATACAATAACATTCATAGGAAATTTGGAATCCCAAGTTCTTATAATACAGAAATTTCCTTTGACTGCAATTTGTTCAAGTTTAAACTTCGTATGCTCAAGTACCAATTTTAACTATGTTTAATTTTTGAAATTTATATCATGACACGCAAAAAATAACCAAGCAGCTATTAAAGCACCAGCCTCCTGGAATATTTCCTCAAGGCTGATTCTTCGCTGCTTCGATACCCTCCAACAACTGTCAATCGGCCGCAGAGTCGTCTTTTATTGGGTAGATAACGAAAGTGCTGAGGAACTAGTCAGAACTGTTTCGGCAACACCCTTTATAGTTGCAGAACCTTTTTGTGGACTTAGCTGAGCTAAGTTTAAATTCTTCATTTTAGATTGCTTTAAAAACACTGGTTTCCCGGTATTGGTTTCAATATCGTGCACTACAGGAAGCTAAGCTGCTAACTCGTACTGTATATACTAAAACCAGCGCACATCACTATATATCTGCCCTGATATCATCTACTTAAATTAAATCTCTCCTCAGAAACAGAGTGCAGACTCTATCTAGAGGATGACGAATCTAGTTTATATCTGCTATGCGATTTTTCGGCTTTGGCCACGCTCAGATAAGCAGTCCCATTACAACATCTGATAAGGTCATATAAACGCCTCGTCTAAGATTATTCTCAGTTTTATAAAAGAGACAGTGAAGATCTTAGATTAATTAACTTCATATCCGGGCTAGGGTATAAAAGACATCGTATCCTGTCGCAGTACTCGTTTTCCGTCAGGATGGCTCTCAGGCGTTCTAACTATGACTTTGAGTCCTAGTTAACGTAACTGGCTGATCGAGCCTGATTCGCAGTGAAAACTTGTTTGCCCTACGGCCTTGAATGAGCTTTAAAATCCTACACATAAATAATAAAATACTTCCTTAGTGAAAAATTGCCATTCCAAAGACTTTTGTAGAAATCAAAAGAAATTATTAAAACAACAAAAAACACGACAGTATTTTTATTTAGCGTCTGCGAATAAAGAAGAAAAAATTATTTTTTAAAACTTTTCTAATAGTAATGTAACCTAAAAAGCTGACGCTATATAAAAATATTGTACCGATATATTATAACGATATCTTATATCGATAACAGTTCAATCAAATCACTCAGGATACAGAGCGTGCCAAAGAATACACAGGCATACTTACAATACATACCAGCGTGCTCCATGAATAAATTTCATTCATTCAAGCTGCTTTATGAATTCATTCATTCATTCATTCATTCACATTCATTTTCATTTATGAATCCAACATATTGTCAACATTAATTTCATTCAATGCGGAATGAATTCCATTTCACTAGCAATCACCTTGAATGAACGAATGAAATATTAATTCACTTGGCTATGAATGCACGGACATTCGAAATATTCGAATGATTCGAAGGTTCGAATAAATTCAGTTGTGGATCGCTTGCGGTATCAACACGTAGACATTCAGTCGTTTGCCACTTATTGACATAGACTTAAGGAAACCTCAGAAGCAACAGTCTAACGGGATCAAAGCGCACGGGCCCGTTGAAGTAGTTTTTTTTTTTTATTATTTTTGAACAGTATTTTTCATTTTTATTTTTCTTATTTATCATACTCTGGAGAACACAATTTTGACACGTTTACCTATTTTTAAATTCCTCATTTACATTGCAGAACCAAGAAAACAGATAGAAAGAGACACACTAACTTGAAATGCATTTAGAGCATTCGAATCTACTGCATTCATTTATTCCTGACATTCAACTTCATAAGCATTCAGTCATTAGAAAATCCCTGGCTTTCGAATGAATGTGAATTCATTCAAATCATTCATTCAATCCACATTCAAATTCATTAGACGAATGCGCAATTTCATTCTAATACATTTGAAATACATTTCAAATGTAGCATTTGCCATTTTGACCGCATTCATGCGAGGCTCTACATACACTCTTAAGAGCAGTTAGTTAAAAAGAAAAATAAATTAAGAAAAACTGCACTGTAATTAAGCAGCGCTAAATTACAATTTTAATTCAAACGAGATTCCCATTCTCTTTGCTGCACACATAAAACATTTCAACTAAATCGTGTGTGTGGAAGTGGATATGAAAATAAATCGACTAGTGCAACAAAACATACTTAGTAAAAAGTATTTCATACAAGAAGTTTTATATGAATGCAGAGTTTGAATCTAGGCTACATGCTATAGAGAAGAGTTTCTCAGTAATTTCAAATTTTGATGCACATCATATACAAAACAATACAAACTTTAAAATAGTATGTGCATAGCAGAGCTGTAAATGAATGATTGATCAAGTTGGAATAAATCTGGTAATCATTCAATCATTGAATTGAAAATTTTTCAATAATTCCTTTTGAGAAAAAAACAAAATGAATTAAATTTAAATTCAAATCACTCAAAATGAATTCTACATTTTTGAATCATTCTTTTTGAATTCATTTTGATGATTCAAATTCAATTCAAAAGTTAAAAAAAAAATGTTTTATTAAATTATAAAAAATTATATTTTAAAAATATATTCACGCAAAATACCAACAAAACAAAAAAAAACTGCAACAAAGTAAAACCACATAATTAAATATTTAATTATATTTACGCAATGCCACAGCCATCGGCAGCGGCTGCTGCTTGCGCTAATAACTGCTGGCGTTATTGTCCTTTACTGCTGACATTGCCACTACCATTGCCAGCGTCCTCGACGTCGTCCTCGTCATCGTCATCGTCCTGAACAACTTGGCTACTCTATGTGCAAATTAACCCTCGCTAGCTCAAATAATTGAATAAATTGTTGCCATGGCCCAAAGGCAGCAAAATATTTAACACTTTCAATTAAATACATTAATTTTATAAGATTAGATTCCGTTGGCCAACAGAACGGAACCAAAACCTAAATGAAATTCTAGAGGAAGTCAAGTTAAGTTGCTGTAAACATATTTGAATTCGGGATGCCAGCACAACCGGATGGACGGACATTTGAATGGACGCACCGGTGAATGGCGTACAGCGAACGGATGCTGGCGACGAATATCAAATTTAATTTGCTCATTTGCCCTAAAAGCTTTTACCGAAGTTTTCTTTTGACTTTATCGCTGTTCAGTTCTGTTCTGTTTCGTTCTGTACTATATGAGTATATGAGTATATAGTTAATAGTTAGTTCTACCTATACTCATAGTCCCCAATGTTCTGTTGCCCGTATTCCGTATGCATTTTGGCATTATTTTTACGTTACATTAAGTTACTTTTATTGCAAACTCGGCATCGTCGTGTGTGTCTTTTTTCCTTCTTTCCTTCTTTCGTTCGTTCGTTCGTACGTTCGTTCGTTCGCTCGTTCTAGTTCGTTCGTTTTCACCTCGGCAAAAATGTTTCCCTAATTAAATTCAATATTAAATTGAGCAAAATGCAATTAACTCGAAAGACTAGCGCAGACACAGTATATAGTATGTATAATGAGGAACAGTGCATAGACTGAGATACAGATGTTTGTTGGAGTTCGAGCACCATGGAGACTGGCTGCCAGCCAAGCGAGCACACATGTAGTAAATGCTCTCGAGCTCTCGACAGTAACAAGCAGCAACAGCAGCAGCAGCAGCAGCAACAGACTACAATATAAAAAAATATTGCTGAGATTTGCCAAACACAACAACAATTGCTGGCAACATTTGCTGCCTGCCGATGACAATGATGACGCCGCCAAAAGCATCGCCAACGACGAAGATGAGATTTTGTTGTAGTACTAGCACTAGTACTATGTTGGCAGACAATCTATGGGAATGTTACGTTGCGCCCCCAAGTTGAGGTTGCAGTTGTTCTTGTTGTCGTTCTTGTTGTTGTTGTTGTTGTCGTATTGCTGATGAGGCGCTGTCGTTGTTGATAGACCGCGTGCCTGTGTATTTGTATCTATGTATGTGTTACCAATGCGTCATGTTGTTGTACTTACAATGCGAAACAGTTGCATAGATAATAATTAACAATGTTCGCTGTTTAGAGCCGTTGGCACAAATGTCAGAAACTCTCAGATACCAATACAGCTGCAGATACTTTGTATATAGATACAATATTTGTACACCCACATACCAAATAGTATAAACACGCACGTCAAGCATACGTTGTACACACACAGACACACTTACAAATGTTACATCAAACAGAGGGTAAACTGAAATGTTTTTTTCTGAATGCAGAGCTAATGCATGCTGGATGAATTGAAGCAATTTTACTGTTTTTTTCTGTCAATGTATCTTAAAGATTAATATATAGTTGTACGGAATAATTACACAATGTACTTAGATATTATATTAAGTTAAAGCAAATGTTTCAAACAGGCAACATAATCCTTAGCACAAGTGGCGAATCGATCTAGCCATGTCCGTCCGCCCATCCGGTCATCTGTATGAAAACCGAGTTCTCGAACTATATAAAAGATAGAGCCATTGAAAGAAGTTGCGTATTTAGACTTCCCTTATATAACTATACACAAATAAAGTTTATCAAATTATTTTAATGTCACACTCAACACGCCCACAAAGCAAAGCCCCTAAACAACGATGTAGAATTTTGCTCTACGTCTTCTCCTTTAGCTGCTATTTTTATATAAGCAATTGGCCAATACTGGCAAATGTGAGGTCTTAGATTCAAATCAAGGCGAAAAAAAATGTATAAAAAGATAAAAGAACCCAACTGAGCAACAACGAAAGAGCTACCAAAAAGTGAGCCTTCATGCAGTTTCAAAAATTGAGCAATGACAGGCAGTTTAACTAAGTGGTTTGTACTCAAGAAGTAAAATAATGGCAGAATAAGCAGTAGTAATATAGATTTGTGAGGTCTGATAACAAAATAAATAAATAAATATATAAATAAAAATATCGAATCCAAATGTGAAGACTTAATGAAAACCGCGATATTGATTCGAATTCGATTTTAGGGGAAAAAAAAACCTTTACGATTTGTAGTTTTCTTATTACATGCAGCTCCATAGCTCTGCTTTAAAGCTTAACAATATAATTATCAAAGGAGTCTCAAATAATTCAGCTTGCCTCTCCAATGGTACCGTATTTAGCACTATTTAACGATATCAAAACCTAATCAAATAATCACTTTGTTCTGATAAGAGACCTCTTGAGTTATCGATGCGTAATTCAAATTTTTGACTATTTTTTATAATGTAGTTTCCAAAAGCACGACGTCACGTGCTCAATACTTAATAAGTCGAATCGGTATCGAACACCACTAATGTAAATGTTAATGAGGTATTGCAACATTGAACGCTTAAAGCTAAGGTCAGACGGTAGATTTGTGTTATTCTAATTATAGAAGTATAATTTTTTATATAAATATATAATACAAACATCAATAGATAGCACAGGATTTCTGTTTTTTGATTACATTTTATTTACATTTAATTTACATAAAATACCACCAAGATTTTCTTTAAACTACCCACACAGATACAAATGTACAGATCCTGTAGACGAAAGCAGCGACGGAGGGACGGACGGTCGGACGAACAAGCAGACAGACATACAGCCGGCGGCGGCTCGTGTCTTGTCTGCTGCAGTAGCAGCCAAGATGCAGGCAAAGTATGTACATATGTATATGGGCAAGACAGTTACAAATAAGTCAAACTCTCCAATTGGTAGTTATGCACATACACAAACACAAACACACACACATACACATACACACAGACAGACATTAATGTAAGTAGCTATTGCTGTTGTTGTTTCTATTGTATTGTAGGCTGACATGCATACAGGATGTTGCCGGTGTTGCTGCTCTTCTTGATAATATCGCTTATAGGCAAACAAGCAGCAACAGTAGCACCAACAACAACAACAACAACAACAACAACAATTTTTCGTAAAAGCAATGTCTGCTAATGATTTGTACAAGACAAGACACGACAAGACAAAACGCTGCTAAAGCAAAAACAAGAAGTGAGCAAAAAAAAACGGAAAGGAAAGGAAAGGAAAGGAAATGAAATGAAAAGCAAAATCAAAATGTCAGTCAGTCAACGTTTGGACTTGGCTTAGAACTTACGAGTACATAAGGACATGCACGATTATTTGTATGTCCTTGTACTCGTACAATACTTTAGCAATCATTGAGCAGACAAACAAAGGCGGAGCGAACATAAACAGCAACAGCAACAACAACAACAAGAAAAACAAGAACAACAAGAACAACAAGAACAGCCTTAATATTAAGATTGCTATTGCTACTAATTGTTGCCCACACAACGCTTGAAACGAGAAGAGACGGAAATGAGCGACAAGTGTTTAATGTTTCATATCACAAAGTCAAGCGCACTTCAGCACTCCAGAGAAGCATACACACAACTACACATCTGTATGTGTGTATTCAAAGGTACTGACCATAGTTCAGCAAGTTGGTGATACTCACATGTGAGTACACGAAGAAATAAAGATCAATAGCAATTTGATATTGTTTCAATCACAATTTTCAAATATAAAATTTTACATATCATTCGGAAATTAAAAGAAATCAATATGATATTTTTCATATCATAATCATGAAATGATATAAAAGCGTTTGAAGCGAATATGGAAAATAGTATATAGATATCATATTCATACTCATAATCGAATTCATAGTCATACATACTTAAGCTCGTACACATAAAAATACTCATAATCATACTCATACACGTACTCACATATTAATATTCATACTCATAACTATAATCATACACATATTCATACATATACTCGTACTCATAAATATACTCATAATCATACTCATACTCGTACCTGTACTCATAATAATATTCATACTCATAACTATACTCATACTCATACTCCACTCATACTCATAACCATATTCATAGTAATACATATACTCGTACTCATAAAAATACTCATACTAATACATGAATACTTATGCTCATATTCATACTCATTATGATCATTGATTTTTTTCACCGTATAGTTAACAAAATAAACAATTTTGAAAGTTTTCGAACAGCAAATTTTTCTGTGATGTACGAATTTCGTGAAGCTCTCAAGAATATTATATATAAATATTATAATACGAAATATCCAAAGATATGTAACTAGATGAATTATAAGAATTTTAAGTAGTGCCTACAAGTATTTTCGTTACATAACTTCTAGACCATTGCGCAAACACACTCGTTCGGCAAATGATTAAAATCATTTCTATTCTTCGTTTCACTTGATACTTCAAAAAATATTCCAAACGAACCAAACAAGTTCCAACAAGTTGTAGTAAACTTGGTTCGATACAAGCAACGACCAAACCGTTTGAAAAGACAAAGCAAATGAGCAAAACATACCCAGCAGCGTTTCGATATACAGCACAAACGATCAAAATCTACATGCATATGTTTATGTAGAATAAGGATAGGAAAAGCGGTTAAGGCAAATCCATAGAAACGTATACTGAGACACTGATTTAGCGCTTCAAAAAATAATGTGTTTTTAGCAATACTAAAACATTTTATTATTATACTCGTATGCTTATAGTATTTCAATCCAGCTTAACGAACTTTAGTTAGCTGCCTCGTACAAACTCATTCACTTTCAGCACTGTTTGTATTTGTGCCTCAAATGAGGTGAAATCCAAATGAGCTCACACAGCACTCGACCCAACTCAACTCTACTGCGTATGCATAAATACCATACATAGTATGTATGTATGTATGTATGT
>JAWNNQ010001774.1:0-202500 GCA_035044765.1 Leucophenga montana | reverse complement strand
TTATCTAAAGACGCTTATCGACTTGACAAAAGAGCTTGCTATTAGTCCAACATTTCTTAATCATAGTATCGGACATAAATTGTACGTGCGTTGCATTAGTGAATTGTTATTAAAGTGTTCCACGGCGTACAAGGAAGCGGATGCCTTTGCGCCAAAACGACGCATATTTTTACTAATGTGGTTAAGATTCAAACGTTTACTCATGGTATTAGAGAAATTAAGCGGTAAGCTCCAACCATTGTATGTGGCCGATGGATGTGCGCAAATTAAGGCTTTGCTAAAGCAGCCAGCTAACCGCACTACAATCGCTTACTATACTGAATTCGCGCTCTACGAATATGAAGCGGTATCCGATGAGAAAGCAAACAATAGCAACAATTTGCAAAGCGCATTTAAAATATTTGAAAATGTACTGGCACAATCGAGTTTCGAGACAAACAATGCAGACAACCAGGATTTGATGCATGCACATGTGATATATGCAGAAATGTTGCTGGCATGCAATTGCCATGAGCAGGCACAGCAAGTACTGACCAGTTTAGCGCTGTCAAATTCAAGTAAACAGCATAATGCATCGAGTATGTTGGCCGGCGTGGAACGCCTTCTACAGCGTCTAAACGAGGCGATCGTCGAAGAGCAGTGTCGTGTGAGCAACGAACTACAGTTGGAGGAATACTTTATGCCAAATAAAATGAATATACTTCTTAAGGCGCGTTGTTTGTTGCAGTGCACATTAGGACAGCGCAGCGAGGCGCTATGCTATCTCAATGAAATACTCGATCAGCACTTTCCGTCCAATATAAGTACGGAGCGAAAACGTTATGTGCGTGAACAGATCTATGAGTTATATATAGCAATACTTGATCTGCCAGCTATTAATGAAATGCAAATCAACAGCCAGTCAAAAATAGTCACAATACTAAGCGCTGCGCTGACGGAATATCCTCGTAATCTGCATTTTCTGCAGCGTTGGGGCATGCTTTCCACGTTACCCTGGTATAAGTTGCGTATGCGTTTCGTAGCTATCGATGCGAATATCTTGTCGATAATCTATCTGATCGCCAGCGCACGTTTTCGTTTTATGCAATCGACTTGCTCCGAAGTCGATAGTCTGTCGCCAGCACTGATACCTCAGATGGATATTAGCAGTTTAAAGGCAATGGCACGCAACCGTATACTCAACGTATTGAATTCAATGGGACCAACTAACAAACTGCGAACAAATTCTGAAGCCGCCAAGTACGAGCTACTCAAGCGTAACGCGCTCTACTGGCGTTTCTATCTACGCTATATGTCTAAGAATAGCACATCATTTGAAACGGCTACTCAGTGTCTGTTGACAGCGCTGGATGAGTGTCCATGGCATAAGGCGCTATATTTGGATGGTGCCACTTATGTACCACAGGAATCTGCTCATATGCAGGATCTCATGATAGAGAAGCAATTACGTACGTACGCAGTATATGAGGAACTTGAAATATTGCGCGAAAGCTAAACTGTATGTACATACATATGTACCGTATGCACCTTTAAATTTGTAACATAAATATATATCTAGATTTAAAAATATATGCACGTACATTACACGAAAGCAACAAAAAACTTATTGTAATTTTAAAATATCATGTTAAGTTATTTGTAATTGATGCGCTAAAATCAAAACAATCCTTTAGCGCCGCCCTCTTTGCATAGTCACATAATAAAACAATGTTAATATTTTTGTTTTCGCGGGGGAAGTAAAAATGAAGAGCTTCCGCGTGTAATTGATCAAATCAGTACGTTGGGTGCCTGTTAACTATTGTAGCTAAGACGATGAGATTTTTTTCGTTGGCCGTGGTTCCTCCACCACTAAAATTCAAATAAAGTTTTATAAAAGTTGAACTGCAAATACAAAAAAAAAAAAAATAAAACTTCATTTAAGTTTTTATGCATTGTACCCAAAGAATAAAAGGGTATATTAAGTTTGTGTAAATGTATGTAACAGACATAAGGAGGCATGGCAGACCATATTAAATATATGTATATATTATTGATCAGCATCGGAAGACGTCTCGATACAAACCCGTCAGTCCGGCACCATGTTTGAAAGAATAGATTTCGGAGACTATAAGAGATATAAGACTATCCCTCTTAGTATTAAATGAACAGGCCAACCCCACTTTAAGGAATATCCGCTTTACAAACTTGACTCTCATTTTTTAAGTTTTTGTATGTAAATACATATGTATGCATTTTAGCTGGCTCAAGGTCACTCTAATTTTACATTGGAAAATAATTATTACATACATTTTTTGCTCAATGCGAAAGAAGTATGTACATACATTGTTTTGGTTATGTTGTTAATTACGTTAAAAACGGCTAATTTTGGTGTATCTTACTTATCATGGGTTCAGATTGCAAAAACTGCAAGTAGAGGCCCCCACACAAACTTGCACTCCATTTTGAGCAGAAGCACCATGCAAACCAGTTTCCCATTTTTGAGTTCTTGTATGAAAAGATTTTTATTTTTAATTACTTTTAACTTTTCATCTAATAAAATATTCCGCATATGTCCGTCCAGATTGCATCACTAAAGAATATCATCTATAGATTATATATATAGCTCTAAACAAGATACAGTGTATTTCGAAGTCAAGCACACTCGACTGCAGCGTTCTTTCTTGTTTTTTTTTTTTTTGTACGCTAGCACGTCAGCATTAACGAATTTTTGAACCCTTTTTCACTAGTGAAGTAACTAGTACGTCAGAACAATTGACGATTGGTTCGCCCCAGTTTCCTTAAAGACTGCGTTTAAAGAATAATATCTATATTCTAAATCTAAATTTCTATATATAGAATTCATGGACAAATAAAAAACGAGGGAGTTCTACTTTTTATAGCTACTGTAAATTAGTTTATAAACGAAGAAACCGCAATCACGAACTGCAGCAACCAGGCTTGCGTGACAACCAAAACTATTAAACGGCAACAAGCAATATATAAGTAAGTAAGAGTACTATATTAATATATATATATATATATTGGCAGTGATCGACTATATGGTACTCTGCACAGTTTCAGAATGTAGTGTCTGATCAAAAGTCACGCCATGATGTAGTTCTAAAAGAAATTCGACTTGTGGCATTTATACAGATTATTTAATGACTTCGTACATAGAAAGTCGAGACGCAAAATTTATTTTTGTTTATGTAAATTTCAGCTTGGCTGCAGTAAACAAAACATGCTCCGACAGCGAAATTTCGATGCATGTGCGAAGCGTATTTAGGCTTGAAAATTTCCTTGAAAATAAATGCAATTTATTTTCAAGGAAATTTTCAAGATTGACAAACTATTGTATTAGCTGAAAATTTTAAAACTAATATGAAAAGTTCAAGTAGAATATAGGCCGCTAAATTAGGCTTTGATGAAATCAATTCTAGTATTTTCTCTTGTTAAATGAGTTTTATAATTTCGTTATTATCCGAGATACAAACTTCAGATTTGAATGTTATTTTTATCAATACTCTCAAAATATTCAACCTTGGTCCAGATTCAGCAACTACTATATCATATAGACACAGACCATTATCGTGATATTTTATATTGACCTCCGAGATAGGCGCTTTCTGTCTAAATTGAAACTATGTAATCATTTTGTACTTCTTTCTATCTCTATAAGAATTGTGAAAAAAAAACTGAGTTCTTCTTGTTTTGACGCTGCTTGTCCCTATATGTATTTGTGGTAAGCAAAAACTATTAAGTTCCAATTTGATGTGTTATATTTAGTTAAGTATATATGTATTTATTTACATGTGTTATTTTTATTAAGATCTCAATTGATGCTTTAATGCAAGAAAAATCGTAATCCATTGAATGGAGGTCTCTCTGTTACGCGTTCCGCTATAAGATGCTCACCGTGCACGGTCATACGGCAACGTCGCTTGGGCGCATTTACAAAATTTAAACGATTAACAAGATCAGTCTCAACATTCAATGGCAGCCAACCATAGACCTGGCTCTCCAGAAGTGGCAGACCCAATGTTGTGTGACGCTCGCGTTGTGAAACCTGTGTAAACGGCAAGAAGCGTTCCGGTTGCGGTGGCTGCACTAGTTCATGCTTGGCATAAAACTTTGCCGTCAATGTGTAGACTATATATAGTAAGCAGAAAAATTATAAACTGTGAAGTATACATATGTGTATATGTACATCAAATAAAAACAATGAATTTACATACCTTTATTAACTGGTACAAAACCATCATGCAATCGTATATGTTTATTTGAATTGTTAATCAGTTCCTTTTCAAATGCATATGGCATGGGACGTGGATCTCCCTCTATTTGTTCTTCGCCATCAATGGCATCTGCATCTTTAGACGATAGTCCCGTTGGATCATCACCATTTGAAGTCATACTTCAAAATGCTGTCGCGTTGCCGTAAGTTGTGCGCCCAAGCACAAATCGTTGCGCACTGATTTGGCGCGTGCCAGTAGCGCCGCTATACATAGATAGCTTTGCGGCGGCAATGTTGACGTAGTACAGAGCTTCTATTACCATCACTACCAACTTCTGCTGCTGCTGCTGTTAGTGCCGTTTGTCGTATGTATGCTTGTATATAAAATCTACCATTGTTGTCATTTATGAAAAGTTGTGCTCATTAAAGTTTTGGCATGAAAATGCCGCCGCACTGTTCGTCGGTTTTGCATAGTGTGAGCGGCAACGACAGTCAGCAGCTTTCGTGATATGTCAGTAGTTTCAGGTATGCTTCTCTATGCGTTCAAAATAACAGCGGCGGTGGCGATGTCGGCCTGACCGCGTTTGTTCCTCATTATGAACTTATGACGTTCGCCTGCAACTACATACATACTATACTACCTGCTGCGTCTTTCGAGTACAGAGCAGCAAACTTTTAGCAACAGTGCGTCTGAATACTATGTTAAAAACCAAGCCCATTTTTTTTTTCTCAATATTATAAGAAGTTCTATAATCGTACCGACTTATATTAAACTAGCAGGGATCAAACGAAGCGAAGGTAACACTTCAATCAGTAAAACTTCAAAAGTTATATATGATATTCAAATGCATTTAGAATATGAAGTAGTATGACAGTTTATGATATTCCAATCGAGATACTATTAAAACGTTTTAAAATACTAAGTATAGGATATTTTAGTATTACTACAATTGATTATTATGTTGCCCTAAATCAGAAAAAATTTGAATGCATATTTGTTATGTTTTTTAAATCTGAAACTCACTGTTGTTTTTTCGTTTCTCTTTCTTTTTTGCACATTATTATTACTTATTTTTTTGTATACCCTTCACACATAGTGTGAAATGGTATTATAAGTTTGTCTGCAAGTTTGTAACGCATTAAAGGAAGCAACGTAGGCCCCATATAGTACATATGTATATATTCTTAAACAGCTTGTCAAGACGAGTCGATCTGTCTGTTAGTTGAATTCTGACAGAAGGCTAGTATTTAAGCTTCTCTTGATCCCATGTTTATAGAATATCCTTATAGATATGTCATATATATGTTGGAGTAGTCCATATACACACCCACCACCCAGTTTTGAATGGAAAACTTTTTTATTTAAATCAATATCAGTTTGAAATTCGCTACAGCGGATTATCATGAACGGCCGCTTCACATAAATGTTATAATAGGCGTGCCTCTGCAGTTTTTGATGTAGCCCCATAAAAGCGCCATAAATTATGTTTTGGGTTTTTAATTAAAAGCCGCTTCACATATGTACATATATTAATGGGCGTGTCCCGCCCATTTTTTTGGGTAATCCCCATACAAACCCACTGCTCTCTTATGTATGCTTATATTCTTATTATAGTCAATATAAATTTAATTTTTAACATGGTGTATCTTAATGAGCGTATCCTACTCAATTTAAGGGGTAGCAGTCGTAGAAATCCACCATCCACTACATAGCTGCTATATGATTTGAAATTTCATGTGAATGGTATCTGAGCTTCGGTGCAACCGAAGTTAGTTTTTGTTTTTTATATATTGTTGCTTTTAATATACTTTACATAGAGTAGCAACATCGAAATCCTTATTGCTGTTTCTGTTGTGGGTGGTGGTCTGGGGTCTGGTGTAATTTTGTACGATGGCATTATTTCTATTCCGGTGTCACAGTTCCCAAAAATAAACGAATCTTGCGTGCAACGTTGACGCGCTTCTATTCCGGTAATGATTTGTATAATCAAAAACAAATTGATTTATGCATCCGTCTTTAATTAGTACTAACATGTACAACATAAATAAATACAATTTTTTATCGTTAGTTAATTGATATAAGGTTAAGAAATAGAGCTATTAAGTGTCCTCCTTCGATTGTTCAATTAAATTGATAGAGTTTAATTTTTCGTTGCAGGATCGTTGCTAAATTTTAAACAAATGCCTAACGCTAATGAGTCGTAATTTTATATATTGTATTATATAATATATACTTTTTATCTTAACATTATTAACTAGAGTTTACTTTAATTCAGTCACCCAAACGGCGTCGAATACAATGCACACAACCTAAACATTGCCATCGACGCCGCTGTCGTTATCGTCGTCGTCGTCTTTATGCGCTTGGAATGACTATGTACACAAAACAGTTGGACTGTTTTACTGCATCATATAACTACCACCAATACAACAGCACATTAAGGCGTCGTAGTCGTTGGATAAAAGTCTCTATATGCAAAAGTCTCAATAAATGTTGGACGCTTGCAACTGAATAATGCATATTGCTCCATTGCCTTGTCGGCGCTATATTTTTGCAATGATTTGCGCGTCTTCTCGTGCAGCACATTTTCATTGAATTTCGCACGTGGCGCAGTGCCTGTTTGACGTAGTATCGTTTGCACCAGTTGCGACCAAACGGAATTCGAATCTTTATTCGCGTCTTCTTCATTGCTTTTTGTATTCGGTGCGCTTAATGTTTTGGAGCTTTCATTGGGATTAGCATTAACACGTTCGGTATCTGTTAGCGTAGCTGAATTTATCATATCAATATCAATTTTATTCTTCATCGTATCAGTAACTTTTTGCATATAGTCGCTATTGTCTGCTTGATTTCCGTGCACTTTATCCTGCATTAAGGTTTGCAATCTACTAACTGTGTCGGTCATACGTTTCTTGTAATCGATTATGCGTCGCGTATAGACAAACAGTTCCCGTGCTTCCGCCGCTGGTAGTACGTTTGTATATAATGTTTCCAGCTCTTTAACCTCCAACAATGGTTTATAGTTTAGTTTACCTTCACTTGTGCCACTGAGATAGATACGTCGCAGAAACTCCTGCATTGCTGTTGTATTTACCAATGCGAATTCATAGCTTAAACGTGCATCGTGCATTGCGTCGACTATTTGTGCCGCAGTATTTGCCGTCTGTTGTGCACTTTGATTGTAATAGAGTCCATCGAGTACATCGAGCATTTCGCTCAATTGTCGTTGCAATTCATTATCGTGTCTACTTATTAAGCCCAGCAGACGTAAGAGTTTAACATTAGCGACGTAACGTTGCTCCAGCTCGTAAAGCTCCCAGAGCGTACGCATGCGCGCCTCAAATTCATTTTGCACCGAAGCTCCTAAAACATTCGTCAGGCTTTTATCTAGTATCTGTAGACCTCGTATAAAGGCTACATCCATGGTGAAGTTACGCATGAATTTGCGTACGTAGGCAAGTGTCTCATCGGCATCTTGGAATTGTAGACGTCCCTTTTCAAAGAACTCTTGGAGATCGTTAACTGTTAATTGGTTGCGCGAAGCTGCACGCAAGTCGATGCTTTTGTTGAATTCGCGCTCCTGTTTGACACGCTCAAAATTATCAATGAGCATATCATCGGCCGGATTATTATGCTCATCAAAGACTTGTATATCAACAGATATGTTGTTATTTTCGCCAGACTTCGTTTGAGATGACATTGTATATTCCGTATCATATATATCCGCTTTCGGTGAAAAGCGACAAGGCTCCTTAAGCAAGTATGTTTCACGTTCGGCTTTCATTAAGGTGCCATCCTGATAATTGTCTAGATCTAGGCCCATATATATATCTTCATTGATGTTATGACAACAATATAGTGCAGACATATCCATAGGATGTGCTTCTGTATTGAAGATATAAGCGCCGGCATTTACCATACATTCACCTTGGCTTGTCTCTAAACGCTCGCCCTGCTCTGCATTGTTATGCAGAAAGTTGTCCTCATCAAAGAGCAAATATAGATATTTCGTTGTCTCTGCCAGAAAGAATGATTCCATTCGATTTTCCTTTTCATGTGTCACAACATTGCGTATCTAAGTCATACAAATTTTAATAATTAATTAATTAGTTAACGTTCGATTACAATATAGGTACTCACTGTCGCATAACCACATCTTGTCTTTGCGCTGAACTCCAATGTCTCCAGCATACTTTCACCAAACTCCAGCAACATTTGATTCTTTGTTGCACGATACAAATACATGGCCGATTCAACTAATTCGGGACGCAGTGGATAGACTTCACGATTAGGTGCCGCTTCACCGGTTGGTATATTGTAAAATTCTGGCAGGAAGCCGTACTTCTGCCAAACACTTATGTAGTTTGATATAGTACGCACAGCGGGCCCATGATCGCCAATAATGCTCAGTATGCCAGGCCAAAATGATTCGAGTGACTGAAAAACCGGCAATGTGATCTGCCCCTTGTTCATGCCTGCCCATATGTACCAATCCTCCTTACGCAGATATTTATCTATTGACGCACGTGCTTCATGAAACAATTGCAGCAAATCTGAACGATTAAGCAGCATAGCACCCTTAACAAGATATTCAAATAACGAATCGACGCCGGCACCAATACCCGAATCTAAGGCTGTCCAGCGTCCAGTCTGTACATCGATGTGATTACCAAATAGCCCAATTGGCGATCGACGCTCCCACAGCGCATAAACGGCATTTAATGCCACATCTTCAAATATGCTGTTGCCCGTCAGACGACTAAGCGTACCGAATTCTACAAGAAAAGTGCCAACACCTGCGGTGCAAGTGACTGAAGTTTCACCCTTAGGTACGCCATAGCGAAGATTCACTGTGCCATATGGCATGCCAGTGGCAGTATCAAAAGCAGGCAATAAACGTCGCGCCACATCTTCGGCCATGCGTAACAAAGGTCCTTGGCATGGCCAGCCATTTTCCAATTGTACACCGGCACGTTTGGATAGCAAATGTGCCGATAACAGTCCGCCAACAATGCGTATATTCGTTTCAAATACTGATACATTGATGTCCTTATCAAAATTCATTTTCGTTTCGAGCAACGTTGCCACACGCCGAAATTCACTAAAGTTGCCCATGGTCGCCAGCGTATCAAGCGCATCAATCAATGTCAACGAATAACTACCCCACGTGTCGTGACCATCGCACGTCAGCGGTCGCAGTTCATCATAATTGGATGCGAAGCGTAGATAACCATCGTAAGCATGCTGAAACATGCGCCGTACATCCTCTCTGTTTGATCAAATGAACAACAAATCAGAATTATTGGTTGTTTTTTTTTCTATTTAGTCGCCAAGGAATAGCTTTTGCCTTACCTTAGCTCCAGTTTGCGGCTTTTTGAGTAGTATTTAGTCGGGACTCCTTGTTCGGCTGCGGCGGCGCCGACAGCTTGGCATATTTCTGCATATTTCATTAACAAAACTATCACGTATAGAACATTTCGCATATTTGATAACTTTTCAGCAAATAACGTTCGTGCACTAATCCAATTTGTTCAGCTGTCATTACATTCATGCAGCAGTGGCAGCGGCAAAACACCGTCAATGGAAGTCAACGTCATTAAAAACAAAAAGCAGCAAAACAAAAATCAGCTGATTACGCGGCCTATTCGCAGCACGGCAGAGTTATCATTGTCTGGTTTGGCGCAAGAGTTGTCACATCCACCTACAAATCAAATACAATAAATTTCGTTTTTAGGTTAAATCATTTACTGCAAGTCTCCGCATAAATGTATTTACATACACACGTAAATCTTTATATATAAAATTCGGGTGCGTTATCGACTTGTCCGATTTTGATGAAAATTAATAATGTAATAATGGAATGATTCTTAGCTATAGTGATGTTATTGAGATCCAGCATTTTTTAATATAAATGAAATGCTGTTCGTTGGTGACCGCATCTCTGGAGAACAACCGAGACCGATTTGGAAATTTTGTAATGGTATATAGCACTTCTCGATCGAACTTATCAATTCTTTGGTGGGCTTTCGACACTGCAGCTTTCGTCACCGTCCACAGTGAGTTTTTTAAAACTACTTACTTTCAACGACACTTCTCTTACATCGTGTACAACTTTGCTCTCGCCCTTTCCCTATAGATGACGTTAGGGGTGTCTATTAGTAGAAATAAATGCATTACATACAGGGTGTATTACCTTTGGGCATAAACATAACCCTATATCACCAGTAGTCGATTTGTGTTTACATCATTAACTTATTCGTGATTAAAAAAGTCAGAGTATAACATTTTCGGGAGGTATTAATATGAAGAAATCTGCAGCTCACCGTACGCTCTGATACACTTACAATTTTTACATGCCGTAGCAACTGATGTTCAATCTTGTAAAATGCGATGCCATTAACTCACTCCCTTTTACCCTCTCCTCTCGAAGAGCCAGCGTGATTGGTTTCAACGCTTCAAGAATGGTGATACGGCATACCGGTGGATAACCGAAAATTTTTAAAGATGAAGAATTAGAGATATTGTTTAATGAAAACTCGTATCAAAGTTTTCAAGATCATAGGGAGTGCCTCAACAAACAATTTTAAAACTCTTGAGAACAGTATATAAAACCGGAACCAAAACCGGAACCTTTAACCGAAATTACCTGCTTCGTATCGTGATCCGAAACCAGAACCGCTATATAACTTTTTTTAAACATATACCGAAAACATTCACCGAAATAAAGCAGATCGATATATTAAAAAGAGAGGGACTAGTTTTAATTCACACAGACAGGAGACAGACAGACAGATGGTCATAGCTAGTTCGATTCGTCTCGTCGATTTGTTTTGCATCGAATTGTGACTGGTGATGAAAACTGGATCCGCTACGACAATCCCAAACACACCTGGGGTCACCTGGATGGTTCTTAATTACAGCTGGAGCCAGTAGGTGGCGCTGTTATCGAGATCTAGAAAATGTTTTTTTTATAAATAAGTGCTGTTCGTTGGTAAGCGCATCACTTGAGAATGGCTGAACCGATAGAGCAAATATTTTTTTTTTTTTTTATTGTTCGTAATACTCCGAATAAGGTTTTTAGGGAGAGAAAAATTGGAAAAAATTTAAGGTGAATTTTTCTTTTTGTCTTTTTATGCCCATAACTTATGATGCGTAATTTTTTCTTTTTTTGCTTTGTAATACATTTTTTTTTTTTTTTTGGCGATAAAGATAAAACGCGAATTCGTCATATCTCAGTAATTACTTGAGGCAGATGGCTGAGATTTGGTGCATATGTTAAGGGCACCGGGAGAAACTATATCCAGTGGAAAAGTGGTCTGTGTCACGCATCCTATATAGAAGAAACGTCATATCTAAGTTACAATTTGATGCAGAAGGTGGAGATTTGGTACATATGTATGTACAGGGCAGCGGGTGTACAACCACTAGAACAATAGGCGAATACCACTCTAAAAATTTTGTGGGCATAGTTTTAGGCATTTTTATTACATTTGTACATTCCGCATTCGTACACACTGCAGCGGCATTGTTAAACAATTTATTGAAATCAAATAAAAATTTGCTAGAAAGCGCAAATAATACCATTCTTCAAAATTTGCGGGCACAGTTTTAGGCATTTTTAGTTCATTTGAACTTTTCGCATTCGTACACAGTGAAACTCAATTATAGTTTGGTTCCGTTCAAAAGTGTGTGTTTTGAGTATTAACTACACCAAAAAAACATAAACGCATTTTAACTGTTGTAAATTATATGTGCGTACTATAAATAGGTAAGTGTTTTACTTGCACGCAATGTGCGTTACTTATAATTTATACAAATGTGCGTTGATTATTCAACTATAAGTAAGCAAATGGGCGACTGGCAGCTACTTGTATAGAGCGCTGCTTGCAGCTGAACCGTATTATAATCATTCAGTATACAATAATATTAATAATAAGTAATTTAATTACTTATACTTAGGTATGCAATAATTATACTATAAGCTAATATTGTACGTGTTATTAAAATGAATCGCTGCAACATGAACAATTGCCGCTGGCGACGGTTGTTGGATGCAGTGCTTAGGCCAGCAAGCAGTTGATGGCTTGTTGGTACAAAGAGCTTACACATGCATGTAACTAAAACGCAATTGTAACAATACTGCATTTTTGGCTGTTATTGTCTACGAATGTGGCGCATGTCAACCGTTGTTGCAGTATTAGCGAGTAGTTCAACAAAAATTGCAACTGTGATTTCAAATTGTATATGCGAGTGTAACAGCAAATATAACCATGTTAGTGTTTATATTATAATTTGTATGGACGTCTAAAGCATGTTTATGTGAACAAAGGCATAGTAGTTCGGAACAAACATAAAAGGGAGAATTTTTGTATATCGTAAAACATAAAAAATAAAAGCAATGAAAAAATAGCGATTTCGTTTAAGGTGTCAGTATTACCATACTATGACAACGCCAGACCCTATGGTATATTTTAGTATATTTTGTTTTTTCTGTGCCGCACAAGGTCTTTTTCGCGTGCGCTTTGGCAACAACCAAACTGCAATCGTGGTAATCGATAATTTTTCGCTCGGTCGATACTTTTTTTTTTTTTTTCATTGGTTGGTTTCTACACACTCAGTGAAGATACAGTGGACAATAAAAAAAAAAATAAAAAAGGAATTAAAAAAAAAATCATAATAAAATTAAACGGGCATTAGTGTAGCGTTTTGATTTATATTTTAAATAATACAGTGCAATATGATTTTGTGCGTAAAACAAAGATGACAAAAATAAATTACAATTGAAAAGAAAAATAAAACACATGAAAACGTCGCAGCGGAAAGTTGTAGAACGACGTACAGTGTGACGACAAGTGGACAACAACTACAACGACGACATTGAGGTTCCATAACTGCTGTGCTGCAGCAGCAGTAGCACTAGCAGTAGCTGAGGTAGTCGAGGAGGCAGATGAGGAGCAGCAGCAGCAACAACAACAGCAGCAGCAGCAGCAGCAGGTGGAGACAGCAGCGACGAAACAACGAACAACGGCGACGTTGGAGTGTTCCGTTTGAGCAAACAAACTAAATCAACAAACGGCGACTTTGAAGTTACGTGCAGCAAAAGTAGAAATAATAGTAACAGCAGTAGTAGTAGTAGCAGCAGCAGCTGGTGGAGCACACAACAACAACAATAGCAACAATACTACCACCCCCACCAATCATCGTCAACATCGTCAACATCAACCTTATTAGCCAGCAGTCCACACGGACAGAAACGATTAGGACGGATACGCTGTGAAAAATGTTAGCCAAATGCAAATTAATTGCGGATAAAGCTGAAACCAATTCGCTGCATGATAAAAACGCACGTATGAGAACTATTTAATTTGGTTGTTTTTAATGTGCACAGTACGGGATGCGAACGTATAATAGCTACAACAACAATAACAACAATAGGTAGAAATATTTAAATTCGGTAGTATTGAAAATTGTATACGCTACTCTTCACATGCTATCAAAATAACTTAAGATTCTAATTACAATATTTTTTTTTAATTTCAAAACAGCAAACGTACTTTTCTCTAAAATGAGCACAAAGACTAATTACACAGGCCTGCAAAATTTCCTTCCATTACAAAACTTAGTAGTTTCGGTATTTCGTTAGATATTAAGTACTAATCCATATAAAAATTTACTAACAAATTGCATATCACGTGCATTTTCTGAGCTGATGATATTTGTTGTGTGTTTGGAATGGAAAAATGGCTGATGCAAGTTCAAATTTGTAGCAGTTTTTACGAATATAATATATTTTTGTCATTTGTGTACCTTTTATCAACAACAATCAATTCTAATAACCAATATTTCACATTTTTAATCGATAGTTTATACAATTACAAAGATTTCGAACCATAGCAGACCAAGATCGAACAAAAAATGAGAATGTTATAGTAGAAATGCCGTCATTTCGATCGGCGTTTCCGTTTAATTATTTATTAAGTAAAATTAAGAAAACACACAAAAAATACCACTAGCGCAGAAAGTTCACGTGATAGAGTTTGTTTGTTAATTTTTTTTTCATGGGCTTGTACTTCATATCTACCGAAAATGTCATTATTATTAAAAAGGGAAAATAAAAGTAGCATTTCGTCAATATTTATTTTATTTAAAATAGACTTTCTCAGCGTTTGCATTTTGCACGGTCAAACAGCATAACGAATGAGTATTTTAGGTTGTCATCATATTTGTTTGGCCCTGAGAGTCATTTAGCAAGTCATTTAGTTGGCTTTTACTCCTTTCATCATAAATTAGATTTTTTTTTTTCGTAAAGCCTAAAGTCACACGATAGATAAAGTGTAATTTTTGTTCAAAAAGTGCAACCATTTTCTGGACAACAGCCAGTTTGTGCGGAGTAGAGCCTTCAAACATCCAAATGTTTGCGCAAAATGCGAAAAATTGATATTTTACAGATATTCTCCATGCTAATTCCATTAATTCGAACGTTAATTTTGGCTGTTCTTTGTTGAATTGACGTACAGTTTTGATTAGTTATCTTGTTTCATCATTTACGTTTTCACGAACATTTTTAAAGTGACAGCCGAAACGTCTGACAAAGTTCATTTTACACAACTTGTAGTACAACTAGATAACACTAAAAATAATAGTTACCAATGGTTCTGTCAGTCGTGTTCATATCACCAATTATAAAATTATTTACAATGATCAGTATGGATGAAAACAAAAATTTGCGTCTTTATCAATTGAGTGTGTTTTATTAGATGACAAATATCTTACTCATTATCTACTCGTGCTCTCTTCAATTTAGTGGGAATACCAAAAAAATTCGCCAGTCATTGATATCCATACAAAATAAACAAATTCATTGTATATAATACTCAGTTTAAACTACTTGTATTTCATTCGCAATATGATCAAATTTCCATGGAACTTAATTAAAAAAAAATAAACAAAACTAAATTGGAATGACTGAACGGATGTTGGAATCTGATATTTATTTATTTACGCTAGACATTTCCTAAAGTCTAAACAGATCAGATATACACATACTCATATTTTAGATTATAAAAATCTTTTCTATTTTAATAGTATAATCAGGTCCATATGATCACATTAAACACGAGTACAAATCAGTTGCTACGGTATGTTAGAATAGGTGCCCGTAATATTTTAGTGCTGGGCCCAGATTTACACTCGACGACCCTGATATAAAAAGGATATATCCGATAGTATACACAAGGCGTGTGAAGAAGATCTTCAACTACTATACTATATAATATCAAAGACAATTAATTTAACGCGTATACGCTACACACACATATATTGTTGTTGTTGTTGTTGTTGTTGTTGTTACTATTATGTATACGACAAAATCAGTCATATGGCAAAGTGAAATTGCTGTTGTTATTGTTGTTATTGTTAATTTTAGGTAGAGTGTCGCCGACGTAGCACGTTGGAATCTCCATTGCTCGTTTCAATTTAAAACAATCGACAACTGTCTTTGCTTAGCGTTGCGGTTCTCCATTATTGACTTTTATTGCCAATTGAAAATAATTTTTATTATTTTTATTTCTCAATAACGTGCACTAGGAATCTTAAGCTACATATACATATGTTTTTGTTATTCCTAGAGGCTAGAGGAAACAGTCATATGCAGCACATAACTACAGGGTTTTTCAATAGAGACATAGCAATTTTGTATATTAATACTAAATCACCATTCAATTTTTTTCAGGATCTGCCAAGGATAAATCCGTCAGTCAAGGTTTACATTTTTATCGTGTTAACGTCAGACTAACGTTTGGAAACTATTATTATTTACTACCGAAATTTTGAGTGTTTGGTCACAACTTTAAGTGTGTTTACTCCAATTTTTGGTCCAATGACATCTACTGCATGAAATCAACAACACACGGTCACTTTTTGTGGTTACAATGGAGTCTTTGTTATATAGACAAAGCCATTAAGCGAAAAACGAGCTTCATCGCTGATGGTGATTTTTCTTAAAATCGTTCGCCAAAGGTTACTCGTTAGTGAAGGTCATCATGATAAAAATGTAAACCTTGACTAACAGTTTGACGTTGACAGAGCCTGAAAAATATTTTTGAGTCCGTTAGTATTAAAAACGACAACATTGTTATGTCACTGTTAGAAAACCCTATAAATATAAGTATCTTAGATTTATTAGCTTCCACACAATCTCTTCGAATTGCTTATCTATGCATACGTTAACCAAGCACAGTTCCTCAGTTATAACTTTATCAAGTTGAAATCGTTTCTCGTATACATCATCTAGTACATCATATCGTGTTTTTATGATTAGGCTTGGCTGTGCTGTTCTGTTCTGTTCTGTTGTGTTCTGTTGTGTTCTTGGTCAAGTTGGTTTCTTTTATTATAAAAACAAAGCAAATGTCTTTCTGTATATATTTATTTATATATGTATATATATACATATACCCTACATATGTATATACACATGGTTTACATTGCATATTTTCTGTTCCAATTAGTTAGAATATGCTGCATTGAATTTCTCTATTCGTAACATCACAAAAAACTGCCCTCTGATTATTAGGTGCTAATATGACTGCTCATGACGCCAGCATTAGGGTATATGCGCGAGATGGCAGAGCGACAAGGTTATATTCATTGAACGGAGATGACGCTTCTATTTTTAGTTTACTATACGTATTGTGTAAGAAAATGGTATTACCAGTAGGTTGAAATTGATTCTAATATATTTGAAAAATTCCACACAAAGTTATTATAGTTGTTTGTTCTAAAACTTGGTATGACATTTTCTTTAAATATAACTATAGGTGGCTAATGTTTATCAAATTTTTAATTTGCTTCCTAAGAAATATACATATGTACTATTGCTGGAGCTAGCAAATAAAAATTTTAAATAATAAGAAATAACACTGTAGAGTGTAGAGTGTGCCTGACTTCGAGATACTCTGTAATCTATTTAAAGCAGCCAGCAATGCAGCGTGTTTTTCTCTCTTTCGCACAAACAACATGCAGGAGCGCGGCGTCTATTTTTTTCCTTGAATGGCTGATTTAAACCATAGATGTTTTTGTAGGCTATATTCTACAGTGGTCTGATCTGAATTTATGTATAATGTTTTACTAAGATTGACATAAGATACAACACCAATTTTAGCGTTTTTAGCTTAGCTGTCGGCGTTCGTGCAGCCTGTCAGACAAACATCTTTATATCGACTAAATTTTTGATGTTGATTAAGAATGTATCTACGTTATGCGCTCTGTGGTGCATACTTCTTATTGGCTGTTAAAAATTTGTTCCACAAACTTTAAAGTTAGGTTAGATTGAGTGGCCTGTGGCAACCACCATAACTTAAGCCAAAGAGGCGCGTTGCGGTATTTTAAGGGAGACCGCTGCTTCTACAGCTATTGGGATGAATTTAAAAAATTTCACTTGTTTTTTACTTCAATTTTGTTAGATTTTCAAAAGATCATTTAGAAAGTACTTCCCTCATATGCATGAATCTTCTACTACTCATGGCTGTGCAGCTACACAGTAATTGCTGATCACTCTTTAGAGAGTTTCTGCATAGATCACTCTGTTTGACTACTAGTATGGTGGCATATCTGTCTATCAGGCGGTGTCCGGTTAAGACATCGTTAGAGTCGAAATATCAGTACTGTTTTGTCGTATCCTGGCCAAGTTTGTTTAGAGATACCACATGTGGCTGTGCTGGACCAGCGTGAATTGGCGTTGCTGTTTGAGGCATCCTGCCCTAATGCTTACTAGAAGTGGTCTGGGCGATGGTACGCTGTCTTGCTAGCTCGCTGCTCTGCAGCTTCCTTCGATCTCACTATGCCCAGGTACTCAAAAGATGTGTATACTATAATGCCAGGCCATTTCGTCAAGCGATTTGCAACATTCAGTAATAATATTCTTTGATTATCGGAGTATAGCAGTGAAATGCTTTGTCCCATCGCATGAGATGTTAGGAGGTGCATAGGTTCCTGAATGGCTGCAACATTGGCTTGATAGACGGTACAGTAGTTTCAATTCTCATCTCTGGAGCGTATATGGCTTCTACGAATTGATTGTTTAGCTTAGAGCCGTCTGCGTATATATTTATGAAGTTGGTCATCCTTTATTGCTGGCTATGCCATTCTGACTTGGAGGTGATTGTGACTTTTTTTTTTTTTGTTGTGAACTAGTTTTGGAACACAATAATCAGTGTGCTGTACTAGATCCCTATAGTAGCGTAGGATTGTTGAATAACCTAATCTAGTGTTTGTCCATTAGTTGTAAATAAACTTCACATATATTGCTTTTAACACAGAGGGTAGACAAATTTCATGAATGTATTGCACGACAATTTTTTTATTGTGAAAATGATGTCTAAAAACTTTGCTGCTGGTAAGATAGTGCATAGCCGACGTTTCTTTATCTCCATGGCAATTCTTATGCAATATGTTAGTTTAGATTGAATCACTAGCTTCATTTTTCTTGCATTATTTCAACATTATTACGTTTTATCAGACGATTTAAATCTGAAGTCATTGCTATTGTAAAAATTATCCTTGTTTTTAGCGTATTTTGACTTTATCGAATTAGTTCTTTTTTTTGTATTTTTTTTTTTTCAATAACAAAAACAACAATAACAACAAATGGTCACCGGTCACACAATCGATTCCAATAACGTTTTTCTTTTACACGCAAGCGATTTGGTAACAGCAAAATCTGACATTTTGTCTATTCCACAATATAATACATGTGTTTATACTTACATATTTTTTCTAAATTTTATTTTTTAACAGTAAACAAAAAAAAAAAAACCAAAAAAAAAAAAAATATTGGTGTCACAATTGCAATATGGTTACCACGAATTTAGTGGTGCCCGTGGTGCTGTGGGGCCCTACAGCGCCCACACATTGCATATCGAGCGTTTTTCTATCGGATGATCAGAGCACTCTAGTCACTGGTTGCTATGACGGACAGATTTGCCTATGGCAGGTGGACCCGAATACATTGAAAATGTCGCCACGTTGCTTGCTGGTCGGGCATTCGGCGCCTGTTCTCTGTTTAGTGCGTGCATCAATGCTGCCCGAGAACAATTTTCTTGTTTCATCGTCGGAAAATGGTGAAATGTGCACATGGGACTTGATAGATGGCAAATGCACGGAATCGGTAAAATTGCCACAAGTGCACACACAAATTCAAAGCTATCACACTGCAAATAGCGAAGATGTGCGTCTATTTTGCATTGGTTATTATGCAGAGATTATGGTCATGGATCCGTTCAGTTTAGAAGTGATCTACGTACTAAGTTCGAAGGTGAAACCAGATTGGATTTCGGCTATACATGTATTGCGTCCAATGCGTCGAAAGGATGACGTTGTCCTTGCCATTACAACCACGGGCACCGTAAAGGTTTGGACGCTGACGGGTAATGAGAACAAACACGCAGAACCGATATACGAGAACGAATCAAAGGAGATACGTTGCTTGAATGCAATAACTTTAAATTGTTGTGCACAAAATCAGCGTACAGTGCTCATGGTCTGCACCAAATACTGGCAGATATACGATGCTGGTGATTTCACCGTTCTATGTTCCGTCATTGCGCCGACACGCGAACGCTGGCAGGGTGGCGATTTTATAACATCGGATCGTGTCATGCTATGGACGGATGAGGGCAAGGGCTATTTGTACAAATTGCCAGCAAATTGTATACCAGATAATAAGGAGTTCCATTCGAAAAGCGTTGTGCGTGACGCTCCGTATCTTTATTATATGTTGCAGCATCCGGGTGACAAAGTGCTATCTTGTCCTCCTGCTATGAAACTGTTGACGGGTACGCCGCGTGATGGCAAACCGACACAACATTATTTGCTGCGTGGCGATTCAGAGGGTTATATATCCGTGTGGAACGTACCGGAAGTGCCGTTGGATAACATAAGTATTTTGCAGGCTAAGCAAATGCCGCCGCGTGTACTCAAACCAAATGTATGCACATCATTGGTAGAAGCATGGTCTATTATGGATCCGCCGCCGGTCGGAATACTGGATCAGTTGTCACGCATCACTGATTCACCAGTCAAACTGACATCAAGCATTTATTTGCCCCAACAGAGTAGATTGGTGATTGGACGTGAGGACGGTAGCATTGTAATTGTGCCAGCAACTCAAACAGTAATGATGCAGCTACTCGTGGGCATCAAACAGAATTTCAGCGAATGGCCATCACATCAGATTCTGTACGGACACCGTGGTCGCGTTAATTGTTTGCTATGTCCTTCGATGATGCATCCACGTTTCGAGAAATCGCATTTACTGAGCGGTGGCATTGATTTTGCAGTTTGCTTATGGGACTTGTACAGCGGCAGTCTGTTACATCGCTTTTGTGTGCACGCGGGTGAGATTACACAACTCTTAGTACCCCCGGAAACATGTAGTCCACGCATACTAAAATGCATATGTTCGGTAGCGTCCGATCACTCGGTTACGTTAGTCAGCCTTCAGGAACGCAAATGTGTTACGCTGGCGAGTCGTCACTTATTTCCTGTAGTAACCATCAAATGGCGTCCACTGGACGATTTTTTGATAGTCGGATGTTCCGATGGTTCAGTGTATGTCTGGCAAATGGAAACTGGACATTTAGACCGTGTGCTACATGGAATGTTAGCCGAGGAAGTACTTTCCGCATGTGACGAACAGGCGCTGGAAGATGGTGTCATCAGTGGTGGTAATGGAGGCACCACAGCAACAACATCCGAAATGGGCATGGCAAATCCGGCTGTACATTTTTTCCGAGGCCTTAAATCGCGCAACATGAATGCGATACGTCATGCGACACAACGCGGCATTCACCAGCTGCAACAGTTGCAGGGCCACAATCAGGGAAACTTCGATTTCCTTATGAAACACCGAAGCAATCCATTGGTCATACAAGGTTTGCGCACAAATCCCAAAGACGCCGAAAGTCATATACTATTCTTCGATATTGAAGGTCTTATTTTTGAGCTGCATAGCGAGGAGTATGCACAAATGACGCCGGCAGCCTTGGAGTCTCTTGGCGTAACGTTGAGCAATCCCAAGGATGCTAAATCGATGCATATGGACGCATCAAAGAAGATCAGCGATTTCTTTGGCAAGGTGAAGAATAAAGCCGGTGACATGGAGAAAATTCTCAAAGACAAGGATAAACATGGTCTGGTACAGAAGTTTAAAGAGAAAACGGAAATTGTTGAAAAGAAAGTACAAGCCAAGGTAGAGAGTTTCCAGAAAGTGGTTGAGACGCACGAGGAACAGCAGGATTTGAAGAGTAAGATAGCATCTAAAATGGAAGTGACGCATGTAATGGAAGTCGCACAACTTTTGCTTTCATTGCTGCACTCGTGGGGCTTGGATCCACATTTGGACAAGGTTTGTGAATCGCAGCTGGGTTTGTTGCGACCAATTGTGCCGATATCGTACGGTGTGCTTTCCAAAGCCGGTTACATGTCCTTACTGTTGCCCACCTGGCAGAATAACTATGAAATACCACCGGGCATTCAGTTGCCAACTAGTTCGAAGAAGCGCGCCATTCCCGAGGAGTTACAGCGATTGGAACAACTGACTGCGATATTTACCTCTAGACTACATTGGGAATTGAGCACAACACTAACGTCAAATCACATACTGGCACTGGTAGCCATGTCCAATACGCTAATGTCAATGAGTGCCGCATCATTTTTACCGGACAGCGAAAAGAACAAGAAACTGCAGCGCCTAGCACAGCGAACGGAATCGACACTGAGCAACGAAGAGGAACGTGAAGAGTTGCTGGCACATCACACTTCACAGATTAAGCAAGGCTGGAGTCTACTGTCCACGCACCATTGTTTTCTGTTGCCCGATAAGATCGAAGCGCTTGAACCGAAGAAATTTAAACGACCGCAGGTCGAGATGATGGTAAAGCGATGGCAGCACCACTGCATCGAGATACGCGAAGCTGCGCAGCAAATATTACTCGGTGAATTGACACGAATGGGTAAGAAAGGACGTAAACAGCTGGTTGAAAGTTGGGCACAATATTTGCCACTTTACACGCATACGGAGCCAATTGCTGCGGGTGCACTGCAAGCGGCACACAATAATAATGCCAATGCGGGAGCAAATGGACACAACAATAGTGGCAATGGTGCTAACGTTGCTGGACCCGGCGCCGAACAACAGCAGGACGAAGATTACGAAGAAGAGGAGGAAGAAATCATACGAAAACCGTCCAGCCTATCGGAGCTGAAACGCAAACAAACTACGGCTGTTATACTTTTGGGCGTCATTGGTGCAGAGTTTGGACAGGATATTTCACAAGAGTCACCAAATCATCGCGCCAGCATTGTAGGCACAACGGAACGCCGCAAATCATCGGTCGTTGAAGGTTTCGGCATAGCAAACAATCTAGCGCGTCTAACATCTATGGCTCTGGCACATCTACTGTATGCCCCACCGTCACCTAAACTACCGCAATACACACCGCTACGACGTGCTGCAATAGATTTGCTTGGACGCGGCTTTACCGTATGGGAGCCATATTTAGATGTGTCTAAAGTGTTGCTCGGTCTATTGGAAATATCGTGTGAAGGTAAATCGGTGCCGAACCTCAACTACAAATTGCCATTAACGCCACAAGCAGACGCCTGCCGTACAGCACGTCATGCACTGCGTCTAATTGCAACCGCACGCCCGGCTGCATTCATAACTACAATGGCACGTGAGGTGGCACGTTACAATACAATGCAACAAAATGCGCAATCCATCAATATGCCGATAACGCAATCCGTATTGTTCAAAGCCAAGAGTGAAATATTGCAATGCGTTGAAATGTTAATCGATAAAATGCAAGCAGAGATCGCCGGACTTTTGGTCGAGGTAATGGACATTACATTGCATTGTGTGGACAACAATGAGCTAAAAAGTCGCGGACTCGCCGACGTCTGTCCATCGATATGTAAATTCAATCAAATATCGCACTGCGCACAAACGCGACGCATTGCAGTGGGCGCCAACAATGGTCACTTGGCTATCTATGAGTTGCGTCAGAATAAGTGCCAAATGATACCTGCGCATACGCATTCAATAACATCACTTGCATTCTCACCGGATGGCAAGTATCTGGTATCGTATTCATGCAGCGAGAATCGTCTATCCTTTTGGCAAACAAGCACCGGCATGTTCGGGCTTGGACAATCACAGACACGTTGTACTAAGGGCTATTCGACAGCACCCATACCGGATGTATCGCGTTTAAATCCAATGCGTTTAGCTAAGTTAGTTTGGATTAATAATCGCACTGTTACGCTTATGCTCGCCGATGGCTCTGAAACGCGTTTCAATGTTTAAGCGAGCGAGTGTAGAGAGGAGTGTTGACACGGAACGATAATATATAACGCTTGATGTGGGTGAAAACGGAGTTCGAACACTATATATATATATACAACAACATTAGTTAACTCACAAAAAGTATTTGTTGAATTTAGTGAATATAGTATGTATAGATAGATCGTTTTGTGCAGTGGATTCAGACAGACACAGACAGACAGACAGACGGACAGATAGATGAAGAGTTGCATAGATAGATACACAGACAGAGAGACAGACAGACAGACAAACGGACATACACGTAATCGTGAACGTGATCCTAAGCGCTTTCTAGCGAAAAAAAAGTAGGGAATGGATAATAACGGTAATTTAAATTTCAACGATAAATAAAACTGGTACTAAAACAATTAAATTTTTATAAAAAAAAAAAACAAAAACTAACACGAACACGAACACACATGCAAAGAATTATTAAATTAAATTATATTATATTATTGAATTACTTATACCTATATAATACCTATTATGCTGACTATGGGATTACTAAAAAAAAAAAAAAAAAAACAAAAAAAAAAACGAAAAAACGAAGAAAAAAAATACTATAAGAAAAATGTTTGCAGATTAAAAGTGTTATAATTATTATTGATATTTGTTATACAAAAGAAATTACCTGTTATATTTAAAATATACACATACTATATGAAATGAGAATTGTTTTTAAATGTATTTTTTTGTGCTTTTTTTTCGCTGTCTTTGTAATAATTATTAAAATAAAACTCGTTTTTAAATATGTCTACGCAGAACTGTCGTCATTTTAAATGCAATCACATAAAAGTTTAATGAAAAACAGCCACAAAAAAAGTAAATATTTTATAATTGTGTATGTTGAACAATTTGTATGTATGTATGTATATGTATTATATGAAGCAATTCAAAATTATAAACCTAAAACTAAAATTCATAAGAATTTTGAATTCGAATGGTAAATGTTTCGAATTCTGTTTCGTTAAAATGTTGGTACGTATTCCACTTTCAGTAAAATTTCACGATTTGAATTCACTTGGAATTTTGACACTATGTATGGAAAACATATTCTCAATGTCTGTCAAATTCAAATAGCTAAATTCATCTGAAAGTGAAATAAGCAACATTTTAACATAACCGAAAACGAATCCGAACAATTTATTCGAATTCGAAAACCGGCGCACACGGAGTTATAAAGAAAACGAAAAAAATGCAACTAGCGTTGAACAGACAATGAGACGACGATGCTGTTTTGTAGTATAACTTTTAATTGCTTTTATTATTTTATTTTATTTAAAAAAAAACTTTTTTTTTTTTAATTATATACCTACCTATGTATAACTATATACACATAATTTTTATTGTTGTTAATATTATTTGTTTGTCAGAAGCTAAGACGCAGCAGTAGCTGTGCAAATGCAACTATTGTATTTATATAAATATAAATATATACCTATAATATATATGAATATATAAAGAGAACATCAATTATTATTATTATTATATATATATATTATATATATATATATATATATATATATATATATATATATATATATATATATATAATATATATATATATTATATGAAAAGATTACACAAAGATTTATCTAATAAACATGTGAGACGCAAAGTAAAATATAAACATAATAGAAGAAAAGAAAAAATTTAAATAAATATGAAATATATTAAATAATAAAAAGAAAATTATAAAAAAAATATATGTACATATATATATATATATATATATATATATATATATATATATATATATATATATATATATATATATATATATATATATATATATATATATATATATATATATATATATATATATATATATATATATATATATATATATATATATATATATATATATATATATATTATGAGAAAATGAACTTATGAAATTGTATTGTGCTTACTTTAAATTATTTAATGTCCTTCAATCAAAGTATTAATTATAATTAATAAAAACCAATATATAAAGCAAGTTGCCAAAAGTTGTGAAAATGTTATTTTTATTGATTAGCACACTGGAATTTGCAATGATATCTATCGTACAATACATAAATTAAGAAGAAGCAAAACGTTTACTTTGGTGGAACCGAAGCTTTAATACACTTTCCCTTTTTGGTTCGGAAACACTAGTGTTTTATTTTAGTTATTAAATTATTTCTTTAATATATTCAATTTAATTTACAATATATATCAGATCAAAAATTGACCCGGACTGGTTAATCAAAAAAAAAAAAAAACATTTTTATGCATTTTAATACAAATCTTTATTATCGCCTTCAAAATAGGCTGCTTTTGAGTCAATACAAGCATGCGAAAAATGTCACAGGGTGCCAAATCTGGTGAATACGGTGGTTGTGCGTTGAACGTTGTTTCATGTTTGGCCAAAAACTCCGTCATAATCAAGCTGGAATCTGTAAAAAATGCAATAGAATCTGACGGCGACGCGTTTCATACCCAAAACATCAACCAAAATGCGTTGAGTCGATCCATAAGAGATGTTGAGTGTCTCTGTTATCTTTCTAATGCTAACACGTCGATTTTCGAGCACAATTTCCATCACTTTTTCGATGTTTTTGTTGTTAACATAGGTGGATGGACGACTATGGCAAGTTTTCTACGATTTAACGACCCTCACTGAATGCTTTATGCCACTCAAATAATTGCGTTCTCGATAGAGTAGAGTTCTCAAAACACTTTTGTAACATTTTGAATGATTCCGTTGCCGTTATTCCATTGGAAACACAAAATTTCAAGCAAAATCGTTCAATTTTTCAATTTTCCATGTTAAAAATCGCCATACAAACTTTTCTCAAACTTGGCATGCATGTCCATGTTAGTGACAGCCAACTTAAGAAGAAGAACCGAACCGATTCGGTTTAAATCCACCAGTCCCGGTCAATTTCGGTCCAGAGGTACAGTGAGTTTTTTTTAGAGTTACCATTTTCCGACACGGATTAAACTGTAATAAATTGATCAGAGCATTTGAGCGCAGTTTGGTTTGCCATTTTATCATGAACAGACTAACTAACGCCAGCAAATTGTGCAAAATTCGAAAATCGTGTTTCAAATCGGGAATTTTACTCTGCGCATTTACGGTCGATATAATCATCCAACCGAGCGATTAAACCATGGATCGTTTTCGCAACATGTACACTCTAAATAAAGAGTGATCAAAAATTGGACTTTCAGAATGCGCCACATGCGAACCAATTCGAAATCATATTTAAGGAATAATGGCATAAAATTATCTGTCTAATAAAATCAATATTCCGTTTGAAATTACATATGTAATCTCAGTATTTCAATTCAAAGTTCTACAGCTCTAAAGAGCCATGTATATATTTACATATGGCATGAATTTCGCCCTCTTGACGGTTGTAGATTAGATGGGATTGAGGAATGTGCATAATTTTACTTTAAAGACATTTTGGTTCATCCCTAGGTCGTCCGGAATGTTAGACCCTACGCTAGACAGTTGAGCTATTGTTGCCTCAAATGTTTACTGAAATTACAGTTTATACATTATCAATATTATTAATTGGATTTACCTCTTGATCAATTTAAAAACAAAAAAAATTTCAATATTAACTGCTTTAATTCAAACATGTTCGTTCCAGCAAAATAAATGCAAAGTGTTTTTGTATGGGAGCTATACCTTCTATTTATGAAATCGCGGTCATTCTTGAATTGTGTGGCTTCTGGTTATAAAAAGTAGGGCAGACAGATAGACATGTCGAAATTAACTCATCATCTCATATTAATCACGAATATATATACTTTATGTGGCTCCGATGCTTTCTTTAAGGCGTTATAAACATTGTGAACATTATAATATAATTCACACTTTGTGTGTAGAGTATAAATACGTATAGACATTAAATCTTACTCATTATTTTGCTTCCTTGTTATTTTTTGTTTTTTTTTTTTTTTTTTTTTAGTACGCAATTGCTGCTGAAAAACAGAAGAAGAAAAAAGTTCCATGTCTGAAGAAGAAGGCTTCGATACACCGCTATCCGCTGCTGAGGACGATGCGGAGCAATCAAGTAACGCCGAAGATGACTTCAAAAATGAAAATCTTGATGAAAATGTATTGCCAGCATTTACCTTGGCCACACTGGGACTACAGCGTGTAGGCACTGTACCACCACCGAAGCCGAAAGCACCACAAGCACCAGTACAAATGTTAAACGCACGTGGTATGCCGGCACGTATACGTAAACGTAATCGCTTCTTTTTCGACGAGAACATTATTAATGATGACAAGCCGTTACGTATGCGACTATCGCCTAAAAAGTTACCACTGAAGTCTGGAGTAGTTGTCAGCGGCGGTAGTGCTGGTGGCGGTAGTGGTGCAGGCGGTAGCGGTGCAGGCGGTAGCGGTGCAGGCGGTAGCGCTGGCGGTGCCGATACCGCTACTAATAATGCAAGTGTTAGTAGTCAACGTTTGTCACGCAAAACAGCTATAGTGACACCATCGAAGGTGCTTAAGAAACGCAAGGGCGTTGTTTCACGCTATATGCGTAACGAAGAACAACAAAAACAACAAAAGCTTAAAAAGAACCTAGCAGCAACAGCAGCTGGCGCTAGTAAAAACAATGTGGTGCTCAAGCCTAAGGCACGTAAAAACATCGTTAGCGCCAGTGCACAAGTGCAAGTGACACAAAACAAAGCAGTCAAAGTAATACAAGGAAAGTTAGTAAAACGACGCACTACTATTACGGGCATTAAACGTTATAAAACCGGCGCAATTAAAAGTGAGCCAACTGAAGAATCAACGACAACAGAAGAAGCAAAAAACGCCGGCAACAAACAAATTGGTCAGAATATTGGCCTAACGCTGCGTAACATGTTGAAATTACCGAAGGCACATAAATGGGCTATTTCTGAATGGTTTTATTCGTTTATTGACCGGTCGTTGTTCGAAGGCGGCAGTGAGTTCTCAACGTTCATCAAGGAGTTGTATCCTGGCCTACGTACGCGTTATTTGACGCGCGGTGAATGGCGTTACATACGCCGCAGCATAGGCAAGCCGCGTCGTTGCTCACAGGCATTTTTCGATGAGGAGCGTCGTGAGTTGGAGCGCAAACGCATATTGTTGCGTACATTACAATCTCGTAAACCTGGCGAATTAAAGGATTTGGTCTCGCTGCATGATATGCCCGACAAGATACCAATGCCGCTGCCGGTAGGCACAAAAGTTACAGCACGTTTTCGTTCGCCACAGGATGGCATATTTACCGGTAGTGTTGATGCGTACGATTCGCAGCAGTCTATCTATCGCGTAGCATTCGACAGACCCGGCTTGGGCACACATTCGATACCTGATTTTGAAATTGTTTCGGAAAACTTTTTCGAGAAATTGCCGCTGCATAGCTTTATTAAAGATTTCCGACCCAATTTGGTCAGCCTCTTGAATTGCAATGGAAATGGCATCGGTAATGTCCCTTCGTATGTTACACCTCAGAAACCACACATTGTAGGCGGCATAATGGGCGTACGTTCGGCGCTGAACATGAAACTTAACAAGAGCGATCCACTGCTGGGACAGGAGGCTATCGCCGCTAGCAGCCCGTACAAGACACAGCTTTCTCGTAATCACGGCTATCCGCCAAAGTTGCTCGAGAGTTTAGTACGTCTGCGCAGATTCACTAAGATGAAGATAGCAAAGGTACAGCGTTTGAGCAATATGAATAACGAGGCCGAATTGCAGGTCGCCAACATTTGCGCAAGATCCAAGTACGGTGCAAGCGAAGGCGGTGGTGCGTCTAATGATTTCCTAATAACAGATGAATTTCAGCGACGATATGCATCAAATATAATATCAATTGGAAAACTTAACACCATAATTCTAAACACTGTTAATGAAGTTCAAAAATTATCTGCAGGCCTATCGCGCGATCCACACGTGCAGGCTATGGTAGCGCCTACATTCTTACGCGAACATGCCCGTGAGATAGCGGAGGCAGCCGTAGATCGCTTAAATAATGGCGCCGTAAAAAATGGGCCTATGTTGAAATTTATCAAAAGCCTTTCAACACTGCTTGTGGTATCATCGCGCATTGGCGCAGACATGTTCTCCAACGAAATTGGAAAAGTGCTTGAGGGCTGCATGGAGGAGGTACGCTCCGGTTTAGTGTCACCCGATAATGTCGCTGTGTTTCATAAGAATGTCCAACTTCACTTACATCATTTAGCTATGAATATAAATAAGAATCTTTCGTTGAATAATGCTGCAACCAAATCGAAATTGCCACCCGATTCTGTCAAAACTGACTTGCCTAGCAGCATCCCAGAGAAAAATTCTATTGAGGAGGACAACGTTGTTGAGGACGAAGTCCATGCTGATGCTGTACCCGATGACGACGCTGCAGATGTGGAGGAAGTCGATTATGAAGAACGACTTCAAGAAATGACAATTAACAAAGAGGAAGATGATGGAATAGTGGAGCAGTTAGAAGAGGATGATATTGAATTCCAAAGCGGATCAGAATTGGATCATAATATAGAGGAGCACATTGGCCAAGCCTAATATTTAGTAAAGATTTTTCCTTTTCAACTCTAGCATCCTCGTTTTTTAGTTTTTAGACTAGACTATACACAAAAACTTAATCTGCTTAATTTTTTAGCACGGACTTTCGTTTAAATACCAACACTGTTAACAATAAACAAACGATCATTTTTGTTTTTTTTTTTTTTGCTCAATTTGTAATATTGGACATCGAAAGTGTAAATAAATAAATCCAATTTGTACTTGCAATTGCAACATTGTCCTTTATTTTCATTATAGATTACAAGATTGCCAAATCTTAATACGCTGGCAGTTTCCTCTTCTCAGATTACAAGTGGTATGCGATTTTTTAAGCTAGATCTTGAAAATGCTGCATGTTTTGCTGTATCGTCATCAATTGCTGCTCCAACTAGATTGCCCTTTTGTGTATATTGCAACGATGAATATTGTTAATAGCATCACTAACCATACAATATATAGATAAGTCAATTCATACAAAGAAGAGTCACTTAAAATTTTGTTCACAGCAGCTCCCATGCGCTCTTTTGAAAGACAAATTACTAGGTGGACGACGCAACTGCACACAGAGCATTAATGTATGTGTTGAAATGTGGGTATATGTACATGCATACGTATATTTATGCATGTTTGGTATATTTTTGGTATATTTGGTATTTATCAAGAGGCGTCTATAAAATTTAATTTTTTTTTCAATCAGTTTATTCATCTAACAACAATCTTTTAAGTTTCTAATCCAAATGTATATCAAACTTAAAATATGTGCTTTTTCATTATGCGATCCTCTGTTACATCTTTTTCAATTTTCTTTTAAAGAATTTACTGTACCATCAATTTGGAAGGAGTAATTGATAATTCATCTCTATAAGAATGGCAGTAAATGTAATGTACCTAACTATAGAGTCAAGTTATGTGCAATTCCTAAACTTCTTGAAAAGGCATTTTCTTGTAAATCTTCAGCTGAGCATGATTACCTTAAAAATATATCAGTTTCTACTAATTTATTGGAACTTATGTACGTCCTTAGTAAACCAAGGTTTTGTTAATGGTTTACAAACGCATTATATTTACACTGATTTTAGTAAGGCTTTCGACTACGTAAATCATCGGCTGTTGCTCCACAAATTTGCCTGTTTAGGTTGGCAATTGGAACATCACGTCAGGATTTTGAGATATTTGAGGTTATGTATCCCAATGACGTCGAATGGATATATTTCGTAACTTCGAATAGCCATAACTTTGCAAAAAAAAATCGTAATTGAACTCTTGAACTCTTAAAATAAAGGGTAAGAGTGGTACTAAAGGATATAACTGAAGAGACAGACCACAAACCTTTTTTCCACCGTGTACATAACCTCAAAAGTAAGAAAATTGCCGTTTTTCTCAAAATTCTGACGTTCTGAAGCCAATTCATTAACTTTTTAAACTCGCTAGCGATTATTTCACTTACTTTTTTCCAGAGCTCGCAAAATATGCTCCACCAAATTTTTCTATGCTATCTGCTCATCGAAAAGACAGAATGAAATGAAGCAGACTCGCTCACTCTCTCAACAAAACACTTCCTTTTGATTCTTTCGTATTTTCTCTTTCATGCTTCTCAATGAGCGATACCCACGAAGCTATCTTACGATAATAGCTTGATGGTGACACTTTCGTTCAAGTCTCGGCAATTGAGCATCAGCAACTGAGCAAAACGAGCCAAGTGGAAGCGTAAAGTGTATTTTTTGTTGTTGTTGCTTAAATATTTCATCGCAGGCAAGGCGCAAATTTTTTGTGCATATGTTAAAATATAAGTAACACACATACATGCGCAAAAGACACTTTCAGCAAAGTGTCTCATGTGAACAAATGCATAAAGTGAGCGACAAAAAACTCTCGTTGCTTGAACAAAGACCACGATGAGAATAAACAGAGTTAAAATGTCTTTTCGCTTCTATTTTTTTCGGACTGCATGTAAAAATAGACCACTTCTTGCGAGTTTTCTAAGGTGAAAACTATAGATGACGATGATTCGATTTTCTCAGACGAGGAGTCGGAATTAGAACTGGCTTTAGAAGCAACACAGGTACTTTTAATGAAAATGCATAGCGTAATTTTGCAGTGTACCGAAGCATGACTGTAAAGTATGTGTTAAACTGTTGAAGCTATCAGATAAAGCACAGTGTTCTTCTGACTACTTAACATTATATAAAACGTTTGGCTGCGTCAATAGTAATTTAAAACTGAAAGCACCTTCAGATAAATCCATTTTGATTTTTTTTTTAAACGTTTTTTCGACAAAATTTAAAAAGGAAAATAGTTCAAACATGCATAATCGCCGCAGCATTGTATGGTAAGTGATAATATATATAGCAGAATTTTTATCCTGAAACCAGACAAAGAAAACTCCAAGTACCACTTTTAGCAATATGTAGAAGTGTAAAGAAATCTGTTCTTCGAGACAGCGGAGCAGTATAGCTCATTCTCAAAATATAGTTTGCAGTACACGATGTGGTGTACCATAAAGAAACCAAACTAATGCTCTGGGATGCACGAGCTTGTCTAGCGATTGTAGCAGTTTTATTCTCTGATCAACCGGATCTTCATGTCATCAATTTGCTACTCACGAAAATCAACCAAAAACCCCTGTCTAGTATAATCTGATTTGATATAGTTTTATATATCTTCATCGTTTAATTATAAACATAAGATATATATAAAAAACACTTATTAATAAAAACCACACAGATAAGTAATTCTGTGTATGGAACTATGGTAAAAAAAAAAAACATATTCTCTATTTTAATCACTGTCGTCATCATGGTCGTCGCTATCTTCTTCTTCTTCTTCGCTAGATTGATTCAGCCACTCAATAAGTTTGGCTAAACTTTGTTTAAGCGTTTTATGTTCCTCTCCATGCAATTGATTGTACCACGCACGAATTGCATCCTCCGTTACAAAATCTTTTCCATAAAGATAATGTACAACTTGTGAAATTTTCTCACGCACCAATTCATTTTCATCACAAATGTCCTAAAATAAGAACATGCATAGATACACAATTATTAAAAATGTTATCAACACAGATCAAAAATACCAATATTACCTCTAGTGCACTCAGACAATCCAACATAGAATCTTCTGATTTTATATAATTTAATATAACCGGACCAAGCTGTTTGAGTACCTGATTGATGGCCACCAATACATTGCTGTTGGTTGGTTCACGTATACTCTGCATGCTGAATACAGCTTTAACTACATAGAAATTGACTTCCTTTAGAGACATGTTGTAGGCATAGCGCGAAGAGTTTATTTCCAAAATTAAAAAATCAGGATTTGATTTTTCACGATAGCCGCGCGCTAATGAGTCCATAACTTCCGATAAAAATACTGCAGCACGTAAGTGAAAATAAATAGTAGGCCAAATTTAGCAGCAAATGGATAAAGATACGTTAGCTTATTTGTGCTTGAGAGAAATGCTAAAAAAATCATTTCGTTACTGTTTGTATCGTCGGGAAGAGGAGTCGCCACGCGTGATTCGTCATCTTCATCGCCGCTCGAACTGTAGTCACTCTCCACGTAGGTGTGCAATAATTTAGTCACTTTGGGTATGCTAATTGCATCCGGCTGCAACAGTTCTTCGTCTTCTGAATCGGATGTGCTGTCCTGTGTTGTCAGCTTGTCATCGATTATATACGCATGCGCAGACAGTTTCGTAAGTACAACTTGAAGTAAAGGAATTTAAATTAAAATGTTCATTTTTTTTTTTGCAAATACAAACTAAAAGGCACACTTACATTGTTCTTCATCGTCATTCTTCTGTGTGGGTGTTGCACATACAAGCACCTTTGATAATTTGGATTTGTTTGGTAGTATACATTTAGCGCCAACCACGCATCCTTCATTGAGCACACTGTCGTCACCTATCACAGTATCGGCACAAACAACGCAATGTTCTAGCACACAATTCTTGCCGACACGCACATTGTCCATGATGTAGGCATGATTGAGTACACAGTTCTGTCCAATGTGACAGCCGGAACCTATAACGCTATTGCTGACATTACAGCCAGCCTCAATGCTACTGGTAGCTTGTACCACAACATTTTCACGTAGCGCTACCTTAGCGACATTTGCCAGTGGACTCTTGTACACGTTGTTCTTCTGACAGACATACTGTTGCTCTAGCTTATATACGCCCATATCGGGCACCAGCGGATACGCCCAACGGTTAATAATATCACGGCTAACCAATTGATAGGCAAGCCAATTGTTCACTTTAAGCGCGTATTGCTCACGCGGCAACAATGATACATAGATGCGGCTGTCCAGCAACTCTTCGTTGATAAGTATGCCGCGCACAAAGTCATCGCGTGTCTGAAAATCAAAATTATCGCTAAACAGCGAAAGCATTGATGGCGAACCAATGGCCATCTGTGGATCAATCAAATTGTGCTGCAGTGAGACACGCGAATTATTGATGAACACCTCCAGTGGTACTTCAAAGTGTGTCTCCTTGTGCACCGGACGCAAACGTTGATGATGTTGCAAACGCATATTTTGCGTATCCATAGCAATCATGATTTCATTGCCAGTGCGTAGATTTGTTGTTGCTTCTTTGAAAATTAGTGTAGCAGCAGCACCCTTGTCATACTTCACCGTCTTCTTATGTTGCTCATAGATGGGACGTAGATCGGCATTGGTAACTGTATCGGCGCCGAGTAAGACAAAGTTGCCACGTATCAGTGCCTTAGCGTCAAGATCACGCATAGCATCGCCAAAGCAACGGCAGCCTTCACCGCCGATTACGTGTACAGTCATATTTAATGACCAAGAAGCGAATGATGCAATGCTCTGCCTGTCAGTTGCAAAAGAAAAATGTGAAAATCGATGCTAATAATATTTTTTTTGATGAATGATGATTACTTACTTAACGTATGCCCTCAGCGTTTGCAAATGTAGACTGGCATAGACGAAGACTTCTTCGATGCCGCTGCGGTTCAATGCCTCCAGCGCGTAGTCCAGCATATTGACATTTACAAGTGGCAGCAGTGCCTGCGGGAATTATATATACATATGTAAATACAAATGTGCATACATGCATATAACAAGATTTATGATTTCTAAATGTCAAGCAAATAATGTAGTTTTCAATATGCGTAAACTTACCGTAGAATTATCTTGGGAAAAGGGCTTCAGTTGTTCCATGCTGGTATCAGCTACAAGCACTGCTTGTATTATTTCTTTTTCGAATTGATTCATCTTTTAATTCAGAGTCTGTCGGCTTAATTATTTCATCAACTCAAATCGGCAGAGTGCAAAAAATCTTCAGCGTGCAATACTCGTGCTTCTTCTTAATTTTCTTTATTTTTTATTTTTTGTCTGGTATTTACCAACACGGATTACACTGTGCAACAATACTTCAGTTAAATTTAGATAAGTGTATATATGCAATCAACAATTTCACCAGCAAAAGGCTGGAGATTTCAAACGGTCTAAAAGAGATTTCTGCGAAATTGATTTAGATCGGAATTGGAATGAAAGAGATTTCTGTGACACCTCCGATTAATACCTTTTCGATTTAAACTGTTTTAGCACTAAAATTTGCTGTATCTGGGAATGCAGTATCACTTGAATTTAAAAGAAAAAGTTATACATTTTTTTTATTTAAGTTGCTATATGTGTGTGTGTGTGTGTGTCTTTTTCTAATCTTGGAAGTCAATTGCAATTGTTAACAATAACAAAAGTTAACTTTGGTGACCAGCATAAACCACACGTGATCTTTTTGCTCGGTAACGCTGGATGATGATCATTTTTTAATGTATGATTTTGATGCCAGATACGTTTACTAAATATGTAGTAAAATAACTGTCAAAAAAACGTCTCTAAAATATTGCTAAATTTCCCTCGTTTAAATTTCTGTCACTTAGTGTTTGTACTCGTCGCTTTAATGTTTACCAACACTCTCCGCTGTGAAACTGTCTTACATCCCTCTTTTGGCGGCAGAACATTTTACGTTTTGTAGATTGTTTTATTGCATTTGCATTTTATCATATTTAATTGTTATGGTCGATTATATTTCAATTCAGAATGAAACAAATTATAACTACAAAGCAATCTGGTTAGTAGCTTTTACCAGTAAGTTTCTTCAATACTTCTTAACTAATTGCATTTTGTGTTTTAATCTCATATCAAGCTGTGAAGGCATTCCCGAAATTTTTCTTGATAAACTGGCCGCACGGCAGCATTTCAGTAAATTCGGAAACATTACACGTTTTATATTGCGACCGCGTCGGCTCAGTTGTACGGTCGCTTTCGAAACGGAGGAGCAGGCGGAGCGCGCATACAAAAATGGTGGCGTCTACAATGGAGAATCATTTAATATCGAGTACGCAACGCTTGAATCGCAAAATAATTCACAGAATACGGAAGATTGGGTGAACGCGGAGGTGCAAGCAGAACTAGATGCAATATCCAATGTTTGGCGTGGTGGTGATAGCGTTATGGGCCAGTCGCCTACGTATAGCAGCTTACCGACATTACCAGCAGTACCCAAATTCAGTACCAGTTCCCACAATAACAACTCACCAGTAACAGGATCTGCTGGAGCCAAACCCACAATACCAACGTATGCAGCAGTAGCAGCAATAACAGGCATTAAGTCTACAGCGAAAACAGCCGCCGCACGTCAAAGCAATGTTGCGGCAAGGCAAGAACTGGAGGCTATGTTGCGCAGACCTGCGTATACTACTGAAGATAAGTACAATGTTTTGGAAGCGCGTGACAAACTCTTGCGTATGATACCGAACCGAATGAATAGTGTGAATAGGGTAACAGCAACGAAAGGCACTTGTCCCGATATGTGCCCCGAAAAAGAACGTTACCAGCGCGAATTTACGCGACGTGTTCCATCATTTGAACTGTCAAATAGGGGTGAACAGTGCATTTCACATCGTCGTGCTATCAAGGATTACAAGCGTAGCAGCGCCGATCAGGAATCGCCTCATGCGCATGAACTGCGCTCAGAATCGGTACTGAACATGACAATGAATTATATGATGCATAATATAATGGACTTGTGCGATGATGATGATGCGGATATATCTATTGGCGATTGGTTTCATTATGTGTGGGATCGTACACGTTCAATACGCAAGGATATCACGCAGCAGGAGCTGTGCTCACTTGAGGCTGTTCGTCTGGTGGAGCAATGTGCACGCTTTCATATACATTGCGGTGCACGTTTGATTGCTGAGGATGCCGCTGTTTTTGATACGAAAATTAACGCCGAGAATTTGACCAAATGTCTACAATCACTGAAGTACATGTACCACGATCTGCGTCTGCAACATATTGACTGTCCATCGGAGCCGGAGTTTCGTAGTTATATTGTGTTGTTAAATTTACGTGATGCGAATTTTTTATGGGAAATTAAACAATTGCCGGAGCGCATACAGCGTTCGGAAGAAATTCGACGTTCTATACAATACTATCATGCGTTGCAGAATAACAATTATGTAAGATTCTTTATGTTGATACGCCAGCCGGAGACATCGTATCTGAGTGCATGCATACTGTTGGGCTATTTCAATAGGCTGCGCTTGCGTGCCATGGAGGTGATCATTAAGGCACATAAATGGCCGAAGAGCAATACATCGTTGCCAATTGCATTTATAATGAATGCCCTTGGTTTTGAAAGTGAGGACGCTACGCAAGACTTTCTTGAAGCACACGGTTTACAATGCGATGGAGAGCGCGTGCAGCTCGAACGAATGACTATGCCAGATGTTGAATATAGAATGGAGCGCGCGAAAAATGTGAGTATATTGTCTAGATATGTACATACATTTTTAATTATATTGTGGTTTTCTTTTATACTCTTCACATAACAATTTTGGTCAACACGCACTTCGAGTATTCATTCCTTTTTCGACTTATTTCATAAGGCCATTTAGAATAAATCTCATACTACATTCACCTTACGGATGAAACATGCTAAAAGTGGCCATGGGCTGTGTAAAATGAATGGGAAATCGGAAGTGAAAAACGGTGGCGTCCGTAGTACCAAACAGATATAGTAAGAAGACCTTTTCGGAGCATTTTTGTTCCGACTGGAAACTAACTTTTGCATTGATTTAGTTTTTTTTTCACTTTATGTTACATTCCTAAATAGAAAAATCGAAAGGAAACAAAAACTCCAAAATGTATGGCTACCCCTTATAGAGGGGTGGGCCTAAAGAGGAAAAGACGAAACTGTATATCCAAGATTGGTGGCTCTATTTTTAGTCTCCGAAATCTTTATTGACGTTTATACAAACGTAGAAACGAAGATTGGTGTTTGAATGTAAATGTTAATAAAACAAAATTTTTGATTTAACGTTTATTTTCAGTAGAATATTCGCTAAGCCACAAAAAAAAAAAATGGTTGCAAATTAACGAAGTTATGAAACGCGTGTGATAGTCATAGGATTTTTGCAGATCCTAACTAAATCAAATATGTTCATACTCTTCACACATAGTGCGAAGATTGTAACAACCAGAAGGAGACGTCAGAGACCAAATAAAGTACGTATGTATATTCCTCACAAGCCGTTTTAAAGTTTTTATATGGAAAACTTATAAAAAGTTGAAACTTATTGCATGTACGGATGGTTTCCATATGTATAAAAAATGGGCGTGTTATGTCCATGGGTTACCCTCATACACACTTTGTAGATTATTTGTACAAGTGACCACTTAGAGCGCGGAATGAAATATTTAGGTGCGGGTTCACTTGTTGAGTTTCAATGAAATCAACTAAGTCACTTAACTCGGGTCTATAAAGTCACACACATAAACTGACTGTTTTTAGGTGCATGTGAAGAGTATTAAAGCTATTTCGGTTCATCAAAAGTTCAAATCAATTCTTATTTATATTTTATTTAGCTAGTGGAGGCCAAGCGCACTATGAGCGTTGGTGAATGCATCTGCGGCGCTCCCCTGCCGCCAGCAGAGACTTTCGAACAGCATACGCCGCACAATAGCTTCGACGAAGATGGTATGTTAAATCCACTAGCTTGGACTGTTGAAGATCAATTGGGTGGCGATGCAGTTAAGCGAACTAAATTGCTCTCAAAGCGACCTGAACTTCTAAACAACATACAAAAGCCGCCAACTTTAGATAATATATTTAAAATACCACAGGCTTCCCCACCAAAAATCCAATTATTAAAGCAGCAACCACAACCACCAAATAATGTTTTTGGCTCCTATCAGAATGGCATTGAGACGACTACCCAACCAACGATTAATCAAAATGTTCCAAATATTTTTGGTGGCTTGGAAAAAGTTGGACAAGGGAATTTTTTCGTGCCAATACAAGGAAAATCTCTGTCCGGTGCAAATTTGTGGACACCAGCGGGTAGCAAATCAACTTTTAACGAAAAGCCGTATGAAATTTTCAAACCAACTTTCTCAAATGTGAATAAATTAAAGAAACCAACTGAAGAGCATACGGCAGCGATTTTCTCAAATATGAATACGATGAAGCAATATAATGAAGATCATTTGGCAGCAGCTGCTTCAGCGGTAAATCAAGCCAGAGAGAAAGCAGCAGCCGAATTAAAAGCAACTGCGGCGGAAGCTGCAGCCAGAGAACTCGCTAAAGCTGCAGCCAGAGAACGAGCAGAGTTGGCTGCCAGACAGGCACGAATTGCACAGGAGGAGCAACAACGTAGAAAACTTTTAGCTGAATCCGAAGCGGAAGCAGAAGCTCAACGTAATGCAATTGCAATTGCACTAACCGAACAGTTGGTAAATACCGTTGTTCGACAACAAGTGACACAATTGGCCATAGCAGAGCTGGAACGGCATAGATCATTTGAAGCAAGGATCAATAGTATGTATAAATCTATTTTAAATGAGGTCATCGAAAGCGAGGTACGGAACATTTATGTCAATACATGTTTCGAGTTGCGCCTCTTGAAGCGCTGCTTTGCAAATTGGACACGTTTCACACGCGATCAAAAAGCGATACGTGTATTCCTGGAGGCGACACCCATTTGGATATCTAGCAAAACGAGAGAGGAACAGGTGGCACAACTTACTCTTAATGCACACGAGCACTTAAAATTGTTACGCCGCTACAGATTGGGCGAACCATGTGATTTCAAAAAACTGCTGCAACCCGGAGTGGGACAGGCAACGTTGCCAAATACACACAATCAAATAAATATATGTCAAACAATAGCGACGGCACGTGCATCGCAGCGTATAGGTGCGCTTCGTTACTGTAAGCTTTTGTTCTCGCTACCGGCTGAAAATGAGGAACTTCTTGGCTTTGATAATCTCTGCGAGCGTTGGCTACGACGCTACGTACAACCAACACAAACAAATGACAATGCCGATGATCATGCCTATATCAATGTGCTGGAGCACAATGTGGCGCTTTGTGTGCGCAAATTAGCCGGAGTTCATGCACTTAACGAGCAGGGCACCGGTGCACGTCCGAACTATGAGCTAGCACATTGCAATGGTATTGTCTGCTTTATGACACCCAATCAGCTAGAGCAAACACGTAATCGTCTGCACAATGTCTGTGCAGGCAACGGACGTAGACATGCACGCATTGCCATAATTGCGTACAATTGTGCACATATTTCCGAAGAAGCGCTAGAGCGTGAATTAGAATTAACAAAATTCGGTTTCGAAGCGTACAGATGTTATGGCTGCGAAGTGTCCATGTCAAACTTTCATTTTGCAGCGTTGCTCCGCAAAGCGCTTATTTTTGTATCGAAGAGTAGTAGCGCGATAAGCGCATTGGAACAACAGTCGCTACTCGCCTTTGCTAACACCAATCTGGGTGATGAAATGTGGTGCCGCTGGCAATATTCCGCAACAACAAATCCTGCATTCAAACGCATGTGTACAGTACCTGATCATATCGTTGGACTATACAGTGAGGCCATAATGCGCATACAGGAAATAGCTTCCGAGGATTTTAGTGACGAAAGAAAATTTCCACATGAACTGCAATGCCATGTACCACGCCCGCTGACAATGGATATGCCAAGTGGACTGGAACATTTTATATCCGGCTGGCATACATCGCTACATCAACATGCACTTGTAGAATTCTTTGAGAAATTGAAACTGCCTGAGCTGCCACCGTTTGCGGCACAGTTTCAAAGTGATGATATTATAGAAGAGTTTGAACAAGAACTTTATGCCTGGCTGCTGGACTACGGTAACTTATGTCTGCCCGAGCATAGTGCAGAGAATGTGGCACAAACTGTGTACACTGCCATGGAGCACATTGTAGCTGAAATGAATCGCAAGGATTTGCAGCGGTTGCCGCTATTGGAACGGCTGAATGAGATCAACTACATGACGGTGCTAAAGTGCTTTGCTATCGAGCGTTTGGTTTTTGCATTGGAGGGCACAAAACGATTAGATGCCACGACACCAACGGCAATTGTGTACCGCAGCGAACGTATACGTAGCTATCAGAATACACCATGGTGGCTCAACTACAAACCTGTAGCGGAAGTCACTTTTCTTTGCACTGAAGAAACAAACGATGTTCAATTAGAGCACTACGAGTCTGCGGAAGCAGCATCATTAGATTCAGACAAAGTCAAACCACCAGTAGAAAATATCGATACAATTATTCATAAAGCGAATGCCATACTTAATAGAAATGTTTGTCACGACGCGAAGTTACCTTCAGCCCAAAGTCCGTTGAGCAATGTGGATGTACTAACACATGCGCTGGATGAGCGTATACGGCGATTTGAATTGTGCAGTTCTGATCGACAATTTGCAATTTATGATTGCCTCGATGACTCCGACGACTTTAAGCGTTTAGTAGTAGGCAACGAGAATGCACCACCTATGCAGAATTCAAAATTAAAGCGTACAAGTGAGATGGATGAGCTAAGTATGCCACCACCTTGCAAAAGGCCTGCAGTGCGCAAATCGGATGAATTTGAATCCGTGGATGAAGCTATTAAGCGCGCTAAGAATATTATTAGTCGCATTGACACTAGATATGATAATAAATTTCGTTCAAATCATAATTAGCACGCATGAGATTATCTATTTTAAATTGTTTGTGTAACCTGTAGTAATAAATTAATATTTTCTTTATTTTTTTAAAATAATTATTTCATTAACATACAGAACTCATACCTATGAACTACCTAATTAGTTTCTAGCAACGAAAGAACGCAATAAAACCCATTTTATGAATCAGATTATTATTTTTTTTTTTTATTTATAATGTAGATTCAATATCTTACACACTTTTAAAAAGCATATCAGGTACGTGATTGCCCCCATTGTCCATACACTGAAGAAGCCGATTTCTTGCGTTTATTATGACCCTTACGAGCATATATGTAAGCGGGTATGTTGGCAATTTCTGCCCGGATTTTGGCCTCCAAAGTCGCACGGGCCAAATCGTCGGAGCGGGCTGGGCACTCCAAACCGCCTGTTATTGAGATAATGCACTCCTGGAAGTGTTTCCTCAAAAAAACCATCGATGCTCTTGAAGTGTGAGCCGCTAAGCCAGATTCATCAAGCCGTGGATAGAAAAAATCCTCATCCTCCGTGTTCACATACCGGTCTGAAGTCACTGTCATTGTGACCTCATTTTCTTGAGAAATCCACGCTCCAATAATAGCAGCTGAGGAAATTGCATAGCACACAATGCGACTTTAGGAGAATGCACCGGACATTCATGCAATTCTCGGGGATTACTGTGAGCCCAGTAGAGCATGTTCTGTTAGCAAGTAGAGCGCTCTTTCACCGGTTTAAACGAGTCCCCATAATTGCGTTTTAGAAGTTTTGTGTGTATTTTTGCTCTTCACTTTGGCCTAACAACACACTGGATAAATTAAATCTTTGGAAATCAATAAAAATGATAGAAAATGACTACCATGAGAAAGGTTTTAGTCATACAATTAAGCAAGAATATTTTTATACCATTCATATATACACACATAGTACATATTCTTGATCAGCTCGATGAGACGATCTAGCTATGTCCGTCTGTATGTAGTTACGCATTTTTTGGCTTCCAATTGTTATGGCATCCAGTTGTAAATTGACACCTAGACTTCCTTTTATTGCAGTCAAATAGAGTATCAATATTGACCCGCCACGTCAACTTTTTGGGGTAGCCCCCATACAAAAATCGCCGCCCACTATTGACTTTTTGTATGAACAACTTTTTTATTGTAGTAAATATCAACTAAAAATTGGATATGGGCGTACGCTATACATATACATCAATGGGTGTGAACCCCCCCCACTTTTCGGCGTAACCCCCATCGAAACACACCGCCCAATCTTGTGTTTTTGTATGAAACACTTCTTTATTTAAATCAATACTAGGTAACAATTCGATGTTTATGGACAGCCGCTTCATGTACATATACTAATGCGCGTGTCCCGCACACTTTATGGGATAGTCCCACATACAAACCCATGTCTCATTTTGTGCTTTTGCATGAAAAACTTCTTCAGTTAACGTCAACATTAGCTTGAAATTCGACGTGCTGGTTTCTTATGAACGGCTGCTTTGCATACATATATAAACGGGCACTCCCGGCCCTACTTTTTGAGGTATATCTAAATTTTGTAGGCCAAATATAGACAGTTAGGTAATGGAATTCTTGGGCCTCTCTCCCAAGTGGCATGGCAGCAACTTTTAGAGTATGGTTGCAAATTCTCTCTCATGTCCTTTCAGCCTTACGAAATGAAGAGCAAAGAAAAGGTCGCTGAGCCCTAATGCGGTTACCTTCATTGTCTATATGAATAATCCGGTACTGGGGTATCTTTGTTCTGCTCATTATTCTAAATCAGCATACTCAATCAATTGAAAATCTATTGTGCTCTATAGCGTCGTTTATGTTTATTTGACACACGTGATAATTTAGCTCGTATACGGAAATATGGATTTGAGCCAAACGAATAATGAAAAGCGTAAACAGAAAAACATGTTTATCGCTGGGACACTTTGAAAAATCAACAATGACGTTGCAAAAATAAATAAATTTCACAAACTGCTACGCAAATTGAGCCAATTATTGCACGAGTCAAACCAAATGAAGCCTCTTCTTCTTTTTCTTGGAATGAATCAATGAACTATATTTAAAAGAATGCATATTGTAGTACACAAAAGTGTGAGTGTATAATTAGAACAATAATAAACAAAACGAAAAGAGACCCCTACCGCCACAACTATCTGCTTTAATGTTGCAATTTGTCTGCCATTTTCGTCATGTATTATGATATTTCGGCGTAAATCAGGAAATTTCTGTTATTGCGCTAATGACTAATTTATTGTTGTGCAAAAATAAAAGCTAAAGTAATTGAGTTCCTTGCCAATATAATAAAACTTTGGCACTTTAATTGGAACTAGAAAAAAAAAAAACAACAACAAATATTTCACAATCTTTGTAAAAGCAAAGTCTAGGAAAAACAACTTAAAAACTAATAAAAAAAAAAAAAAATTTAAAAAATATACACAATTTTTTTGGGCTTTTTTTTTTTGTGACTCCCAGACAACAAATTGGTTATAGATCTTATACCAATGATATTTTTTGTAAACATCTTTGTTGCTGGTGTCGTTTTATAATATTTTACATTTCTATGTCGAGCGTATCTCAACAATTTCTCTATTTAACAAATATAAGTTTAGTTGTATCCATAATTAACATATTCTTGTTTAACGATTGCAATTGAATGAATCAAACACAAAATCTAGATAAGCAAAATATATAGCATATCTAGTATAGTAAGTCTGCATGGAACGCATCTCTTGATTAAATTGAACTAAGATTGCGTACATTGCATGCTTACTTTTTATCATTTAGTTAGTGTAAATATCATCATATCGGAGTGTCTGTATGTATAATACGTTCATCCTTCAAATTTGTCTCTTTTAGTTATAAATTTTGCTGCATTCGTTATTGATTCATATTTTACGCTACCAGTCGCCCTCGCCACTCCACTCCACGCCGCGCCGACAGCGCCGATCAATTGTCTTACGTACGAAGACTTTATTGCATGTGATGCTGTGTCTTGCACTGTCGCAGTGCTTCGTTGAAGCCTTCGCAGAGCGTTAGATCAGCCTGTCCCTGAGCGCATTGCAAGAATTGCTTAATCTCCCAGGCGCAAGCACCTTGTGGCTCATTTGCCTGTGCGCCTGCACCGCCGAAGTATTGTTGCTGAGCTGGAACGGCAGGGGCTGCAGCTGGTGCGGCGGCAACTTCCTTGTCGCCGGAGCCGCTGAAAAGTCCGGTTAGACCATGTCCGACAGCGTGTCCCACTGCAGAACCTACGGCGACACCACCAGCGGTGGCGGCCATTTGCTGAAACATCGAAGGCTGCTGTGGTGCACCCATAGCGGTGGGTGCAGCAGCAACCGGTGCTGGTGGTGGTGGTGCCGGAGCAACGCGTGCCGGTACATGGGCTGCGGCTGCCGGAGCGGGTGCCATCCTACGGAGAAAGACAAGCAAGTGTTAATAAGCAGTTTAGTATTTTTTGCATGTTCTTGTTGATGTGCCAAAGTTCAAGAAATTTCTATAATGATAAACAACATTGCGAGTTGCGTGTGTGAGTTTTCACTTTTTTTTTTTTTTAGGTTACGTAACGTGCGATTTTCGTGCAACAACGGAAATGTGTATCAAATAGGCGCGTTTAATAATAGTATACACGTTAAAATGCACATTTAAGCGAAATAAATTGCATATTCTTTAAGAAAAATGAATTCTTTACGAAATTCAACACACAAAATCATACGCTCGCGCAAAAAAAAAAATGTATTTCGCGAAATTTCTATTTTTTTAATAATTTTTTTTTTGCTTACCTTCTGGCGGCCGGTGGTGGGCTAGCTGAACGTCCGCGGCGAACCATTTTTATTTTTTTATAATAAATTTATTGAATATATAAACGAGCGAAAAATTTTTCCTAATATTTCTTTTTTACACTGAATGTTTCTCGAATACGACAGTAACACGTCTGAATTTGTTTCGTTTCAGAGAGAGAATGAATTTCGTTTCACAACCTGCTCATCAGTTTATTTAGTTTTGTCGAGAGACACACATACACAGAGTTGCTCAGTTTAAAAAAGTAAATGAATCCGACTCGGCTTTGTTGAGCAATGACAACTCTGTGCTGTGGCATAGAATTGTTGCTATCGGTCAGCCATTTATCGGTCCGTATCATAAACATCGAACAGTCGCCGTTAAATCTCTGATTTAAAAAAAAACAAAACGAAAGAACAAAAGTTAACTTTGCGCTCTAATACACTTCATGCGCAGCTACAGCCGTTTTTATAGCCGTTATATTTTTTAGACGGTTTACAAATGCATAGGCATCACAGAAACAATGGAGAAGTAACTTCTCCCACCTACCTGGAGGCGATGAAGCGAATGATGTCGCCAATATTTCGAGTATTTTGAGAACCACTAATTGATGATGATAAATCCAGTGAACTATGACGAGTTCGACTCAGTAATAAAAAGCTGAAGAATAACAATGCGGCAGGCTCCGATGAGCTGCAAGATGAGTTATTCAAGACCGGTGGCGAAGAGTTGGTAAGGCGTATGCATCACCTTTTATGCAAGATATGATACGATGCATGCATACCCAATACTAGAAATCTTAGTGTTCTTTGATCTATCATCAAGAAAACAGATTTCACTGTCTGCGCGAACTACCGTGGAACAAGTCTTCTTTCAATTGAAAAAAAAATTCTGTACAGCGTACTGTGTAAACAGATGGAGCCATACACGGATGCAGTGTTAGGACAGAAATAGTGTGGCTTCAGACGATCGACCAATGACCAATTTTTACTCTACGACAAATACTGGAGAAGACTCATGGGTATAACAAAGACACACATCACCTATATATGTAGATTATAAGGCCGTTTTAAATACGCACATAAGAACGAACTTGGGGTATACCATCAAAAATCGTTCGTCTTTGCATGATGCCGCTATCACACACACACACACACACACACACACACACACACACACACACACACACACACACACACAAAGCGTCGTCTGAGTATGAAAAAGCCTCTTCGTGCTCTTTGATACCAAGAAAACTTTCAGACAGGGTGATGCTTTATCATGCGAGTACATCCTACGTCAATACCCATATGTAGAACGGTCGGACACGATCTTCTATAAAGAACTGATGCTATTCTCGTATGCTGATGATATTAACATCATTGGCAGGAACGAACAACGGGTAAGCAGGGCGTTCTCGGAATTTGTGAAACAGTCACGTTTCATAGTGAATGAGGACAAGACGAAGTACTTGGTGTCCACTCGCAGACCATCAGCGCATCTTGGACGGTCTGTGCGAATGGATAATTTCAACTTCAATGTGTTGTAGAAAACTTTGTCCATCTGTGTACAGAAATAAGCAGTAGCCACAACGTCAGTCTGGAAATCAGACGAAGAATCACGATTGCTAACCACTGCTACTATGGACTTAGCAAGCAATGTAAAAGTAGAGCTCTCTCTCGAAACATAGAATGAATCGATTCGTTTATATGTTACATTCAAAAAGTGGAGTTTACTGAATTTTTTTCTTGAAATGTCAAATGAAATATTAACTTTTTACATTCTATCAATATGGAATGTTACTGAGTTAGCTATCAGAACGCGTCAGACCCGTGATGGTCGACGTCGTTTTGACGATCGTGTTCGTAATCGCAATTTATTAACGCGGATTTTAAATATATTTTCATTTTCTACTAGTATTATAAAAATTATTCCATAATTTAGCTTCATTTCTAAGTTGGGTAAATAAAATAGCTAATAAAAGGTTTTTATAGTTTCGTTTATGGGGTGCACATGTTATTTTACATGTTATAATAGTGTAAATAGTTAGTTATGTTTCACTCACATAGAATCTTTTATTGTTTGATTTATTCTCCTACTAGTAGATCCCCGCGACGTTGCAGGCGGCCCTACCCTTTCCCCTGCCACTCCTTCCCCCTTCCCCTTCCCCCTTCCCCTTCCCCACCTTCCACATTCTTATTGAAACAAAAAAAAAAAATGGAAGAAAATCTAAAAAATTCCAAAAATGATCTGTTTATCCAATCGCCACGAAACTTCACACAATTCATGAATATTGCCACAAAATTTGATCAAAATCGGTTGAGCGGTTTCGGTTTCGGTTTATTATAGAAAAAAACCGTTTAAAACCAAATTTCCGATTACGAAAAAATTCAAAAATCTTGCTTTGAAAAGTACCAAACAAGACTGGTGTCAGTTTGCTAAACAGTTTTCAAGAACACTGAGATCAAGGCGCACATGATGGACAAACAGACGAACGACAAAGCCGGGCTATAGACTGTGTACGAGTTGCATAAGAATAAGTTTATAGCAAATTTTTTTCCTCGCAACCGTAAATGGTCTATAACTTCCACAATATTGACGATATGTTCTCTCGACTTGAATAAGTAAGTACAGCGCATTTTAGTCGACTCGCTAGGAAAGTTTTTATATTAAAAATGTAAGTAACTAAAACAACATTACGTTCCATACTTTTTACTGCAACAAACGCCTTATAATGTTGATACGGTATACTTGTATATATAAGACTGTTTTTTTTTTCTAGATAGTGTTAGTTTGTGCTAATGCAGCTGGAACACACAAGTGTAAATTGATGATAATTGGAAAAAGCGCTCATCCAAGGGCTTTAAAAAACGTTGATGACCTTCCCGTGATTTATAAGTCTAATAAGAAAGGTTGGGTAACACAGGAGCTATTTTTGGAGTGGATTAATAAAAATGTTGTACCAGAAACAAGAAAACATCTGCAGCGCAATGGTCTCGAAAAGAATTGTAAAATACTTTTGCTACTAGACAACTGTTCAGCACACCCTGATGTAAGTGCTATAATGTCTGAAAACGTTGCAGTAAAATATTTACCACCGAATTGCACATCCTTGATTCAGCCTATGGAACAAGGTGTAATTCGAAGCTTCAAATGCCATTACCGTAAATTGATCATACAAAAACTTGTTAATGCAAATGATAGACGTGAGTTCGTTAAATCATTGAACATCAAGGCAGCTTTGTGGACAGCCGCGGCATCGTGGGCCAGTGTAACGCCACAGGTTTTAAGAAACGTTTGGCACAATTTACTACAATCTCCAGATGATGAAGATGCTCTAAATAGCCCTGTTGAGATACAATCAGATATAATACCGCCTGGATGTACGAATGATGCTGTCATAAAGTGGATAGAGTGCGACGTTGATATCGCACCGTTTGCACATGGTTCACCAAACCCAAGAGGATGAGCTTGACTCAAAATCCGAGGAATCAGATGGAGAAAATACGTAAACGCCCACATTGGTTCAGGCAATAGAGGTTAGTAATGTTCTGATAAAGTTTTTAGAGAACTACAATTGTCCAGGTCCTACAAACTACAAATGCATCGCATACAATCTAATTTACTTAAAGAGCAATCAAAAGATAAAAGACAGACTACTTTAAGCGAATTCTTTTGAATAAATGTTAAAAATAAATACAAAATATTAAAATTTTTGAATGTTTATATGTGACCTCTTTCAACCGGGATTTTCAATTTTCGAGCATCACGGATAATCGAGGTTCGACTGTATTTAAATATAATTTTTGGGCATGTGAGCTCGGATGTGGTCCATTCTAGAATTACAATTTTCGAACACGGTAACATTCCCAAACTGGACCACGATTTTCGAAATATGTTTGCACAAGTTGCAAGCGTGTTTCTGGCGTTAGTTTACGAGTGTGTCATGATAAAATGACAAACCAAACTGAGCACAAATGACAATAGCGTTAGAAGATCTGACCAATTTATTTGCTTATCGGAAAAGAAATCAAAAAAAAAAAAAAGAAAACTATACATATGTAACTACATATAGTCAGCATTTCGACTACAGCTTTTACAGGGTTTTGTACTTAAAATGTTTCTTTTAGTAAGATGCGGCTCGAATCAAACTTCAAACTACAATGTTTCACAGTTTTGAAATTGTACCCAATTGATGAATACTGAAGAAATTCTATAACACAAATCGTAATTGCGTCCAAAAAAACTAAATTTATATCTATGTATGTATGCATCGTAGTTGTGCTGCTGAAACGCAGTACGCGTTTAATACTAATTTATTACATTGTAGTCAAAATAATTTATTTAATCAAATGTTCAACGTTGACGGCAACTTGCAATTGCCAATTGTGGGTCTGTTCTTTTTTTATGACCATAGCTGGTGCTCGTCAACGAAGTCGTTATAGAGAATTCTCAGGTGCTCATATAGTTGGTCTGGTCTGTCTTTGTCGCTACGCAAAAATTCGCGTTGAAAAAAAATTCGCGTGCATGGCATGCCAACGTCTATAACTGAAAGACCGATCAAGACGACGACTCCGGTGGCGGCGTTATCTAAACAAAAAAAAAAAAAAACAAAAAAAAAATAATAATAAACGAGCGCAAAGCAAAAGCGTGAAATTGAATCAAATAATCAGTTAAGTAATCGGACGGCTGTATTTAAAACTACATACCTACTTACTATGTACGAGTACATGCAATATTCGTAAATAAAATGTGTGTGTGTGTTTTTTTAAGGTAATACCCCTTAAAAATGCACAAAGGGCAATACTACATTGGAACATATATCAGTATAGGTATGCTATATTAACCCGATCTAAATCAATGTTGCATATTTTGTGGGGTTTTGTTGCTATTATAATAATATGCTTCTAACCAAGCAAATAACAATACAAGTATAGAATCAAGATGTTGATTGTCATATCTCACTATTAAAATTCAGCATGAAGTTTTTTATATTTTGGTTAGAGTACGATATTCCGAACTCAAATTCCTAACCTTGCTGTCGATGAACTGCTGATACCGCTAATTATCAAATTCAAATTCGTACGTTTGAGCATTAAATAGATCTTTCGCACCTAGTGATATGGTAAACTGTACAAGTATTTACTGATGTTATCAAGAAATAATTAAGAACGCTGCTTACCCGTTTTCGAGATTATTTGTACCTAGTACTCTAAGATTCTTTACTTGAATAGCTTTGCATGGTAGGTACTATATGCGATTCGAATTGGAACTTTTGATGCTAATGAAGAAATATTATGTACCAATCATGCGATTTAGTTATAATCTATCTTCATCTACAACCAGCTTGGAGTTTATTTCCAGCATTTGGACAGACCCGAATACATCAGGTAGTGCTATTCAACTCTTGACAGCATTACAAACTTTGCTATTCCAAGTATCACTGCAGATTCTCCGTTCAATCCATTTGTTAGCGCTACCAATAAGTCTAGTCCTTTAAACTAAGAATCAAGATTTGTTTGAAGCCATTGAGTTGGCAGTTGTTGTAAAGAACGAATTAGTGGATAGATAGTAGATAGAAGCAAAAAATTAAGACAAAAATGTTGGTACAATTTTTCAAACTGTTAGCAAGGTTTGCAAAGAACACGATATCGAAATCAATCAACTTGGCGTAGACGAATTTCAGATAAGATAAGAATATTGAAAATGCACTCGATGCCGAATAATTTTCATGGTTTTTTTTTTAAATGCGAATCCCAGAAAATAATATATTTTAACTATATTTTTTAAATCACCATAAACAGCGAAGATGGTTTTGCCGCCCATTAGGCAGTGCTACCGATAACGATTATCCCGCCGATATTCCCGCCAACCATTTGGGACCCATCTCGCGGACAGTTTCCGATATATCCTAGGGTTTCTATGATTGTTTCGTATAGTAGAGATCTGGAGATTTGCAGAAACGTCGCAGAAAATTCATCCACAGTCAATCTGCGGTCGTCACGTAGCGCATTTTCGATTTTTTCCACAATTTCATCAGTCACAATTGAAGGTCTTCCGCTCCTCTGATCATCATGCACAGACGTACGACCGTTTTTAAACTCGCGACTACACTTGTACGCACTCGTACGATTCATAACTTTATCAATATATGCATTTTTTACCTCATTATAAATCTCAAACATGACGAAATTAAAACTTCTCCGGCCGTGAGAGCCTCAGTACACTTACTTTCTGGTAGTTTCTATCTGCTAGACTCGGCAGTGTTTCTGGTATTAATGTTGTATGATTATTGATTACATAAGTGTAGCCGAAGATAGTGTGTAGACTGCTGAATTGCTACAGCTTCTGCTACAGTGATCGGCTAGTCGGAATGATTGTCTAATACCCAGATACGCACTATAGGCCATCAGTGAATATATTCAGGACATTCTGTTTATAGTTGAAAAGGTTGAAGCGGTGACGTAGTAGCAATTAAGACAACTTACTTATTGTAGCAGAATTAGAATAAACCATGCTGAACGGAATGTAATTTATTTTGGAGTTGGAATATTGTCAGTGGATGTGCTTTACATTTATAATGTCCATTTGCTTCTAATGGGATGTTTTTTTTTACACGTAATGTTAGCTTTGTTGGCATTTTTATGCTTTTACATTTTCATTTCAGTTTGCCTTCCTAACCAGCAACGCACTAAATACCAGATGTATGCATTTTATACGGAGAATAAACTTTGCATTTTTTCGTACTAACGTACTAGCTCAGTTCAGAACGCTTCTGAACGAAGGCCACTGTGAGAATGCTGTCAGTGGAGTCTGCATAAAGTTTGCGAAAATTGTTCATTGCTAAGCACAATTACGTCGAATCGAGAATCAGAATTGTTTTTATAATTGCACAAAACATTCAATAATTTGAAAAGTTAAAAAAATTAAGCTGTAGTTTGAAAATTAAACGTTGTGTTTGTAGTTAAAAATGTATGTTTGTCTCTTCTAGGCGGCTAAACTATTGAATCGAAGAATGTTTCTGGAAATAATAGGCGGCACACGCTCCACTTATAAGAGAAAGACCAAATTCGTCATATCTTAACAACTATTTGATACAGATGGATGAGATTTGGTATAGTATGTGCAAAGGGCAACAACGTAAATGAGATCCACTGAAAAAGTGGAAGTTGCCACGTCCTCAGAGAAGAGAAAAACAAAAGAGCGCATAGTAGCAGCGCATGTCGGTTATGCTAGTACATACATAAAAACAAATGATGCAGTTGAGTGTCCTTGACTTCGAAGTACCCTGCTCCTTTGCCTACTAAGTAGACTTAAGAAAACTTTGAAATTTTATAAAAAAAAAAAAAAAATAAATAAATCAATCCTGAACATAATGTATGCATAGTATAAATATACAAGTTCGGTTTCTCTAGATCTTATACAATAGTTTGTAAGATCGTTTTTAGAAAGTATATAAATCTTTAGGTAATTAACACATACGTATAATCATATTGCGTAGTTACATTCTTATTGTTTTGTAGGCAAGTTAAAACGTACGTATACGTACATATATGTAGTTAGGTATGCTCAAATGCAGTCATAAAATTTTATTAATCAATTAGTTCAAGTTTAGAATATTTTGCGCAGTTCGAATTGAGCCTTCTGCTGCTTACCCATAAGTACTACTAGGTATGCCATATAGTATGTACATTTTTGTATTGCATTGTACAATGTGATATCAATACAATAGTGATAAGTATCTCTATTCTAGTATATGATGTTTAATTGTAGCTATACAATGCACAAAACTAGTTGCGACGACGACAACGACAACGACGACGACAGCTCGACACTTGAGAGTAAGAGCAGAATACAATGCAAGCACTTGAGCTCTGACACAGTTTGAAGCAGTTCGAACTTATTGGAATCGAGCATCTATATACCATAAGTATTCTATTCTACAATACAATATATTGTATGTATATCATTACGCGCACGAGTCCAATTACTATACATACTTATCGTATAATACTTATACATAAATATAAGATAATTTAGTTTAGTTTAGTTTATCTTGAATTTGTTGTATTTTTTGCTTATACGCACAATATTTATTATTTACACAATTTATATCAGGCAAAATTAAATAATTGCTATAATTGTTATGCCTACTGTTAATAAGTCAAGTATCTAATAATAGACATTTTTTTTTTTTTGGATTTTATTAGCTTTTTAGATCATCTATGCCTAAAAAAAAAAAAATAGAAAAAAATAGAAAAAACAGGATCTCAATTATAGCTACCAATTGCAGATAGATGCAATCCAATAGTTTTTCTAATACTAATCTAATCTAATACTACATGTCAGAAAAACAATACCGCAAAAGTCTGCGTACGACGTCTTCTGTTGTAATTTTTTTCCATTCTTCCATTGTTATGTATTTTTTCATATTTTTGGAGGTAATAGTGTGCTAACGGATTCTGCGTTCGAGTCGGTCCCACAAATACTCTATGGGAATCAGGTCCGGACATCAGGGAAGGTGCCCTCAGCTGATTTTTTATATTATAAAGAAGCCAGAGCTTTACTTTATGCGTACTGTGCTTGGGGTTGTTGTCTAGCTAAAACCAATTTCTTCTTCTTGCAGCCCCAACTTCTGGAAACTTTGCACTAAATTATTCTTCAAAACTTGAATATAATATATATAGTTTGCCAACACCATTGGCTGCCATACACCACAAACCACCACTCCTTCTCCACCAAATTTTACTTATCAAAGGCAGTACAGTTCTTCATACTACCAGCTGATTTCCTTTTATATGACGAAAATACAAAATTTGCTCTCATCCGAAAAAAAAACCTTGTTCCAAAACACTGGGGGCAGCTGAGATATGAGACGTCTTACTGGAAACTCGATCATGGTACTAAGCTTTTTTTTTAAACTTCAGGGTTGTAACATCGGAAATAATTTTTAAATAATTTTCTTCTACTTCTAGTTTCAGTTGGAGTTTAGTTAGCTTGGAGCTTGGATTCTGTCGTACTAACTGAATGTTGCGTTTTTTCTCTCGTTTTCTTAAGAGTGTTGGACAACCTGATCGGTGTTTTTGGCAGGATCGAACCCGTTAACGTGTAGTTAGTTACTAGTCTTTGTATTGATGAGTGAGTTCTGCTCACTATTTTTACAATTTTTCTATAGGATTTTCTCTCAAGATATAACTTTAAAATAATTGTGCGCCCATCCGCACTAATTTGATTTCCGTTGTTGTCCATGGTGCTATTAACATTGAGTTAACATTCCAATTGATTGAAAAAGAATGAATTAAAACTCCAAAGTGAGCTAAGAATTTCTAAGAATATTTTAGGTAGTGGTAATCGCACATTCGCTCATTCCACGTATCTCGTATGCAGCTGTACGTAGACTTTTGCGGTAGTGCTTTTCTGACATGTTTAAGCATAAATGAATTAAAACTATAATTTTAGATGCATCAAAAATATTATTACTTAAGAGAAATTAGTAAATTATATAATAAAACCAAGTTTGATTCAATACATAAAACATTAGCTGAGATATTTGCGATTAAAGTTAAAGTTAAAATTTCAAATTTTTTTTGTAGTGTACGCAGACTTTTTCGTGCAAGTATATGTGCATACCTCACAACAAAAGGTTTCAGGTGAGAAGTCTAAGAGCCTAGTCACATCTATACAAAATAATTAAAGTGATAACCTAGCCTGAAATTTGAAACTAGCATCCAAAATTTGTTATCAAAAAAGAAATGTAAAAATATAATACTACTCTTCACGCGTACCTAAAAATTTACCAGGGACGGATTCTGAATGAAATCTTGACGAAACTCTTCAAAAACTAGCTACTTAATAAACAAACAACAAAAAGTCTTCTAAACAATGCAATTAAATACTACTACAAATACATATATACCTGATACAACCACTTGGCAAAGATGCCCCTACCTCTTACCTGTATTAAATTGCTGAACTATGCGAATGATTGTATCATTTTTATTCTAGGGCATGAACGTCAATGAAATTTTCGTAATAAAATTAATATCTATTTAGAGATTTTGTTAAACTTTTTCAATGATCACGCCACCATGATGAATAATCGGCTTAAATCAAGAAACGAAGTGCTGAAGACGATTGGAGCGTCTTGCTGGGGTAAGCACAAAGAGACAAGAATTACCACCTATAAAGCTATTGCTGCTCCCGTCTGGACCTCTTACCACATTAAAACTCAATGGCAATGCCTGCAAACAGATCAGAACAGTGCTCTGAGGACTGTTACTGATTGTTTACAAATGACTCACCTGCATGAATATGAAGCGATGATGCTTTCCATTCACCGACATAATGAATTGCTTTCGAAACAGTTCTTATTAGGTGCGTATAGGAACAATGAATGCCAATCATGCCACCCTCACGAGAACTGTTCCAACTTGTATTCGAGATTACATCATAAGTTACAAAAGGAGTATATCTCAATTTGCACCTCATGATCATATAGAGGAGTGTGTGTTATATATCCGGTAGGTCCCAGTAGGTGAGAGTGAAAAATGTCTCCCTCGTAACAACAGGACAAAATTAGCAGAGTAAAGATCCAGATGGAGCAACATGCTCCAGTGTATAGGGAAAGGATTTCAGCTCGATATCTTAAAAACAGAGAGACTAGTTTTAATTCATACAGACAGGCAGACAGACAGACGCACATGGCTAGTTCAATTCGTCTCGCCGAATTGATCAAGAATATATATACTTTATACTTCGTTTAATGCGTTGCAAACTTAGTGACAAAATTATAATACTTAAATTAAAATTAAATTAATTAAATTAAAATTCAAGAACCAAACCGAATACCGAAATAAATTGGAACCGGTACAAAACCTTATACCGAAACACACGTTTCGGTACGTACCTAAACCGGAACCAATATGAAATACCTTTCGGCTATATTCCCTGGTTCAAAAATATATGTTTCTTTGACACCAATATGTTTAAAATTAATAAAAGTGCATACATCCTTAACTTTATCGAAAAAAAAAACAAGGAATAATAATAATACTAGCAGCTTGGAATAATATTTGTTGTTGCATAGTGTATTCACAGCATACGTATTATATTTGGACCGATTGAACTTGAAATTTAATGGTTCATATAAACAGCAAGTAAATGTAAACGAGCATGTATACAAATAATTGTCCTGACTGAATGATGCATAAGGGTGGTTTTCGATTTTTGACAAAGTGCTTCAAGGGTAGTGGAGTCAAAAATGGTAAAAACAAGAAAAAGCGTTAACTTCGGTTGAACCGAAGCTCTAATACTATACACACGAAATTTTAAATCGTACTGTAAAACATAAACGAGGGGGTTTCAATAGGGGCTACCCCAAAAAGTGAGCGGTACACGCCCACTAGTATATGTGAATGTAGCGACCATCTATAAGATGCCAACATATTGATTTTCAAGTTGATATTGAAATGCATAAAAGTAAGCTATGAGTTTGTATCGGAGTACCTCAAAAAGTGGTCGGGAAATCCATTTGTGTATGTAGTATGTATATGAAGGGGCTGTCCACAAAATCGCATTTCAACCTAATATTGACTTTAAGAAAGAAGTTCTTCATACAAAAACACAAAAGTGGGCAGTGGGTTTGTTTGGGGGCTACCCCAAAAAGTGGGCGGGTCCCATCCATTAATGTATATGTGAAGCGTCCGTCCATTAGAAGCTACCATATCAAATATTAAGTTGATCTTGACTACAATAAAAAAGTTTTTTATACAAAAATTCAAAAGTGGGCGGTATGTTTGTATGGGGGCTATCCCAAAAATTAGACTGGCGGTCAATCTTGATACTCTATTAAACTTTGCAAATTTTAAACTGAATAGCATAAAAATTAATTCCCAAAAAATGCGCAACAACATACAGACAGACAGACCGAAGGACGGACATGGCTAGATCGACTCGTCTCGTCGAGCTGATCAAGAATATATATACTTACTGGGGTCTACGATGTCTCCTTTATTGCGTTACAAACTTTCAGACAAAATGATAATACTATTCAAACTCTGTGTGAATAGTATAAAAATCTGATACAATTTGAATGTCTGAATCGGTGCTTAGTTTTGCCAGTGTATTCCAATAAATTTCCAAAGGTTTCTATAAATAAATTTATATTTTTTGTCGTAATAATAAGTACAAACTTGCTGCGTACTAAGACGCGGGTGCATGTGTGTTGGTAGTAGAGAAATGTGCAAATTAAGGTATTTCCATGTACATACATACAATATTTGTTGTTTTGAAAGCGCCAGTGATACTCGTAGAGGTAGGTGCTGTACGTATGTACAAACGACCATGAGATGAGATTATTTCTTGTTGAAGTGCGATACTTCTTGAAGGCACACGAGATGAGGCCATGGCCAGACAATACGACAATGAACGCTATGTGACAAAAATCAAATCTCGATGTTACCTATACGCGTTTGAGGTCAGGCGTTGGTGTCGGCGGTTGAATCTGCATTGGAAATTAGTTTCGATTTTTTTTGTTTTTTTTTTTTTTTTGGTTGCTTATCACAATTCTGCGTTTCAAAGTCTAGACTCCATACCTAGAGACAGAATGGGAAGAGCACACCGATGTCGCTCGCTGCTGCTATCAGTGATGCGAGTGATGCGAAATAGTAGTTCGCAATTAATAAAATTTATGCAGCCTCCTACATGACACTCCAGACTATATATATATATATATTGTACGTTTGTACATGTACATATAATGTCTCTGGGCAAAAAATTGCTCAATCTTTCATGACGTCGTTTCGATATTGATAATTGTCTGGAATGGTGGAATTGCTGCCAAGAATTCCAATTGTCATGTGAGCTGCTGTGCTTGTATGTCATAGACTTGATTGATTTTTGGTTGTATGGGCAATTCAGAATTCCGAATTCCGATAGGCTCTATCAGGATGACTTGATTGAACTTTACACGAAGCTGCGCATACATTTACACCTTTTCGCGGAAAATGACGTAATTTATTATTGTTTTAAGCTAACAAAATTAAATAAAAATTACCGAAATCAAAACAAAAATCCTACAACAATAACAATCATATTAAATCAATTAATACGCAAAAAAAATCAAAACAAAGGCAATTTTTAAATCGTTTTCTTTCTTCTTACGCTCTCGAAATTCATATCTTTAAATTGCACCAAATCAAGGTTATTCGCGCAATGTTCTCGAGGCATAAAAAAAAGAAAAAACAAAATTAAAAGAAATTAAATGCAAAATATCGAGCGAGGTGCACCAGCGGAAGAAGGTTATCGGTGTACCGTGGTGGCGGCGTCGGTGTTGGATGCAATTGCATCTAATATATAAATACACACAGTTTAATACTTGAAATATACATGCCCACATACAAGACAAATGTATACTTGCGAATAGCAGTGAACTCAAAAATGTTCAAAACAACTTAAAAAATTCAATATCAGACCTGTTCCGGTTTTCAGCTTCGAGAAGGTTTTGCAATATAAATTCACATAGCATAGAAAATTATAAAAGTTGCATGCTCATGCATGTCAAGTGTACTAAAATTAGTAGATGTGTATGAAGCGATGTAGTAGATGTGTGTAAGACAGTTGATGTGTTGGACAGGGGGAGATGTGTTGGACAGGGGGAAGGAGTGGCAGGAGAAAGGGATCAACAGATCCCAGTGACTAATACTAATGCGTTTATCCGAAAGATAATGTCAATAACCATAACCAGTGCGTGACGTAGTGTCTGAGCCAAAGCCGCATAACAAGCAAGTGGTCACTGTGAGTCAGATTCGATTAGCCTGTAACGCTAACTAAGACTCAGTGTCAGAGCTAGAACGTATGAGGGCCATCCTGAAGGAAACGGGCACTGCGATAGAAAATGATATCTTTTGTACCCAAGCCCGGATATGGATAAGTTAATTTAAACGGAGAATATACTTAGACGAGGTGTTTCTGATCTCATCAGATGTAATAAAGGGTCTATACATCTGCTCAATTCTGAGCCTGGCCAAGGCCGGGCAATAGCAAAGCAGATGTAAACTAGTTTCGTCTTCCTCTAGACAGAGTCTGCACTCTGTTTCTGAGGAAAGATCTAGTTTATTTAAGTGTTATCTCAGTGGATGATGGCCGGTGAGGTAGCCCAAAAGCAACCTCAGGCCTATTGAAATGTGCGTTGGTTTTTGGGTATATAGGACGGGTTAGTAGCTTGGCCGCAGTAGACTAGGATATTGTATCCAGTACCGGGATGCACTGCTTTTAAACCGATCTACTATGAGAGATTTTGACTTAGCCAAGCTAAGTCCGCAAAAATGCTCCGGACCTATGAAGGAAGTTGCCGAACCAGTCCTGGCTAGTTCATCAGCACTTACGTTGCCCGCGATACCCTTATGGTCAGGTACCCAACAAATCGCGACTTTACGACCGATTGACTGTTGTTGGAGGATGTCGTAACATTGAAGAACCAATCTTGAGGAGAAATTCAAAGAGGATAGTGCTTTAATAACCGCTTGGCTATCTGAAAGGATGGTTATTTTGGCCCCTTTAGGACTTTTATACAAAAAATGTCGGGCGCTATGTGCGCGATAATGTCAATAGGTCGATTAAAAATAACTTATTAATCACCACGGTACAACATATTAAAAAGTTTCGAAAATTGACTGTTTCTGCGACAACACATCTCTTCAAGCGCATCACGGTGGACCTTCTCCGGAATCTATGACACATTTCTCGTTCTATTACAGCTTGCACGGGAGACGAAAACAAGTTTCACGGAGAAGCTTGTTCTTACGCTATGTATGATAGGTGACAACTGTCCGACGGTCGGACGTATAATCGCTTCAAAACTAAGTTTATGTACACAGTTTGAGTATCTTCTTATTTACCTCAACTGGGTAGGTGCATAAGCACGTATGGATGTTGTTAAAATTAATTAATTTTCTATAAAATATATGGAAAATATAAAATTATAATTTCGTCATTTTCCTATTTATTGACTTAATGAATTGCTAATGAATACGAATACTTATAAATTTCAAGGAAACCATTCAAAAATCAAAACAATTTCTCGTAAAAATTAACTGAAGCCTAAAAAAAATGAGAACGTATTCGTTGGCAGAATTAATTATATATGTACATCTGTACATAGTTACGTACGTACTATAATAATATTTGTATGTAGATTCTAGATTACAGAAAATCTCAAGCCCATAGAAATAACTAGAAACAAAGTCTGTCGTCGTTCACAATATTGATTATTAGCGAATTCACTGAGATGGATGGATACTGGAGGTAAAGTGGAACGAAAAACTTTGACGTTTTGTAGACTATTCAAGTGTAATCAACCGATCATATCGATAGTGGATTGTTATCAGATCAGCGCGATAAATAAAACTAGAGGCACATTTTACAAGAACAGCAAGAATAAAAAAAATTTAAAAAAAAAAAAGAAAACCAGCACAAGTGTCTATTGTAAACCAAATGAAACTAAACTACTTATACTCGTAATGTAGTAGATACTTGGTAGATATAGTTATAAGCCATACATGCATACATATGTATAATTATTGTATTTACATTGGTATAGTATAATATAATATTATAGTATAGCCAGATAAGCTGAGGTCATTAGCAAAGGAATCGTGACTGCAATCTACCACCAAGTATGTAGTGAATGCAAAAGTAATACTTTTATAATAATGAAGGTACGTACTACGCATATTGTAGAACGCAGATAAAATTCTGGTTTTGGTAAATTTATTTTTGTGTTGTGGTGACTTTTTTCTGTTTTTCGAAGCTTAAATATCCGCTCCGGAGAACGCGTCATAAGTTGATTGAGGACATAAAAGAAAATTCGCTGAAGGAAATAAAGGCTATCCTGGCCGAGGCGTATAACAAGTGTATGGAAAATTGTATTAACCATTGGCATGCTTGTATTAACTCAAAAGGAGCCTATTTAGAAGGCGATAATAAAGATATATTATTAAAATGCATAGAAATGTTGATTTTTTTAACCAGTCCGGGGGTTCAAGGTAAAACTCAATTTTCAGTTTCTTAACAATATAAATAACTGGAAAAAAACATATGGTTCATACAGCGACTCTTGTATGATACATATTTTGTAGAACAAAGTCACCGTCAGGTATACGATACAGTGAAATTGTCAAACGTAAATACTTTAGGTTCTATTTACTCTGCCAAGTGTGTATAGATTTTTTTGTCAGAGCCACTAAGTAAAAGAAGTAGTTGGGAGGATCCTGAATTTTTAAAGTGTTCCGAGTGTTTGGACACATACTAATAATATAATAAAAGCAAGCTTATAGTCAAATGGTCTTGTGATGGAGGACAACAACTGACCATGAACGATGGAACAGTAAGTGCAGCAAAGTACAAATATGTTGAAGTATAATTTTGGGATGCTAATTTTGTACAATTTTTATCCATGAGAAATGAGTAAGTTAAATCATTGTTTTATGAAAAGTTTTGTCACTGAATTGGTTAAGAAGCAGCACTGACTTCAGCATATTTTAGAGAGGATCCAAATGAAACAAGTAAAAATGCTACAGTCGTACGTACGGACACAATTGTTAAATACCCTACTGCTTTTCTTTTATGGACGTATAATCTGAAGCAATATTTAAAATTTTATATGTTTACTAGCTGATACCCGGCGCAAAACATTTTGTTTTGCTAACTTTAATATTAAGTTGGCAGACCAACAATTAAATATAAGGAAAATCAAACATGCTAAATTGCAATTCGTTTTGTATTAATTGTGTGCTTTAATTTAATCAGTTATTATACCAAATCATTGCTGTAGAATACTGATTTATGCTATTCTTAAGCCTAAAGTGCCAGCGAACGTTGGGTGAGCGAAGTTCTGGTTTAATTTGAGTACAAAATTAGTTTTACATAAATGCTATTTAGCATGCCTGCTTTTGTTTATATTTAAACGCTGCTCTGCTAACTTTATGTTAAAGTTAGCGAATGAAGCTGTTTTCATTTTTTTTTTACTTAGACACGAGCCAAATATTTTTAATTAGAACACAATATTTTCACATTGACAAACATATGGAAGATTTTTTCTTCTGTCAGTATTTTGTGAAGCCTCGTTGTAAGTCTTACAAACTTTGTGATAAACTTAATATAGGCACACTATATGTAAAGAGTATTAAAACCAAAGGCTGATTAACAAAATATTGAATGGCGACTTTTCAGTATCTCTTATGCTACAAAACATAGTAGTAGTACTATTTGATAATGTGTGATCGTATTTATATGGTATTGGAATTAATTTTAAAGGATAAAGCCTACTTCATAAGCTTCAATTTTCAGTATGTATCCTTCCACTGAAGTCTAAACAACATATTTTCTTTGCTCTGTGAACATGTCGGCTTTTGTTCCAACAAAACGCAATTTGCTTTTATGCTTTCATTTGAAGAAAAAAGCAACTGAAGCCCAACGTACGCTTTGTGAGGCTTACGGGGACTATACTCCATGGATTTCAACTTGTGAGTACTAGTTTCGTTGGTTTAAAAGGGGTGATTTCGATACGGAGGACAAAGAACGTCCGGGCCAGCCCAAAATGTTTGAACATGAAGACTTGGAAGCATTGATTCAAAAGCAAGGAAATTGGGTGCCGTACGAATTGAAGCCAAGAGACGTCGAAAGGAGATTTTTCACTAGCGAACAGCTGCTTCAAAGCTATAAACGTAAGTTTTTTTTTTCATCGTATTGTTACGTGCGATGAAAAGTGGATCCATTACGACAACCCAAAGCGAAAAAAAATCATGGGGACCACCAGGCCATGCATCAACATCGACGGCCAAGCCGAATATTCATGGTGCCAAGCTCATGCTCTGTATGAGGGGATCAGAAGGATGTTGTGTACTATGAGCTGCTGCAATTTAACCAAACCATCATTGGTGAACGTTACCAAAAACAATTGATGCAACTGAGCCGAGCATTGAAGCAAAAACGTCCGGAATATGCCAAAAGACACGACAGACAACGTGGTTTTTCAACATGACAACGCTCTGCCACATATTGCAAGATCCGTCAAGGAAACGTTGGAGGCGTTGAATTGGGATGTGCTACCCCCGCCTTATAGTCCAGACATAGCCACTTCTGACTATCATTTTTTGAGATCGATGAACCACGCCCAGGCTAAACAGCGCTTTACTTCTTACGAGGATATCAAAAAATGGGTCGATTCGTGGATTGCCTAAAAAGACGAGCCGTTCTTCCGACGCGGAATCCATATGCTGCCAAAAAGATGGGAAAATGTTGTAGCTAACGATGGACAATACTTTGAATAATATACATTGTAGCAATTCTTTTTTTTTTTAATAAACGCTCAAAAATCGAAAAAATTCGTTTAAAATTAATTCCAACACCATTTTGAAACGGTGGCCACTATCTAACATAAGTATATACCTTGATTAGTATTATAATTTAGTTACAATGTTTGAAACGCCTTAAGAAAGCATCGGTGACTCCATTAAGTATATAAATATATGCGTGATCAGCAAGCTGAGACAAGCCGATCTAGCCAGGTCCGTCTGTGTGTTTCTCTACGACGCATAATCTTTCATATATTGGTTTAAAAGTTGGTATGGAGACTTTTTATAACCATAAGCAGCATACTTATCAAAATGAACGCGATTTACTAGAAGTTATAGCTCTCATACAAAAAGAAAGTCAAGTGTTAAGAGTATTTAATCTTCGGTTCAACCGAATCGTTTTCAACTCACTCCTTAGATAGTGTGCTATTGACAGTTATTCACCGGATAACCGGGTACTGTATGCTGAAGTACCGCATCTCACTACTCTTCGTAATATGTCTTATGGTATGCGGTCGTTCTTTGAACTATGTTTGCCGATCACAACTTTGTGGTTGTCCCATGGGAAAAGGCATTGAAATTGAAAATCGACAGCTTGTAAGCATTCCCCGATAGAAAAATCATTACAATATTCCATATATTGTACGATATTATTATTATTATTATTATTATTTTAGTACAGAACACAAATACTGAAAACGTTGAAGAAAATTAAAAAAAAAAAAAATTTAAGAAAGTTCCGGTTAGTATGAAGTAATGCTAATATATAATACTATTTATATACACATTATAGATTTAGTTGCTATTAAAATTTTTTATTGGTTTTTTGTTTTTTTATTTGTTTTGTGCAAAAAATGTGCAGATGAAAATTATCAGCAGCAGAACGTAAAAAATGCCGACTCAAAAGAAACCTATTTTATATACAAAGTATATAATTATATACATATGTGTACATATATGTATGTACATATGTACCATACATGTGGAGAGCAAGCTCACCTTTATCATTGCTAGACCTATCTCTAAGGTGGCGTTGAGCCCGGGCGCAACGGAATGGACATCCGATGGACATAAAATAGCAGAAGCAGAAGCAGACTTCGACATCGACACCGACGGCGACGCCGACGTACGCCACTCGATTTGCTATTTATTATTTTATTATTGTAGTTAGATTAATTAACACAAATACAAACACTCGCAGTATACATATTAACAAGGAATAAATGAGCCAGAGTGCGCTCGCTGTCTTGTCTTGTCTACTGATTGCAGCCATTTTTTGTCTCATTTTTTGTTTAATTTTTTTTTTTTATTTGTTTTTTTTTTTTTTTTTGCTGAAGTGTTTTGCAATTATATTAGCCAAAGCGCGCCGTGTCGTCGCTGTGCGTTATCGTCGTTATCGTCGTCGACGTCGGGTATTCGGTCTCCAAGATAATTTATATTTAGGGTAAGACTCGCGCTTGGGCACAGTTCTACTAAAGCCGTGCAAAGTGCAGCAACATAAATCGAGAAATAGCCAATACGAATCGAACATTCTATACGTACTACCCATACCCATACTACCACGTCGACGTCAAGTTCCTGAGAACAACAAACGGAAATACATACACACACTACTCCTGCTTCAAGGAGTTTCTACTACTTCGTCTAAAATTTTTAATCACTGGAATACTTTGAACAGTATGAAGCTGGACACACAAAATGAAGCGCCGCCGAAATATTTGAATAAGGATTTCTTTAAGGCTGCACTCGAGGATGGTTTGCGCGATATGCGTGTGGATATTAAAAAGATTATATTCGCCGAATCAAATGGTGGCGGTGAAAATTATTGCAGCAAAATTTATCGCGCTAAGGCATTATATCGCAGCAGCAAGCGACAATTGGACGAGGAGCTGGCGTTAATTGTTAAGAGTATTGCCATAACGCCGGCTACACAGTTTCTCGAGGAGTTGGCTGTCTATCTGCGTGAGAAAATTTTTTACTTTGATGTACTGGGCAAGCTGGAGGTGCTTATCGGAGATGGTTCAAAGTTCGGTGCAAAGTAAGTTATTTTGCATATACTACATTTCGTACAGTTTAAGTGATTGGCATAGAATATTTTATTAAGGACGCCACATAAAGTATGCATATGTATAGAACCAGCCTCGCTCGTCTGTCTGTTCGTGCGGTGATTTTTTTTTTTTCAGTGTTTTTTTTTTAGAAATACTAGCGCTGAAACCTGCTATCTAGAATTTTTTTTATTGCAGACAGATAGTGTATACATTTGTGCAAGTCACGCCCACTATTTTGTGTAGCGTACATAGAAACCCACCAGCCACTCTGTTTTTGTATGAAAAAAAAAAAATTTTTATTAGTCTTGAAGTACATGTTGGAGACTTCGTACGCATTGAGTCTTTACATTTGGTCCAATATACTGGAAAGTTGCACCGCTTATATTAGGTTTGTTTTATATGGAAAACTATTTAATGACAAATTCAGTATGCTATTTTTTTTTATGGACGGTTGCTGTACATATATGTAAGTGCATATATCAATGGTAGATATATGCACACTTTTAATGCTAGCTAGCCATATAAACTCACTACCTACTTTTAGGCTCTTAGGTTTTACATGTAAATTCTTTATATTGATTGACATGTGTATTTAAAATTTCGTATTTAAGCTTCGTTTCCACCAAAGCTAAAGTATTTGTATTTGTCAATTATTTTTTGTTAAAATTTCCAAGTTGAATGTAGGTTTACACAGTAAATTAATGCATTGAAACGCAGCGCGATCCAAAAAACTCGGTTTGTCCGTCCATCCGTCCGAACGTCTGTCTGTTGAAACTGCTCCCTTTCGAAGACTTTGAGCAAGTTGAATTCTAATGGTTTCGATAAAGTGTATCTCAAATATTTTCTCAACAATTAATTCTATAATAAAAGAAAACGTTGGCATCAAAAACGCCATAAGTGCTGTGAATATCTACGAAATTAAAGCAACATTTAGTTTTGAAAAAAAAAAACGAATAAACTAGATAATTCCAAACACTTCATTGAAATTTACAAAACAGTTTTGTAAAATAACGTATGTTCCATAGAAAAAACTCAGAAAAAGCCATATTTAAAAGGTTATGAAAATTTTTATTAAAAAAATTAAACATTAAGGGAACCTATACGTTTACGGTACATTTGTGTAGCTGCTACCGCTAATCGAAGAGACTTTAGGTACAAAAATTTAAGAACAATACGGACAGACATGGCTAATTCGACTCATCTAGTCGAGTTAGTCTAGAATTTTATCCTCGGGCGTGAACGTCGATGAAATTAGTGCGAGAATTAATATTTATTTGGAACATTTATAAAATTTTTTCAATGTTGGCAGCCTCAAGCTTTCAACGCACAAGTCATCTGCCATCGTTTTCACCTCCTAAACTAAGGAAATGTGGATGGAACTAGATGTCTTTGTTGGAGGTTTGAGGATTCCGACAGTTCAGTACCCGACTATGCTTGGGACAACATTTGATCCGTTATTTAGATTCTCGGCTCATGCCACCAAAACAAACAATCGTCTCAAGTCGAGAAATAAAGTGCTGAAAGCGCTTGCTGAATCTACTTGGATTAAGGACAAGGAGACAAACAATTACAACTTACAAAGCTATTGGACGTTCTGTACCTAAGTAAGACTCAATGGCAATGGCCTGCAAAGAAGTCAGAATATTGCTCTGAGGACTGCCACTGGTTGTCTGCAAATAACCCATGAAGACCATTTGCATGAAGAAGCGATGATGCTACCTATTCACCAACATAATGAGCTGCTTTCGAAGCAGTTCTTATTAGGTGCGTACAGGAGCAATCAAACCAAACTATGGCACCCTCACGAAAATAGCCCCTACCCAAATAAAAAAAGATATTAGAAGTTACAAAACGACTATTGATCGTTTTATTCCTGAGAATAGTATAGAGAGATACATATAATTATACTTCAAGCAGATCTCAATTGCATAAAGATGCAATTGAACAGTCAATAAGCTCCTATAAATGAGAATGAAAAACGTCTGCCTCGTAGCACCAGGACTAAACTTGCACTGTTGAGATCCGAATGGAGCAATATGCTCGATTACTACAGGCAACGGATTGGGATAAACAATAATGATTGCTGCCCCGAATGCGGTCAGTCACTGCACGACACAGTACATCGGTGCAATTGCCCGTCCCATCGGACTCAATTGTGTCCTTTAGACCTCTGGTTACGACCAATAGTAATAGCTTCCTTCCTGGGACTTGACACCTAGGGTTACATTTCGGTCTATCTTTCTCTCGCATTCAAAATCGCTTTGCACATTATAATCCATATATAATAAATTATATATATATATATATATATATATATATATATATATATATATATATATATATATATATATATATATATATATATATATATATATATATATATATATATATCCTGATACAGCCGAAACCAATCTGTTACAACAACAACAACTATCAGAGCATTAAACTCTCATTTGAACAAGTCAAAGTTAGTCTCTTCAGCTGTCTAGCTAAATAAGATAGTAAAATTTAATAAAGTACTCTTATACTGTATACCTAGACATATTGATATAGCGGATAATGGAATAGCAGATAAGTTAGCAAAAAGAAGGCATACACATGCTTCAATGGTACAAAACCCTACTTAAGAAAAAAAGAAGGCAATAAAGCGAGAGTTGTGTTTTGGACGGACTGCGAATTCATTAAATAGATTGAAAAAAGCTATTACAGCAACAAAAGAACAGAAGAAGTAGTTACTAGTTGAACATTGTAGACTTAAAAAACTTATACATACATATGTACAATTGAAAACAAAAGTGTGCGCTCCTGTAGAATTTGTTTAAAATTTGCGAAAAATGTTGGTTCAAGTCAATTGAAACTTAAAATTTGTTTGTTTGTTTTAATTTGAAATAATCATTGCAGATGCCTATATACAACACGCGTGCCCATACAGACAATTGTATTCGATGATCTAACACAGTATGGCTATAAGCTAGCCAGTCGTCAACATGGCCTCAACGAGGAGCATTGCGTTGTCATACTTAAAAAATTAGGCAAATTTCATGCCAGCTCCATGGTATTGGCGGAGAAGGTGAGAAATTTTAGAAATTTAAATGAAGTTTATTATTGCAATGCACTTCAATATGAATGAATTCACATTTTTTATTTTTTTTATATAATCAGGAGCCCGCAGTACGCGAACACTTCACCACCGGCATGCTGGATGAGAACTATATACGCACCAATGAACGATTCATAAACTTTATGACGCTACAATTGAACACACTCGCAAATTTGGTTGCCAAATGGCCGGGCTATGAACAGCTAGCACAGAAATTGCATCGCCATTGCGATAACATTAAAGAGAATCTAGTAGAAACCGGACGTCCCATACCCGGCGAGATAACGGTGCTTAATCACGGTGACCTATGGGTCAATAATTTCATGTACAAATATGATGATACGTATCCGACAAAGCCCATCGATGCCATATTCGTAAGTGCACAATATGCAATTAGCCGCCTGCATATTTTCATTTTCATATTCATATAATGCATAAATTATAGTTATATTTATTTGATATCATTTTACAGGTTGACTTTCAGAATAGTTTCTTCGGCAGTCCCGGTTGTGATATCAATTTCTTTCTCAACAGCAGCGTACAGCTTGATGTTTTGATTAATCGACGCGATTATCTTATACAGACCTATTATAATTCGCTGCGTGATTCGTTGGAACATATGCATTATGAGTCTGTGCCCAGCTATGCGGAGATACAGCATGAGATACACGCACGTGAGCTATACGGTTTCTTTTCGTCCTATGCATTTTTACCAATGGTCGCCATGAAGAAGGAGGATTCGTATGACAACAGTGTCGAGGCGCTAACTAATATGGATTTTGCAAAGAAGAAGGTACAACTGATGTTCTCCTCGAATCCGCGTACAACTGAAACGCTACACTATGCGCTGCGACGTTTCGATGAGTTGGGCATTTTCGATTGATTTGCTCTCAAATATAATATGGATCAGATATGAGTTGGAATTGGAGGTGTTTTTTTTTTTTTTTTTTTTTGTTCGTAGTCTCTTAGCTTTGTATGAACAACATTAGTGTGTACTAATAATAAAAACAAAAGCAGATTTCAAGTATTTTGAGTTGCTTGTATCTGTTGTATCTTTAAATTGTTACCCATGTATCTATATTTATTTTATGTATTTATATGTATGTAAATGAATAAATGAAAACTATAAAAACAAAATACATACATACGTGCAGCTTTATTAGTTTTTAGTTGGTACATTGATACATACATATGTACATACATACATATGTATAATCGAAAACATACCTTGAACACATTCATTTCGATGTGATTCAAGATGTATATTTAAACAGTTGTGCATTGCACCTGACTTGGCAATAGGCTGATCAAGGCTGGAATGAGTTAAATACGGAAGTACCAACGGAATGAGGTCAGCTGATGTAACACGATTGTAACTACATATGGTATACAATACAATTGAATTACATTACTAACTTAAATTTATATACTGGAAGTATGTTTTATAAAAGTGCACCTTGTAGGGCCAAATAGAACCTAAGGAGATACATTTGTTCGAAAAAGTCTACGTACAACACAAGAAAATCTGAAATTTTAACTTTAATTGCAATTATCTCAGCTAATGTTTTATGTATTGAATCAAACTTTATTTTATTATATAATTTATTAATTTCTCTTAAGTAATAATATTTTTACAGAATTTTAATGCTTTAAACTATAGTTTCAATGCATTTTATAATACAACATGTCAAAGCAAAACCACCGCAAAAGTTTGCGTACAGGCTGCTTTTTTCGAAGAAAATGATGTGCTAATAACTGGTACGATAACCCTTTCTCGCCAATACCTTCGTAATACGTCTTGGCATGGGGTCCACAAGTTTTTTTTGTATCTTCAGTTTTAATTCTTTCCCATTCCTCCCTTTTTATGTCTTGTTTCATATTCTTGGAGGTAATAGTGTGCTAACGGATTCTGCGTTCGAGTAGGTCCCACAAATACTCTATGGGAATCAGGTCCGAACATTGGGGAGGTGTTCTCAACTGATTTTTTATATTATAAAGGAGCTAGAGCTTTACTTTATGCGCACTGTGCTTGGGGTTGTTGTCTTGCTAAAACCAAAATTCTTCATGCAGCCCCAACTTCTTGAAACTTTACTGCAAATTATCTGTCGAAACTTGAATATACTTAACTAGTTTGATCCATTATTGATTCAATAAATGTTAATTTGCCAACACACCAAACTACAACTCCTCCTCCAACATGTTTTACGGTAGACAACAAATTTTCCATTTCAAAGGCCATACCGATCTTTTTTCATATCATTTTTTTTCCTTTTCTTCCGAAAATACAAAATTTACACTCATCCGAAAAAAGAAGCTTGTTCCAAACCTCCATGAGGCTTAGAAACATACTCATTTGAAAACTCTATGCACTTCTGCTTACTTACAGCTGAGATATGGGGCTTCTTACGGACAACTCGAACATGATACCCAGCTTTTATTAAAATTTTCCATACCGCATCATCGGAAATTATTTTTGAATTTTCTTCTAGTTCGTGTGCAGTCAATCTTGGATTGTGTCGCACTAACTGAATGTCGCGTTTTTTCTCGTTTTGTAAAGAGAGATGGACGACCCGATCGTGGTTTTAACTGGATAGAATCCTTTAAAGTGTAGCTAGTTACATTAACATTACATAACATTACATTAACATTTTTTTGACATTCCAATTGATTGAAAAATAATGAATTAAAACTCCAAAGTGAGATAAGCATTTCTTAGAATATTTTTAGGTAGCGGTAATCGCACATTCGCTCATTTCATGCATCTCATATGCATATGTACGCAGACTTTTGCGGTAGTGCTTTTCTGATATGTTCATCATAAAATGAATTAAAACTATAATTTTAAGTATTAAAATGCAACAAAAATATTATTAGTTAAGAGAATTATTAGTTAAGAGAAATTAATAAACTACATAATACACTAGGCAGCACAATTTTTTGGACAGAACCTATTTGTGTCTTAAACAGTAACTCACTTGATGGACAGATGAACGCTCCTTTCAGTACAACTCAAGAAAACCAAAAGATTTGTAAGGCTGCCACAGATACAAAGGCAACAAATATGCCCGTTTGTCAAAAAGTAAGCCATGGTGGAGGCTCTGTCATGTTCTGGGGATGCATTGCGTACAATGGGTTGGGTGACTTGCCTTGGTTCCCATCGAAGGCTCAATGAACCAAGGACAATATTTGAGAACCCTAAATAACAACGCTTTCACTTCCGGAGACAGGCTGATTGGAGAATCTTCTATAGTATAATGCCCCATGCCACAAAAGCAGGATGATATACAATTTTTTAAAGGATGTTGGTGTTACTACTCTGGACTGGCCGAACCAATGTTCAGACTTGAATGTGATCGAGAACGTATGGTCTCTTATGAAACGTAAAACAATTGCTTTTTCTTACATAAAACCAAAGAAGAGACTATTTACGAAGTCGCTTCCCTTTGGATCGAGATATTCTTGGACGAATTTCAAAAATTTAGTGGACTCAGTTCCAAGACGCCTTCAAAAAGTTATTGACGCCAAGGCAGGGCTATACATTTTATTAACTTTGACTACTTATGCCAACACATGAAAATTACTTTCATTTATTTCTTTTTAAGTTCTTATGAAAGAATGTCCATTGAATTATTTCTAAGTTTGTACTAGCAATAAGTAAAAGAGGAAAAAATATCATGAAGTTCTATTAAGTCAATTAAAAGTTAAATAAAAAAATGCATGATTTTGTTTTCATCAAAATAATTGTGCTGACTAGTGTAAAACAAAGTTTGTTTCAATATACAAAACCTTAGCTGAGATATTTGCGATTAAAGTTAAAATTACAAATTTTGTTGTGATGTGCGCAGACATTTTCGAGCAAGTGTATGTAAATACAAGCAAAATATGCGTACAGATTTTCTAGTAAGACACAAATTAACAGACATTCTTAACGATAATATCTCTGAAAAAACTCGCAAATGATCAACGATGTTCCTTATGGTATGCAGCTTAATACAATCAATATAGCTTTTCATGAGCAGCGAAACAAAATAGCAGTCCGCCTAGACTATACATACCATTTTTTTTAATGGGTCACGAAATAAGTGCATGGACAACGTTCATACTTTTTAACAACTCCGGCCGCTGTTTTTGCTGAGCGCAGAGCAGAGCAAAGCGTAAATCGTTCCAACAATTGGTAGTAATCTCTTCCGCTTCTACTAAATATTTAGCACCAGCACGAATCATCTTTTAGCGTTGTTGATTTTGTTCAAATAAGAACAACTTGAACATTTATAGTATTTTATTATTTCATTTCACTTGTTTGTCTTAATTGCTGCAACTCATTTGAAGGAAACTTCAACAGACCTCGCTCTACACAAAAATCCAAAATCGCGAATTGAATCAGCTGATTGAATGCCCAAATGTTGCCGTATACATTTTTCAAAATTAATGTTGCCGGATCGAATGTTGCCAGAATTTATACACAACAACATTCTGATTTGATTAGTTAGCTTATAAGAAATGTATACGTACGAAATTCACATATACAGGGATGTCACAGAAAACGCTTACGCCTAAAAATCTTCATATTTCTCTTAACTTTTGTAGGGTTTGTATATGCATACAGTACGTGGCTGGCTCATTCAGCTTTCATAATAAGTACATATGTGATTATATGATGAGCGTATAGTGCCAATTTCGACTTATCCATACAGAGTTTCAAGTTAACTGTTTAAGAAATAAAAATAAAAAAAAAAAATAAAAAAAAAAACGACAACTTCGGTTTAATCGAAACTTTAATGTACTTCATACAAAAATGAATTTGAAAACTTTGTTCTTAGTAGTAGATGGTTGGTTTGTATGGGTGAGAGAAACTCATAAATATTAATGTGAAACATGATCACATAATGAGCTACCATATTACTATAAAACTAGTTTACAAATTTTAATTTTAGAATAATGAAATCATAAAAACTTACCCATAGCGCAAAAATGTATATTACGTTTGTGCAAATGTATGTAACAGGCAGAAGGAGGACTCTACTAAGTATATATATTCTTGATCAGCATCGGAAGACGAGTCGATATAAACACGTCCATCTGTCCGTTGAATGTTGAACTAGAAAAGAGATCAATGCTTGTCGGACACTATTAACGCAGGTTTAAGTAAAATTATAAATCGAAAAACATACCGTTATCTAGGTGAATGGCATAAATGAAAAATTTTTTTAGCACTGCCAAACTACTCTAAAAAAAATTTTAATTAAAGTTTCTATATTTTCACTGTAAAGTAGAAACTTTCGACGGAGCCGAAGCTACTATGCCCTTCACATGAAACATCAAACCGAATAGGAATGAATCGTATAATAGTTATATTTTCCAAACAACGAAATAAGAATTATTATTTGCTAAACCTAAAAACATAAAAATAGGTGGAGAGTTTATATGGTGCTCCATTGATAAGAAGCCACTATTTCACTGAAATTTCTAGTTGATATTAACTGCAATAAATACGCTTTTTAATAATAAAAAAATAATAATACTAATAGCACAATTTTGCTATTTTTTTTTTTTTTTTTCATTCAAAATTCATTACAAAACTTGATTCCATTTCGGTTAATGCAAAAGTGCTTTTTCGATACCAGTGCAAAATAGCAGTGAAGTAAAATTTCGCACAGCAATACGGCACAGCGATGCAAATCGGAGCCAGAGTTGTAGGACCTATTTACAGAAAAATTAACTAGAGTTGCAGCAATTTCCATTTCCCGCTCAGCTCTTTCTGTCCTTTTTGTTCTTGCTGACATAAAGTGTTCTGCTTCACTTAGAAATAAAAAAAATTAAATCAATTGGTTTTTTTTTGTGTTTTGTTTTTAATTTGTTTTAATTTTTAAAAAAAGTTAATTGAAGTGCAGTGTGTGAAAAGTAAAGCACAAAAATGGAATTCCAAATTGAGCTTGAAGATGGACCGAAACTTATTTCGGTATATGCAGAGGGCTACGAGGTAGAGCGCTTTCTGCCACAGCTAGTCGAAGGCCGCATTGTACTTGAAAATATAATAGCCAATCGCCGTTGCTGCACAATCGGAGCGGTGTCTAAAAGAAAAAGCGTAGGTCCTATTAAAAGGGTGCAACGAAGTGAGCCGGTCTCACAACCTATAACAAAAAAGCAAATCATAGTAATGCACGGCAAAGAGCGCACCACGCTTGGAGAGGACCACCGACCCGATACTGTCTCAAATATGCCTGCAAACTCAGCGCCGTTGAATAATAATGAAAAATGCAATGAATCGGAATCTGTGCGTACAACGTTTGGAACAGACCGCCGCTCCGGTAATAAGATTGTAAAAGCAACCGAACAGCATGATGCGATTATAAACAGTGCGCGCATAATACCTGCAGAAGACCACCACCCCGGTAATGTGAACCCAAACAGGCTTGTTCGTAGTGCTGCGTTAACAAAGTGTGTTCAGAGATTACGGCATTATTTTGAAGACACAGAAACTTCTGATAACTCAAGTGTATGTGATATATATAAGTCACAAATATCAACAAAGCCATCAGCTCAAAATAATAATACAAAGAATGCTAATACATGTTTACCGAAGGAACGCCGCCCCGACAATCAGAATAAACCGGTTGGAATACGTCAGCAGCCTTCTATCCTTAAAGATCTAGAATGTGATCGGGAGGATATTGATAATGGGTATACAATGTCAATACAGAAACCAATTTGCAGTGAGGTGTCGAAGAATAAGCCGAGAGCAATTAAAAATCGCTGCACCGGTAATGAGAATCAGAATAAACTGGAGAGTATGAGCCTTGCCAAAAAAAAATTGGCCCCGATACCAGCTTTACCCGAGGAATGCCTCCAGGGCAAGCGTCAGCGGCGTTATATTAGAAATGATATTCACGATTTGGCTTCAGCACAAAGTAACCCGAAATTAAAATCAAATTTACCAAAACCGCAAATATTAAAAAAAAGTGCAGCACAAACTGAACCAAAAACTCAGGAAACAGCAAGTAATTATTCTGATAAAAATCTAATATCAGCCTCACCGGAGGAGACCCACAACATCAATTTGAATCAGATTGAACAGGAGGTGAACAATAATAAGACTATCGTTAAAGAATTGGACGGCGAGAAGGATGAGTTTGATATAATAAATTGGATCAATGAACAGAGTTCCATAAAACAAACTTGCCAGTCTACTGCCAGACCTATAAGCATAGGCGAAAGTTTCACTGACAGGACTAATGCGCCGGTGGCTACATATTCGCGTAGAATTCCATTCGCAGATAAAAGTAATATTAGCCAAGTAGATTTTAATTCGCCACAGCGTAACAAACGAAAATTTATGTGTCTCACAAAACCACCAAATCCAGATTGGGAATTGATTCGAAGAAAAATTATAATTGATAAAAAAACGACGCTTCCCATGCATCAGCTTGAAAATGAGAATATCCCAGTAAAATTTACTGTTGCAAAAACCAGACAAAATTATGAAGCTCTTAAGTCGACAGCATTCGATAAAATAACTTCGACGAGCCGTGGGCATATTTCTACCAAATTGCAGCAGCAATTCCGAAAGGGTTGTATAACAAAAGCAGCAAGCACAACAAACGCAGCTTTCAGTGAATTAGCAAAAGTTGATAAATTAATAATCACTAAGGAGGTGGAAAGAATGTTAAAAAAGAAAGTATAAACAAATATTTTACTCATCACCTGCACCACCACCGTAATTTCGAAAGCCTCCAGATTTCAGACGATCAGCAGAAGTGGAAACCAAGTAAGTCAAAAAAAATTTTGAAGAAAAAAGTCTAAAAAATCGTTTACTCACCACCAGTACCACTAGTACCACCACCACTATCACCATTGCCGCCACCACTATCACCATTGCCGCCACCACCACCGTAATAGTTGCACTTCGAAATCCTGCAGAAGACAGCCAGATTTTAGACGAGTAGCAGAAGTAGAAACTAAGTAAGTCGAAAAAATGTTAAAGAATAAAGTCTAAAAAATTGTTTACTCACCACCAGTCCACCACCACTATCACCATTACCGCCACCACCACCGTAATAGTTGCACTTCGAAATCCTGCGGAGGACAGCCAGATTTTAGACGATTAGCAGAAGTGAAAACTAAGTAAGTCGAAAAAATGTTAAAGAATAAAGTCTAAAAAATTGTTTACTCACCATCAGTCCACCACCACTATCACCATTACCGCCACCACCACCGTAATAGTTGCACTTCGAAATCCTGCAGAAGACAGCCAGATTTTAGACGAGTAGCAGAAGTAGAAACAATAAGTCGAAAAAATGTTAAAGAATAAAGTCTAAAAAATTGTTTACTCACCACCAGTATCACCACCACTATCACCATTACCGCCACCACCACCGTAATAGTTGCACTTCGAAATCCTGCAGAAGACAGCCAGATTTTAGACGAGTAGCAGAAGTAGAAACTAAGTAAGTCGAAAAAATGTTAAAGAATAAAGTCTAAAAAATCGTTTACTCACCACCAGTACCACCACCACCGTCACCACCACCACCGTCATCACCACCACTATAATGTCTGCATTTCGAAAGCTAACATCCAGTTTTCAGACGTAGCTGATAACCAAGGAACTCGGAAAAACTGTTGAACAGAAAAGTCTTTTACTCAACACCTACGTCATGGCTAATTAGTGGAGTTGCAACGAATCAACATGTGAAAAATTTTGTGTTAAATAAAAAATACCAGTACAGTTTCTGTATTCGGGAACGCATTAGATGTGGTCTTTCCTATTTATGTCTAGATCAAATTGAGTAATCTTTTCGCCCTTGCTTACCTGTAACTGGTTTCAAGACTCAATTCAGAGCAGATTAACTACACTTTAGCGATTTACGTTTAAGTGCTAAGCATAAATTGATTGAAAGCTGGCAGTTTCATTTTTCAGAACTAATCTTGGTTATCGCGTGAACGACTCGAAATGAGTGTATGCATTATTTTGATGACTGCATTGGGAGTGGATCCAAGAACTAACGTAATGTACCTAATATGAAACGTCTTTTAGAATATATTCTTCATACATCATAATAATGTTGCTCTCAGCCTGTTAGACAATAGTACAATTCGCAGAAGATTTCGAATTTTACATCCATTGCCGTCCAGGAAATAATAAAACGTTCTTGGTATTATCGAACATACACGTACGTAATTGAGATACCATGCACGAAATAGACACCATTGTGAAAATTGCTATATCACAGCGAAACAAAACTCGGAATGAAATTAACAAAAGAAAAAACTTTTTGAAAGCTAAAAATCGAGAGCTGTTAGAAAGTAATATAGAAAGAAACAACGAAACAAGAAAAAACGTTAACTTCGGTTGAACCGAAGCTTTCATACCATTCACACGAAATTTTAAATCGTATTGTAAAACATATAAGTGGGAGGGTTTAAATAGAGGCTAACCAAAAAAGTGGGCGGTACACGACCACTAGTAGATGTGTATGAAGAAACCATCTATAAAACGCCACCATATCGGATTTTAAGTTGATAGTTACGTTTTTTAAACAAATGCATAAAAGTGGGCGGTGGGTTTGTATGGGACTACCTCAATAAGTCGGCGGGACACGCCCATTTGTATATGCGTATGAAGTAGTTGTCCATTAAATCGAATTTCAAGCAAATATTGATTTAAATAAAGAATTTTTTATAAAAAACACAACAGTGGGAGGTGGGTTTGTATGTGTATATGGGGGCTACCACAAACAGTGGGCAAGACGTCTATGTATGTATGTTAAGCGGCTATCAATAAAAAGGCATCATATCGCATTTCAACCTAATATTGACTTTTATAAAGTAGTTACTCATACAAAACCACAAAATTGGGCAGTAGTTTTGTATGGGGGATACCCCAAAAAGTGGGCGGGTCCTACCCATTAATGTATATGTCAAGCATCCGTCCACTAAAAGTTACCATATCAGTTATTAAGTTGATATTGACTACAATAAAAAAGTTGTTCATACAAAAAGTCAACAAAAAGTTTGTATATATTGGCTACCCGAAAAATTGGGCGTGGCGGGTCAATCTTGATACTCTATTAAACTGCAATAATTAGAAGTGTGTTTGCAAATTTTCAACTGGATAGCATAAAAATTGGTGCCCAACAAATGCGCAACAACATACAGACAGACGGACATGGCTAGATCGAATCGTCTCGTCGAGCTGATCAAGAATATATATACTTTATGGGGTCTACGATGCCTCCTTTAATGCGTTACAAACTTTCAAACAAACTGACACTATGTGTGAATGGTATAAAAAGAGGCAAGAAAAGCGTGATCTTGAGGGTTTTAAGGAGATAGAAGTCACAAGATTGAAAATTTGATCAATACCACAAGTGCCTGACCGAAGGTTATAGGCGCGTAGTTTCTTAATACATGAACGAAAATGAAAGGCTGGTTAAAGTTGCACAGGAATCATTGAAGACATCGCTGTCTGCGAAAAGCCTCCTTTAAATGGTATTAAGCTATAAATGCTAAATTTGGCGTTACTTACTTTAATTCTCAAAAAATACTCCATATAGCTACCGATCGGACCACTTTAAGGTGTAGCCTCAGGCAAACCTGGCCTCAATTTTTGAGTTTTTGTATGACATATTTGTTTTGTTTTTAAATTAATTCTAATATTTCATCAATTCTAATAAAATTTTCCGCACATGTTCATATCGAACCACTAAAGAATATAATCTATGATTCATATAAGGGGTCTTAAACAAGGTACAGTGTATCTCAAAGTCAAGCACCCTTGACTGCAGCGTTTCTCTCTTGATTTTGGTTAGCTGAAATCAAACATTTTTTAAATGCACACTTCTCGCGGTTTCAATATTTGAAGGAGGGTTAAAAAATAATACATTTGAATACAGGGTATAATAATACGGCACCGAATGCAGTTTTTATTTGTTGAAATATCTTAAATATTAACAATAGTAAACAATAGTAAAATATTTGTGATGTTTCTCAAAACGAATTATTTTAAATAAAAAGTTTGTAGCAAGCAATTTTCTACATTTAAATTTGTTTATTTGACAGCTTTGCCGCCTCTTATTTAATAATTATTTAAAAAAAAAAAAAAAAAAAAAAACAACATACTCGTATACGATTTTATATCAAAATGCTTCAAAATCTGAGTGACTAGTTAGTTGGATATGCGCTTGTCAAGATCGCCAAAGTCAGTATGATATATGTATAATTTTTGTTCATTTTAGTTTTGTAAGCTTAACTAACAATGTTATTAGTAATTAAAACTATAAAATCTTAATAAAAAACGAAACACGACATTATTAAAGCTCATATTAAATATTGTTATATTTGTAAATGAATCAATGTACTCTCTACTTTCCAATTGTACAATAATTAAGAGAACGCATACAATTTATGAAAAAATAACGCCCAATAATGGTTGGGTACTTCAGAACAAGTAATTTAAAATTCAATAAATTTTTAACAGCAAATTAATTTTTGTGAGTACTTGAAAAGAGATTCATGTTTTAGCTTCCTTTGGAAATTGGTTGCTTCTTCATATTGATATATGTACTATAAATTTGTTAAATTCATATTTTGAATTGTTTGTTTATTGCATTTATAAATTTACAAATCATTCTCTCTATCTCTCTCGGTGTTTAAGTATGTGTCTGGTGGTCAATAGTTTGCGAAAAGACACTTTTCCATTTGGTATTTATAACCAAATCTGTTGTTATTTGCTGGTTTCTGCTTTTTCCATAAATAAAATTGTATTTAAATACAATAATTTAATTTTTGTTACTATTAAAGAAGACATTCGTGTTTTATCCTTTGGAAATTCGTTTCGTTTTTTGTACTTCTTCGTATTGAAATATATAATTTTTTTAATTCATATTTTGAATTGTGTGTTTAATGCATTTTACAATCATTCTCTCTCTCTCTCTCTCTCTCTGTTTTCTAATCAATTTTCAATATATTTTTAAGTATTTCCGTCTGATCCTGGTCAATAGTTTCCGGCGAAACACTTTCCCATTTATTGATTGTATTAAGCATATCTTCTGTTGCTTGTTCCTGGTTTATCTCGCTTTCGAGATCAAAATTACAGCCAATACTTAAATCCAGACTATGATCAAGGCTGGAACTCATATATGTACCAGAATTTGTATTATAATCAGAGTCGCGGCTATATCTACGACCAAAGCCTGGATTAAAACCAGCAAAAACTTTTTCGGCCAAAGCCTCATTGAAATCATATGTTAAATTATTGTAACTCATTGCCCAAGCATTTGTAATATCTTGAGCTGCATAAACTGGTGGTGGTGATTGTGTATTCTGTTCAGCAGTATAAACTGGTGGTGGTGATTGTGTATTCTGTTCAGCAGTATAAACTGATTGTGGTGATGACATGTTGTTAGTTGGCCAACCATTCACGTTATATGAATCATTAAATTCTTCCAATTGTAACAATGTATCTTTAAGCTTATCAAACGTTTCTGGTAATCTATGCCAACTTTGCTGAGGATTCAAATCATTATTTAATCGGTAGTTAAGGTTATATTGTTCTTGTGGTAGTTGTGGTGGTTGCACACTGTTTAATTGCCGTGGCAAGCTTGTCTTATTTCTGCGCTTAGAGGCAACAGCTTTCTTTCGTAGCCATGCTGCCGGTGGGTGTGGCAATGCTGTCGGTGCTGGTGCACTGTATGTACTTGTCGCTGCAAAATATGTCATTGAATTTGGATTAAATTCACGCTTTTGTGGTTTAAATGTTTTAAACGAATTTTTGCCCTTAACGGCAGGCGGTGGTGTAGCTCTATAAGCCGGTAGCTTTGGTTGTTTTGAAATGCATTGACCACTAAAAGTGCTGCTAGCGTCAGTTAAGGTGTCATCAAAAAAGTGATGTTTCCAAGAGCTTGTTGTTTTGTTTGGTTTACGTTGTTTCATAGCCAAAGATCCAGCATAACTAAATTCACTAGAGGCTACACCGTCATAAGATGTTGTACTTGTACACGAATGTACAGCTTCTGTATCGTTATCAGTAAAAATTAACGTATTATTTTTTTTATTAGTTGTATTACGTTTTCTTTGCTTATTCTTGGGTTCATTACCAGCAGCAGAAATGTTTGAAAACTTTTGTTTCTTTGCAATGGGTGCCATACCAACATTTGGCTTAGCAAAATGACTGAAATCCATCTCCCGTGGTAACATTTTGCGATTCGTAACAAATGCAGAGCTTCCAGATGACGATAATGATAATGGGAGTTGCTGCTGCCGCTGCTGCTGCTCCGACGCATTATTTGGTTCGCATACAATAAGATTTAATTTTTTTAAACTATTTGCCATTTTCATTTCATTATTATGCATTTTATGCTGCATACTTATGGCACCGTCCAAACTCTTTTCATCCGTAGACGAAACATTGCTTGTATGTTGACTATTGTAACTGTGTGCTCCTTTTGGCATAGTAAAGCGTAGTGGTTTGTACTGTGAATGTTTGGAACACCCGCTACCGCTGCCACCGGTACTGCCGCTGCCGCTAAATAGATCATGCATATTTGCTTTCCGTCCAGCGTAGTTTTCCATGGTCATGTTTGGTGACCAGAAGCGACTATTCCAGTTATAGTACGTATTTGTATTATAACTGGTTTCATTGGTGCACCAATTTTTTTCCTTTAAAGCATTGGTCATTTCAAGCTTATTCTTTTTGAAGGACCAACAATTTTGTTGTTTGAATAGTTGAATGCTGCCTCCGTTGCTGTTGTTGGTGTTATTGTTGATGCTGCTACTGTCAAAGGTTTCAGTGTTATTGTTTTTGCGTCGTAAGTTGTTCATGTAATATATTTTGGACTTATCGCTGTAGTGGCTATTGTTCTTGAAAAACGGTTTGTCGCTGTCTGTGCTGTTGGAACATAACTCTGGTATTGAGTTCGCTTGAGAATAATTTTCATCTACGCCGTCGGCATCATGATGTGGATGTCGCTTCTGTTTTACCTACAATATACATACATATGTATACAAAAATAATTTAATAGAATTTAATATAAGAGGCAAAAAAAAAAGAATAGTATGCTTACAAGCTTTTTCACAGCTCCCTTCCCAGTTGATTTTCCACCGGTTGCCATTTTGCAATAATTCAACTTCTTCTAAATGGATCTGCCACTAAACAGTCAACCTTTCTGCGTCTCTTCTTTAGTATGTATATCTTCTCAAAGGTAGTGACGAAAAGCACAGAAGATACGTCGTGTTATTTTCTTTAGGATCTCAGCGTCGGGGGAGATCGCGTTAGTTTTTGTTTCTATTATCTTGTCTACGCTGGGGGTGGCCAAACGAGAAGCGTCGTCGTTGTGTTTTCGTGCCTTTCGTTCTGTTAATATTCTTAGCACCAGGAAGTGGTTGCCAATGGTCGATTTGTGTATCTTCAAATTCTCTGTGGATGGCAATAAGTAAAAAAAGTTAGAACGCGTTGTATTTTTGTGTATTATCTTCCCTTTTATCTTAGCGCCGGGGAATGGTGGCGAAAAGCACAGAATAGGCGGTGTGATGGGTTTTTCTTTCGATTGTCTACTCAGCGACGCACGTGGCGGGAGGCAAACAAGTTAGGACCGGGGGTGGTGAAAAGCACAGAAGTTAGATCGCGTCCTTGACTCACCTTATACTGTCTAGCGAAGAGCACAGAAACTGCGTCGTGTTATACTTCTTTCAAAATATATAACCAGTGTCGCGGGTGGCGGGCAATAAAGAAGTTATCAAAGATTGTGTTGCGTTTTCGCGTCCTTTCTTCCGTTTATATCCTGTGCGCCGGGGAGTGGTGGTCAAAAGCGTAGAAGCTGCGTCTCCTACAATACTCTACTCGACGGCGTTAATGGCGGGAATATAAGTTAGAACGCGTTGTATTTTGCTCTTTTTTTTTCGTTTAGCTTCTCAGCGCCGGTAGGGGGAGTAGTGTTGGCAAAAATCACAGAAACTGCGTCGTATTGCGTTCTGTTCGCTGAAAGTAAAGAAGTTAGAACGCGTTGTATTTTCGTTTATCTTCTCAACGCCGGCAGAGTGAGAGAGGTGGGGGCCTGTTGCAAAAACCAAAGAAGGAAATTGCGTCGCGTTTTCGTACCTTTTCTGTTGTATCGTTTGCGTAATGCAGCGCAAGTATGTCAGCTATTACCTACCAATGGTGCAGGCACTTCGCGTCGGCGCGCAGCTTTTTTCGATCTGTTTACAATTGTATTTGTTTTTCTGCGCTTGCATGAGTGTGAATGTGTCTGTGTGTGTCTCAATGTCAACGTTACGACGCGCCAGCAGGTACATATATGTATGTATGTCAAAATAAACGTTAAAAAATAAAATACAAACTATTTTCAACTCCTTATCCAAGACGTCGTCAGTGTGTGGATGGCGGCGTAAGCAATGCGCGTCGTTCCAGTGAACCAGCTGTTTGCACTTAACTGTTGTCGGCTCAACTGCCAATCAAGCGTCTGTTCGAAATGTTCGCGGGGGGAGTGCGGCGTTGGGCGCAGTGTAGCTGTTTTGGTTTTTTTTTTTCTTACTCAGCGTTGGCACTACGGAAAAACGATATGCAATCTAGTGCAAAACAAAAAAACAAAACAATAATGCAAATTTTTAATTATTTTAGATTTTAAATCGATTTTTACGATGCTTAAACGCATAGGGCAAAACCGTTAGAGAAAAAAAAAAATATTTTTATTTCACATAAAAAAAAAAAATATTTACAATTTTTTTTCTTCCAACTTACTTTTTTTTCACTGTTCGTTTTTGATGTTTGCTCTACAGTCGCTGGACACAGACTGGCATCCAAAATCAAATTCCAACTTTTATACAGTTCGAAGTGCAGAACATACATATGTACATATGTATATTAATGGAAAATGCGCCTCCGACTATTTTACAAATTATTTTCTTTTGTAAATTATTTTAAAGTAAAGTTTTCTTTTTGGAGTTGCTAAATCACTTCACTAGTTAGTTATACAGAACTACATAAAATCACAGCGTACAAATTATTGAAAAAAACAAACATTCCAACGGAAGTAAAAAAAAAAAATAGCTAATTGCGCAGCAAGAATGACTGCCACCATTGTAACCTGATCCAACCTACAAAAAGAGCTACTGTGTAAGAGAGAGTGGGACACATATATATTTTTCCCTACATATGTGTGTGTGAGTTTATTGCAAATCTAAACAAATAATAAAATTTAATTGCGCATTTAAAGCATATATGTATGTACCTACATACATATGTACATACGTATGCATTTTGTAAAGGAACAAAAATTGGTCGAATCTAATTAATTGGAATTAAAAATTCAAATCAAAATAAAAATAAAAAAAGAAGTACCTTAAAAAATGTGTTCAGCGTCGCGTATCACTTGCTTACGTCACAATCGCCTTATTACTTTTAGGGTCATCTTCACGCCTTGCCTATATCTTTATAGGTAATTTTTCCCACTATATTCCAGTTTTCAATGTCACGACTGTTATTAAGCCTATAAACGTATTGCCTAGTTCGACGAACCAATATACATACATACATACATATGTACATATTTGTTTCAAGGATAGCTGTCAAGTTGTCTTCACAATTTCGATCAAAAACCTTCGTCCAAACTCTCATCCAATTATTACTTCTAATTTATACTTTTTAAGCGTTATGAATTTGTGAAAATGAATGGACTGTTCACCTCTTCAACATTTCGCAGCACAGTAATCGAATTTCAAAAATAACAGACAGAAAAGTGACCGATAACAGAACAATAGTCGTTTTATACTGCAGGGCTACTCAAAATCGATTTATTACATTTGTGAAGTGAAATACACTAGTCACTATTATTCTCCCCAATGACATACAGACATAAGTACATATCTTGGCAATTCGTATTCTCTAATGGATTTCTGAGTCTTGAAAATGGCCCTTAGAGCACTACGGATATAGTAACCGAACTTTTTAGTTATAAAATAAAACAAGCATGGTATTATATTTCAAAGCTAATATTTATTTAAAATGCGATCCATTTAACTCAATACAACGTTTGGAACGCTCAACCAATTTATCCATAGACTATTTAAACTCGCCTTTTGGAATGTTCTTTGGTACCTGTGTCATGGTTGCTTCTATGGCTGGCGGCATGTCATCATAAAAAGCTTGTTTCATTGCAGTTTTCATTTTTGGAAAGAGAAAATAATGGCACGGTGATAGATCATGCGAATAGGTAGGGTGTTCGATAACGACAAATCTGTTTTTTCATCAAAAATTCATTGACTACACGAACGATTTTTGCTTTCGAAAGAAGAAAAATGTACCTTTCTAGCACTGTCAACGTTTAATAGATGGCGCTATGTGTTCTTTGATTTAAATTAAAAGTTCGTTTATTTTTAGATTAACCTTGTATATTTAAAGTGTTATACGGTAGTCACTGCACAGTGACTACAACTAGCTGAAATGCCCGGCGCTGCTCGGAAAATTATTATACTAAGGCCTCTATTATGGGCAAGATTTAAAAATATATAACATCGAATACTAAAGCAGAAAAAGTGAATTGGCGCACTATTACACTATAAATAACTAATTATAAGAAAGAAAAAAAAATTCTGCCGAATTTCTCAAGATTCTTGTTAAGGACCAAATATTTAAAAATGATAATCTATGAATACAGCAGGCCAATCGGAATGGACTTATTTGTAAGAGACTGGAATGAGCTTGAAAAAATTTAATTTCAAATTCTGTTTCATGCAGCCGCTTCCCTACATAAGAACAGAATAAAATATGTCTTCTTATATGACCTTCACAGAGAATAATACAAAATTTCGTGTGTTATTTGCTGAAGAATATATATACATAAATCCGAAGCACTTGTTCAATTTTGCTTTGCTGTGGTTTTGTTGTTGTTATTGTTGTTCTTATCGATGACAAAGAGATTTCTTAGATTTTCTACCTGTATACCAATATGGCACGCTTATTATTCAGCCAGCGTCTGTGTACTATTCAAGTACTCGTGTCGCCTCATTCTCAGCCCGACTTAAATTGACTTTTATTTACTTGATTGTTTACTTTTAAACGGTTTGGTTTTTGGTCTGGCCATTGTGTGAATAATCGTCATAAAGTGGGTTTTATGAGTCAGTAGTAATCTATTAGTAGATAAATACGGATTTTCATACTAATTTGCAGTGGCTGCCTCTGTTCTGTTTTGAAATCTAAGTACTTGTAGATCGCTCTCTTTACATATGTACATACCTACACCATTGTATTTGATTTACTCATATTTCGTTTATTATTATTATTGCTATTTATTTTTAACTTGTCAATAAAGCTGCGAAAATTTTAAATGTATTTAGTTAAATTTATACTTAGAGCTTGTGCTAGTTTTGTGACCCACTTAAATGCTTGGCACAGCTTGGTAAATACCAACGACCTAAATCGAAATGGTTTAATGTAGATTGTTTCAAGTAGTTTTTAGAATATTTTTTTTTTTTAGAAATATGACTTAAAATCATATAAAAGTGCGACGTATGTATGTATAACTTATAGTTATCGAAAAATAATACAAAATATTACGCTGATTAGTTAATTGATTTTGATTTTATTTGTATTTATTTAATATTTATTATGCTATTGACCTTTATTATTGTATTTTTATACACTTCTATATTTTTTTTTTTTAACGATTTTGTAGATAAAACATAAAATAAACGTATTAATACGCACAATTAAGTCTTTCATAAAGCATGCTGTCGAGCACATAGACGTAGTATTCATAGAACAAAAATTACATCGAGTGCAATTTGCTCGACGGACATGCTCAACAGTCAGTCCAGCTTAAATGCATGCAAAATCGCAAGTTAAACTGACGTTCTATTGCATATGATACAGTCTATGCTACATTTACTATAACCAAACTGCTTGAGTTTTACAGCAGTTTTATTCAAATTTGGGATTCAACATTTCAACTTATTGGAACTTCAATGGTTTTGTATGGTGGTATCACCTCCAATGCCTATCTTGTTATTAATTTTCTGAAATATCGATCAATCTTGACTTTTGCAGTGCTGCTTCGCGAGAAAGAATGTTCTGAAAGATTTGTTGAAATCTGTATGCGAAGATGGGTAGTCCGAACTAGACCAACTAGTTCCTCAGAGACTTTCGATAGAATGCCGTCGCGGTTAAAAAAGCAATTCTGATTTGTTCAGCCATAGGGAGCGTAAAACCATAATCTCTTTGCTGTATAGTTGCCAAAGTAGTGTGAGTTAAGCATAATGTTCAGACTCTTATATTGGACAGGTAACGTATGCTGCCGTGATGACTCTGTTACCTGCAGATATCTATAGCTTAACAGAATTTTTGTGATTGTTTTTCATTGCTGACCATAATTCCAGAGCATTGTAACACGACTTTGATTGTTTATTTTTTTTTTTTGGGGGAATCTGCATTTCGAGTTGAGCTTAGGATCGATGATGGATCCTGCTAGCATGGCAGGCAATAAAGTAAGCATAGTACAACGTTAAAATATTATTTTAGGAAGTGTTGCACTGCATTAATTTCTTAAATTAGAGGCTTAACATTTAGTTTTTGGAGTGCTATGGTTTCAATGGCAATCATATAGAGACCTTCAAAGACCTTCTGATAGAAGTACACAAATAAAACCTTTTGACAAAAGAGAAAAAAAAAACAAAAAAAGAAAGAAGAAAGAAGAAAATTACTAGTAATTTGCATATTGAACAATTTCCTATAAGAAAAATGTATTAAAAATTTTAGTACTTTTGAAGGAAAGTAGTCCCTCAGTTTTTAAGATATCGATATGAAATTTGGTATGGAGACTTGCTGTGAGCAAATATAAAAATTAACGGACAACTTCTATTGAAAGAAATAGCTCACATACAATCACCCATTTTTCGGATTTTGTATGGAAATATTTTCAATTTCTTGAACTATGAACTGAAAATGAAAACTCTGCCCAAATGGTATTACCACATCCGCTATAATATATGGTTTTTTCTTATTTTTGAAATTAGAACTGAACGTTTATTTATTTCCATGTAAAAACCTTAAAATGGGTAGTGCGAATGCCCCGCCCATTTAAATAAATGTTTATGCCGGGTATACCGGCTTGTTGAACGTGAACGTATAAAGTCTTCGAACGCAGAAAGTCTTCATACCGATTTGCCGAACAGTTCAAAGAAAACTGAGGTTAGTTAGATTAGCTTCTTCTTGATTAGCTAGTCGAGCTGATCAAGAATATAAAAACTTGATGGAATATTTAGTGCCTCATTCTGGGTGTTACAAATTTCGTATCTAAATTAATATGTGATCCTTTGAAGTATGTATGTGGTGCCAAACTGCAGTTTATCATTTAGAGTGATGAATGATAATGACTGGATTGTTTGGCTAAAATAATATGGTCTAAAGCCAGAAGCAGACAGCATCGGAACTTTGATGTCTTAGAATGAGCACAGTCTAAGTTGAAGTAACGATCATGTTATGAAGCAGTGTTTTTAGGGTTGCTTAAAATGAATTTTATTGGTTTCCCAAGTTGAAGTCGATTTTTTTGTAATTGAAATACAAAATCTTCTTCATGCTATATTAACGAGAAGATAACAGAGACCGCAGAAGCTATAAATGGCAAGCTGTATTAAATAAAAAGTGTAATACTCGTACATATGTAATAAATAATCTGAACAATTTGAGGAGCACATCGATCACACATTACGGTAGTAAGTTGATAAGTAATCGTCTAAGGTAAAACAAATTTTTTGGTCCAAATGTAATTTATTTCACAGTCGGGAGTACAACAGAAAACTCTTTCGCGTCAAAATTTGATTCATAAAATATAGTTGGAGATTTTGAGGTGAAAGAGTTCTGTGAAAAAGCTGTTATTTTCTGTTAAAATCAGAGTTATAATTAGCCCTAATTATGTTAAAAAAAACAATAGGATTGATTCATAAATATCAAACCCCCAAATCTGTTTCAATCTGCCCATTTCTCTAGAACCAATCATAGCAATCAGTACTGTAGGAATACAAGTATTAAGCTAGGTAGCCAATCATGTGGATAGTATCTGTAAGGAGAAGTGGTGCAACGTGTCACGTTCTAGCTTTATGCTAGAATCGTACAAAAAGAAGAAAAAGTTTATATTTCTTCTTTGTTGTCATCACACGCGGAGCACAACACATGCCGCCTACATACAGATTTCACAAGCTCTGCTTGTCTTGAAGTTAAGCACACAAAATCACTTTTTCTCCGCGAGAGCTCAATATTCACAAAAATCAATTTTCGCTGTTAATTGGATATCTGAACTTCCTACGGAAGGCAGAAAGTTCGATGCTTCATCTCTTCATCTCATCCTTTAGTGTAAAAAAAATATTACACAAAATCTGAGTGCTCGCAAAGCCGGAGTACTCCCTTCCTCGTAGTACCCACGCTACATCTATCGTACCTATCTCTGCACATCCCAACGAAACAGTCGGACTTACTTTGTTAGCATTGCTCTTCCAGCAGAAGTCCACTGCTTAAACTGTTTCTTGATCTCTGCTGTTGTTTGAGGGAACCACTTTCCATTCACGGTTACCAAACTTCACAAAAAGACGGCTACACGACTATGTATATTGGCATCTATGAGCAAATTCGATACACTTCGGGTGGTGAACTTATACATTTTCAAAATATTTCTTACATACACTTTCTTTTTGAGTTGCTCTCCAGCTCAGCAATTTTATGCACCGTAACTCGTCAATCGTAAGTTACCATGCTACGGATTTATGTACCATTTATTTATGGTATGGTGATCTCTTTTGAACCAGCTTATCATCAACAATGCTATTCCTAAAAGTGTGCGGAATGGAATATGCTGCTTGATATATATGGAAAGTATTCATTAGTATAAAAGTTCATGTTGATATAAACTGAAGAAAAAAAATGTTTTCCATTGAAAACCCTAAAAGTGCGTGTTGGTTTGGGTTTAGGACCAAAATTAGCTTCCATACCTGGTTTCGGTCAGATATTTCAAGAATTTATAGAGACGGACATATCTAGAACGACTCGACTCTTATACTCAAGCCGAACAAGAATCTCCAATTGTTGTTTCAATGCTTTATTTAAGACACAAACTGATAATACCCTCTTCACACTATATGTGATATAAGTGGAACAATTTATTGCCAAGACCGAATACCGATTTTTCCAATCTATTTTGTTGAACATAAAACATAAAGTAAACACTTTGTTCGGTTAGTAAAACATTTTATTAATTATTAAAAGTATCAAATCAAATTTTCAATCATATTTTTACAAAGAACATACATTTTTTTCGGTTATATACTTATATTTATAATTTTTGTGCTTCTAAATTTGTGAACCTACAATTCTGTTCTTATTAAAATGTTTTCTACTTTTTAAATTTTGATCGGTTTTTATTTTGATTTAAAAAAAAAAAAAAAAAAAAAAATGCTTCTTAATTGGACATTTTAAAAGTTTCTGGCTCATCGTCTTCGTCGGCAAACACAATATTATCATCATAGTCATCCATAAAGGCACCCACCTCGTTAATTATAAACGATTCGGGAAACTCGCCATATTCCTTCAGATCTTTAGCTTCCTCTGGAGTGTAACGCAAAATAATATCGGCAATTGAGTCTTGATAATCGCGTAGGCTAATAAGCACAATATCGCCATGATTAATCCAGACCTTCTTACGAAGATTTCCACGTATATGGCACAGACGTTTGACACCATCAAAGCACATCGCCTCCAAGCGATTATTTCCCATCATTTTGACTACCTGGGCGTACTCCTGTTGATCCTCTTTGAAAATCAGTTCACGCTTTTCGAAATACTTTTCATTTTTGCCACGGCGACGAATTTTTCCACCTTTTCCCTTATTTTTTGGCATTCTTCTTTTCAAATTGACAAAAGTTTATTATGAGAAGCGTTTTATTGCTTTCGAATGCTGTGAGGAGTAAAGTAATCATACAAAATAATGATAAACAAAAAAAAAAACACTTTAATTTTTAATATTTTTTTTTTTTTATAAGTAATTCTTGTATTAAAGCACAATGTACGAGAGGTCTGAGTGCTAGTGATAGAAGTACTATTATTATTATTATTATTATTTGTTAAAAATTTGTTTGTTTATAATACACAAATGCAAATTTGTTTACTCGTCATACTTAATGAGAATTTGTCACAGAATTTGCAACGCCTCAAAGATGACATCCGCGTTATAGCATTAAGTATATAGCTTCATTAGAAAAACCCTAAACTTTCAAACTAAATGTTTTGAATAGAGCTTCTTGTTAAGTACCAATTTCAACAACAAAAAAATGCTGGAGTGTAAGAGGAAAGGTATGTGAATTCTACTACTCTTTGGAGTTCCAGTTCCCTCCTCCCTTGTATCCGACAATAATAATATCAACATCAATTGCGTAGTCCACTACTTGGTAGCCACAATCCTCTATAGACTTTAGCAGTATGTACGTTTATTACTATTTTGGCGAATATGGCAGCGGCAAGTGAGAACTTCAATATATTCAGGAAATCTATTAAAGTGTACGCTTTATTACCTTTTTTTTATTACTAAAATGTTTCAATGACTAATAGAATCGAACGTAGAACAGTTTTTGTTGACTAACGAAATATGGAAGTGATTTTTTTTTATGGGAAGACCCAATAGCCCTTCCATTATCTTTAAGAAAAAGATGATAAGCTTATGGGTCTAAACTATTGTGTGGTAGTTTGTGAGCCTCTCATACATTTTCTTTATACTTGTGAAACCAGCTAACTGGAGTGTGCCTGCATGATAGATATTTTTTGTTCCCGGTGATTTGAGGTGCTTCAAAACTTTTACAAAGTTACCTACAGATGAAAGGAAAAACTTTCACTGTCGGGTTGGGTACAATCTCTACTGAAACAAGAGCACCGCAGAAAGTGAATACTCATACGAAGATTCAGAGATTTTTAACTGTAGCTAGACGAGGTATCAACGTTGGAGTTTTAGATACACCAGTAAATGGATTAGTCTTGATTAGGAGCTTACTTAGCTTTCGAACATTCGTGCAGATTTCAATTTCACTGAAATAATAGCGCCATGATGTTTTTTTTTCAGTCGTGGTTCTACTCACTAAGTTTGGCTTTGTTGTAAAGTGATTTGCAAGTTTTCCGAAGATTATCAAGATAAGCTATGCAAGATGATGGTTTCATATTTTTCTCTTTAGTGCTCTTATGGGCTATGAGCATTTTTTTTTTTACTGTAATATTTGGTCTTTTGAAACTGTGCTCTGAAAAGCGCAATTGGCAAAAGGTTCATTGGAATATGGTTTCCAATTAGTTATTTTGAGCTAGCATCTTGAAAATTAATAATAGATTAGTTTAGTTGCATAGTTTAAATCTAGCAGGTAACATCAACAAAGAGATTTTCCCCGAGGACGACTGGGTTTACGCCCCGGACCGATTTGTGCAGGGAGAACGTGCAGTGAAAGGTCGTCCAAGGTCGTGGCAGATAACGAAGTAAACTTAAACCATCTCGGTGCGCTTAAAAGCAGTCTGTTTTATCATTTTGTTTTATGGTTAAAAACCCCTTTTTGAGTTATATTTACGAACACAAGATATACATTAGAAACAAAATTATTTCTTATAATTTATATGACATGAATGATATACGATATTATGGATATATACTCATATAAATAAGTTTTAGAGTGATTAAGAACTGTACAATAGAATATTACTTAGTATTTTCATTGAAAATCATTCAATAAATTGAAACATTTTGGCATATAGTACAGGGCTTATGACTTTGCTATTTATTGATAAATTTTACCTGTATTGTAGTTACTTCAAAATTATACTAAGTTATGAACCAAATTTCAAACACAATAATTCAAAACAGCAGAATGAGCTTTCTTCTATTTAAGACCTAGTTCAACTGATTACTAACTTAAAACTGTTTCGTTCGGTTATACTTAAGGTGCTATAGTCCAATGCTATATGTATTCCCGATTCTGTCCAAGTACTATATAAACGATGTTGAAGTTCGGCAATTATCGATCATTGGCAATAACGATGAAAAACAAAACTCTTTATATAAACGTTTATATATTCAATACATAAATATGTACTAGTTACATGCATATATATACTTAGTTAGCTTCAATTCAGTCGTTTGTTTGTAAATACATTTCTCAATGTTCAGATATCATAAAGTGAAATACCATCCATAATATACAGGAGTGTAGTATGTGACACAGACGACGAGACCACTTTTTGTTTATACGGTTTTTTATATCTGTGATAAACATATCTTCATTATGTTTCGTTTTTTTGTTCTAGAATTTGAAAGAATTTAGCCAAACTTGCTTCTACTTGTTTCTTAAAGTCAAACACCATCTATCTACATTTACTTTTATGCATTTTGCAAAACGAATTAGTTTTCTAGCACTTGGAATAAGGCCAACCATTCACTTAAGTTGGCGGAGAACTGCAACCAACTGCATAAACGTAGCAAAAGATAAACATATATTTTACGTACAAACTTTGTACTACTTTCTATCATATTGTTTACAAAGAAGTTGAGTCCTGAATCCACAATTAAATTTGACATCATTTTGGAAATTTGTTACGAATTAAAAAGCTTTATTAGAAGTCTTGAATTGAATTTAATTTAAATGAGCAATTTTCGCTTAAGCTCTACATTTCGACATCGTTTCAATTTAAAAACAATTGCATATTTTGAAAATAATTGCTTTAATTCAAACATGTTCGATACAACCAAATAAATACAAAGTGTTTTTATACGGGAGCTATACTATCTAGTGGTTAAATAGCGTTCATTTGTTAACTTGTGTTGCTTTTGGTTATAAAAAGTCTCCATACCAATTTTCAAACCAATATATCATGGATTGAGGGAATAGACAGACGGACATGCCAAGAACGATACGTCTTGTCTTTCTGATTATGAATATATGTACATACATATATATCTAATGAAGTCTCCGATGCTTCATTTATTGCATTGCAATTATTGTGACTAACAACTAGACAACTGAGCTTTTGAAGCCTCAAATCTATATAGATATATACAATATAAAAAATACAATGTTAGCTTTTACGGGCAGTTCAAGTATTACGTAACGTGAAGAACACGTCGTGTTGCTGCTTAACGTGCTGGAGAACTTCTATGCGTAATGTACGAACACCACTTTGCTGAATATGCTTTGTGAATTGACGAAGAGGAAATTGATGACAGTCAATAAACCAATTTAGTTAAGAAGATAAGGTCTCTGGGCACACTGTCATAAAGGGCATAATCATGGACCAATAAAGAATAAATTACATACGTAGTGAATAAATATAAACATTGAATAAGTTTTTTATACGGGAGCTTCACCTTCTAGTTGGTATATCTCGACGATTTTATAAGTCTGTTACCTCTGCTTATAAAAGTATTTATATCAACTTTCCAACCTATATTTCAAAGCTTGAGTTTATAGAGTGCATACAAACACACATACAGTCGGACGGACGGACATACATAAGGACATGGCTAAATCGACTAGTCGTGGTGTCTCTAATGGCTACTTTGAGGCGTTACAAAAATTGTAACTAAATTATAATATTATTTGTTACTTATGAATAGATGCTAAGTATTTACCTGCAGTTGAAATTCTTCTTTATAGTTGCGATTGTTTCTAATTTAAAGTTATTTTTTAGCACTCAACACTCAAACAAAATATTTTTTTCAAGTAAATTTAGGTTTAAAACTTTCTTCCATATAAGACCAGACCGGGTCCAGTCCAACTGTTTGGATTAACGATTGACACACGAATGAAAACTGACTGTTGACGATTCCCTATGGGAACACTACACATTGTTCTATGTATTTATGGTGGTATATGGGTATACATAGACGATGTTAGACATCGTGAGTTTTCGTCAAACCGAAGTGCATGTAGACATAAACATAATCCATTCCATCCATTAATCCACTTATACATAGTTCATTGTTTATTTTTTGTTTTAGTTTATTTCATTCATTTTGTTCAAATGAATGACAAAATATAAACAAATTTTTCATTAAACAGATATCAGGAAAGAAAATATCATCACTTAAAGACAGAAACTGATTTATATATTCAGACTTACAACAAATACTTCGATACAGACATGCACTTTTTGCATATATGAATCTATATGATTATCGTACTGCATTATTATTATCTAGTAACATAGATTTTTAAGCTTTTCACGTGAAAATGTACACTAATACATATTTTAATATTTTTATTGATATAGTAGCATAGTAGCATGATATAGTAGCATAGTATAATGCAAAAAATTAATAATGCTATTTTTAGTTAATTCACATCAATTAATAAGAAAGCTGAGTTTTAGCATCTCTTACATAAGAGGCATCGGTGGTGTAATGGTTAGCATAATTGCCTTCCAAGCAGTTGATCCGGGTTCGATTCCCGGCCGATGCAAATCAAAATTTTTTTTTTTCTTTAAGTAAATCATACAATATTCCGCATAGCCTGCTCTCTTTTTTGTTTCTTTCGGTTTCTTTGTTAATAGTTTGGCAGAATGCAGAAAAAAGATATTCTCTAACTCTGTCGTGCTCTAAACAGTGATTCACATTGTAGAGCATGTCGGTCAGGCAGCTCGACGTTGTGCTCGAAAGTGTTATGGGCGCACTTGCCAGCATGTTGGCGAGCGTCAGTTGAGTGTGTTTTTGATAGGTGGCAGAAAATGGGTTTTAAGAGTATAAGTCAATCTGTAAAATATAGTTCCCTATATTTTCCTCGTTCGATTGAAATTTGACTCTTTTATAACGTTTGCATTGTATGCAAATATAGCAGAATTTCAAAAATTTGGTGAAAGTGTTAGTGGATTTATGATATTTGAAGATTGTTTGTATACAGATTTTACCAGTACAAAATACCACATTATATTAAGTATATTGACGGCACAGATATTTAGTTTTGCAGACAATTAGAAGCAGCTATGGTAACGTCAAATCATCATTATAAGAAAAGCGTAAGCGTACATATGCAAAATAAATACACACTTAACAAATAGCCAATTCTAGAAAAGTAAATTGCTTTATTCCCTACTCTGGAAAGCCAGTGATATACTAAACTTGTGTAAATGTATCCAACAGGCAAAAAGAGAAATAGATATTCAAGTCAATATAGCCATATCCAACAATCCAAGAAACAACTGACTGCTATTCAGCAAGTTAATCTGTTGAATGTTTGTTAGCTGAGATAGCCAAAATGCTTGGTCGTGGTTTTAATTTCAGTTTCTTCAACCAATGAAAATTTGTGCATGGCGTTTAAATAGAAAAAAATTTAATTTAGAATTAATTTAGAAATACAAAAACACAAGAAACAAGCTAAAATACTTTAACTTAGGTGTAACTTAAGTTCCACTCTTAAGAGAAATTTCAAATAATTTAGCTACTATACAGCCAAAGTCAAAGCCAAAGCAAACAAACAACAATTTTAGAGTAAAACCAAATAAAATTAACCTATGTATGTCCGTTCGTCCATCCGTCTTATGTTTAAGCAGCGGTATATCGGATACTCTAAAACAGCGGTGGGCAAGCCCTTGCACTCGTTGCTCTGAGTGCTCAAACCGTTACTTTTGCATGCTTGCGATTTTCGACGAGACAACAACAACAACTTTCGGCGCAACCGAAAACGAAACAACAACCACACTCGATTTTCGTTGCGACGCGGACTGTCATAAAAGTGTTCATTTTGCTATGATTTATGACTTCTGCCGCGTTTTGCACACTGAGTAAGAAAGCGAAGTAGGTTTTAATGTGTTACGATTTTTACTAAGTGATTGAACTAAGTGATTGAATTTAAATGGTTTCAATAATTTGAATTTTTTTACTTTAATAAACCAAACAACAACAATACAGCGAAGGCTCGATTTTCTTCGCGACGCATAGAATCATAAAAATGTTCATTTTGCTTAGATTTATGACTTCAAAAACTCTGTTTGTTGTAGATGTTGTTGTACTGGTCCCGATTCATAATTTCGTGTCCACATTTTACGTCGCAAATGTAAGTGGACAAAACTAAAGCACCTTTTTTCTAACTTAAAAAAAAAAGAACATTGAAATTAATATTAATATTAATTTTTACAGCTTCGAATAGATCTTCCTTTGTTTTGCAATTTTCATTGTTGATTTTCGTGTTAATGATCTCCCACAAGTTCTCAATTGGGTTAAGATCGGGCGATTGAGCAGGCCAACGAAGAACTTCTATCCCATTGCTCTGGAACCAATCCTTAACCACTTTTGCTGTATGTTTCGGATCGTTATCTTGTTGGAACCTCCATTGGAGTGGCAGCTCTTCATCAGCAGGAGGCAACATTACGTCCTTAATTATGTCGAGATACTTGAAACGATCCATAATTCCATCGATCTTATGAATTGGCCCAGTCCCTTGTACAGAGAAGCAACCCCAGACCATTATGTTGCCTCCTCTGTGCCTTACAGTGCCTTTGTAATATTTCGGATTGAACCTATCTCCTTTTGGTCTGCGTACACGTCTTATGCCATATTAAACCTTTAAATTATACTTGGATTCGTCAGAAAACAGCACAATCTTCAATTTTTGAACACTGCAGTTGAGATGGGCATTGGCGAATTCAATTCTGGCTTTTCTGTTTTTTTTTTTTTTTTTTTTTGATGATATGGAAGGTTTTTTCGCTGGTCGTCGACTGAATAAACCGGCCTCTTCCGCCCTTCTTCGGATCGTTCTTTCGCTAACTTGTAAATCCAAGCAGTTTCGTATTGTTTCAAGATAATATTCAATAAAGTACATAGGCCGGATGAGGTTTGTTTCTTAATTTTGTGAAAATATATTTTAGATTGTCTTTTATTATGAAATATATTTGCTGTTTACAGTTTTGGAGAAGTCTTCTGATGGCCCTCAAACTGAAATGCCAAAAATCTGCTGGTATATCAGTTAGAATTTCGATGTTTTTATCAGGATCACACTTTTTCGACAAAGTTTTTGGCCTTAAATTTGATGATTCGCAAATAATGTTCGCAAAAATAGCGAATACACAATTGGTTTAAATATGTAGTGTAATAAGTCTTTACTTTTATATGTACATACATTTTTTTTTTTTGTTGGCCTCTTCACTTGATTTATTATTGGTCATTTCCGTCTACGAAAAAAAAAAAGAAAAAAAGATATACATTAAATAGCTTAAAAATCTGCAAGAGAGAAAATTAAGAAAGCAAGTAGCAAAGCATAACAATTAGTGTGTGTTTGAGAGAAAGAGAGAGAGGGTGATTAATAAAATGAGAGTAAGAGTAAAATGCGAAATGCACAGTGTGGGTGTGCGATAACGATCGCGGCGCGAGAGATTACAAAAAAAAAAATAATAATAATAATGCACAGTGGTCTCTAACATGCATAATCTTGTCTGAAATTCTGTATGTAATCCTTTCTGTCGTCCTGTCTGTGCGGTCTTCGCCGATGCTGAGGCATTTATCATGGCAATCTGTTTAGGCATATGCAATAAAATTCAATTAGTCGCTCACATATGTATGTATGTAGATAATAACAGGCAGTTCAGCAGGTAGTATTTCATTATAAGGACTTCTTGTACTTTATTTTACTGAAGTTAAATGAAGAAAATCGCTTTTCATTTATTAATGCGACTTGTCGGTATAAGGACGTGTTTGAATTGATTTTGTTTTTACTTGAATCTGTAATTAGTTGAAATTGTTTTCTAAAACTTTGAATAATAAACAGTAAACTATGAAATAGTTTTAAAAATTTAACTTGTGTGTTTTTGATGTAACAAAACTTTAGTGTTGGAATCTTTTACGATCTATGTATACGTATACATATATATATAAGCAGTAAATATTACTTATGGTGAGTGAAATATTAATATAAATCTTTATATTTATACTTTTTTTAAACTAAAGTAAGATTTACATATATTTAAAGTTAATACTATTGAAACATTTTCTTTACGAAATAACTATAATTTTATCAGTTTATCTGAAAAATTATAACTTATACATTCGGTTTTCATATTCGGCAAAATTTTGTGAAAGTGAATTCGCTAAAATGATAAATTTTTTACATATTGAATGATTTCGCGATTCGAATTCACTTGGCATTGATCAAGTGAAATTCATATTACTCAATGCAAATGTATTCACAAATCGCAAATTCCTTTCACAAGTGAAAAAAGCACCATTTCAAGGAATTCACTTTCGCATAATCTTCGCGAGCATAACGTTGAGTTGCTCGACCGAGTTGCCCTATAATTTGAATCGCACTTTAGAGAAATTCTGCCAACCGCAAAATACCGAAAGAAACAAAAAAGAGAGCAGGCTATGCGGAATATTATATTAAATTTGCTTATTTAAAAAATAAAAAAAAAATTGACATGTGTCGGCCGGAAATCGAACCCGGATCAACTGCTTGGAAGGCAATTATGCTAACCATTACACCACCGTTGCCTCATACAGATGGGATGCTAATATTTAGTTTTATAATCAATTGAGTATAGAGGGCAAATTGTGAAGCGGATAAACTAGCCAGAGAGGGTAACACTGCTGATATCCTTCCAGGGAAGGCCACAGTAGGTATACCCATGGCTACATTTAAACTACAGATCTCAACAGAGATAATAGGTATATCAACCAATGATGGTGCAACCTTGGTACGTGCAGAATCTCAAGACACATCTGGCCAAAATACAACCTCAAAAGCACAATAACACTTCTCCAACACAAGAGAGATCAGATAGCAGTTATTGTGGAAGCCCTCACAGGCCACTGCACAATAGCTGGACATGCCGCAAGGTTAGGATTGAACTCCTGGGACTTCTGCAGAAGTTGTGGAAATGCCGAGGAGGATGTCATTGGATGTCATTGTCCGGCCTTTAGTAGGAAGAGATTGTCGTTACTAGGGAGCCCCTTCCTGGATAACCTAACTGAGATTTCGGATAAAGAGATCAAACAGATTCGACGTTCTTGACACTGAAAAAGTGGTTCTCATATATCTTTCCTGCGGTAGAAATAGGAAAGATATATGGTATCACAAGGGGCCTAAGTGACAATGTGGGGTTCACCCATGTTGGCCATTCAAACCCATCCTAATATGTACGCTCGATAATATTTTTGAACGTACGTTTCAAGACCTTGTAAATGGTATATAACACGTCGCGATCGGGCTTATGAGTAAAAATTTTCTTATAACGCGTATATATGTACTTATAGTGCTCAATCTGTACTCACTTGTGTGGACTACCGTCCACAGTAATATACTTATTTGTGTCATATTTAATAAAAATTTCATACTAATGATTGTGTTAAAAGTAGGCCCCGCCAACTGTTAAAGCAGATACGCAGCTACGCTAAGTTGGTTTTCGTCATTTGTTTTTTTTACCTCATCAAGAGTATGGTAAATGATATATGGTAATACTAAGATTCCAGGGGTGCCACAATTTGATGACGAATTCTTATATACATATACTATACTCTTTCTATCGATATGCTTTCCTATGCATAGTGCTGTGCAAGTGAATGCAGGAACATCCCGGTGCAATTGATACAGGCAAAGAAACTGTGGATTCAACGCTTTCGATATTGCTGGGTACAATTATATTGGTATGTGGACTTCTCGGCTGCCTGTTGGATAGCATTATACCATGTACACCCGAGGAACGTGGTCTTATTGAGTGGGCCAAGAAGATGACGCTGGATGATAATAATATAAACGATGGCACTGCTACGGATAACGACTTTCCATGCGGCATGGATGCCATCAGAAACTGGAAATGGACTTTTTATGTACCATTTAAACCCACCTATAAGCTACTTTTCTTACTGTGTATGCGGCGTTTTATACATTTTACTTAAAACTGAAACAAAACTCCGTCCATAAGAAGCTACCATATAAATTTTAGAGTTGATATTTTCAACTGGATATCTTTAAAAATTGGTCGGTATCTTGAAAAGTAACGGAGATATAAAAAATTGTTATTCCAATTTTTTGTTTTTTTTTTTATGAACTCTATAATAATCCGTCTTCAGATCCTGGCGCCCCGGGAGTCGCAGAATTCCCATATGTATACAGTTCCATATGTATATATGTATGTATAACATATGTAGTTGAATATACATCTGTATGTATTTTCTACCATTTAATTGGCTTCTTACTTTCCATAGCATCTTTAATAATCAATTTATTTTATTCTTGTCGTTGGTTTCAACATTTGCATTTGTGTATTTGTTGTAATCTGAATAGAAATTACGCTCTCTTTTATTGTTGCGTTTGAAAAGCTTTTTTGTGTGTTTGCAAAGTCAATGCAAAGCACAACACACAAAGTGCATTGCTTTCTTTTTTAATAAATGATAAATTGGCACACTTTAATAAATAATTACAATAACAACAAATAGAATTATTTAGTTGAGCTTTTTCTGCTGCTATTTTATTTATTTTTCTCTATTTCTCTCTCTCTCTCTCTATCACCCTCGCAATAAAGCACACTTTGCCCATCTATTGTCTTGCTTTCACTTGTTTGTTCTTTTCATTTCGTTGACAGTGGTTTGAAAATTTCATTAATTGAATATGTGAGATTCTGATATAACTGATTTTTATAAGCTTTTATTCGTCTCTATGTTATGTATAAATCTTGTAACTCAATTTTGACACACTTCTACTGATCGGATTGTGCTGGACATGCAAACATGGTGATTATAATAAAAAATAATGACAAAATTTAGATGAAATTTGTTCTGATGGTGGCTAATTTTGATTTTTGTTACCTAACATTTTGAAAAAGGTGTTGAAAAATTTTCGATTTTAGTTGCACATTTTAAAGTTGCAACATCTGTGTTTCAATCTAAAAACTACTAGCTACATTTGAGAATTTATTTCATGGAATTTAGCGTTCACAGAACAATAGTCAACTTACAATATATATTACGGGCCAATAAATTTAAAATATTTATTTCATGTGATATATGACAATGAGCCTTGTTTTTTTTATATTGAGTTCAGTGAAATTGTATAGTTTATATTTAATTTTATTAAAATAACTACAATCTAAATGAGTGTAAACCATCTATTATTTAATTTATACAATTTTCATGACACTCACACTACTTCGATCTTCAAAGCTGAAAATTCCTATTCGGCTGGAGCACGCAAAAAAATTTTTTTTTTGGCAAAATGCAATTCAATCGTCTGTAAACCCGCCTACACTACAACACCACCGATTGGTTTACTGTATACTTTTTTTTTTTTTTGTATTAGTTTAATTTACAATCAATCAATGCGACAATCCGTAAATGAGTTACAAAAAATTTAAATATATAACAGCAAAGTTCTTGCGACCTTTTTGCTGTAAATATGTTTAACAGCAATAGTTAGCCTCCAGTGGGTATAACTATTATATTTGAAATGCTATAATTGATATTGTACATATTTTAAGCATGTTTTCTAAATAGTAATTTTAAAATATCACTTTGCTTAAGTCTACGAATTACATTACTATTATCTAAAATACCTATTGCTAGATATATACGAGTATATTTTTAACGGCTTAGGAAATGTACTGCAAAACAGATACTATGAGCTAATTTTACCACCTTTTACTCTATTTGATCATCTTCATAGTTGAGCTTTTCAAAATCATTACTTAGTGACCACGATCCAGAACGCTTACAGGTTTTTTTTTTTTTAAATTTATTGTTTATTATAGATTATAGAAGTTAATATGATTTAGAAAAATTTACAGATTTAATACACATTTAACACAATATCAAAAACGATATATTTTCTCGATTTTAGTCGCGATTGAAAAGGTAAGATTTCAATAATGGAAAATATTCGGTAGCTATCCAGAAAATAATTATTCGATAGACGAGACGAAATTTCCTTAAAAGTTTCAATCTATAGTCATAGTAGTATGAGTTCGTCGCTTTGGAGAATCTTCCTTCTGAAATGAAATAAATAAACTAATCAGTATAATAGGCATAGTAAGCATTTTTGCATTGTTGCTTGTTTTCCTAGGTGCATTAAAATTAAAGTAATAGTAAGCAATACTAAAATATTTTTTTTTTGTTTACGACCTATTTATTTTACTTATTTCTCATTCGATCCAGCTCTAGGTGAATAAAAAAGCTCAAATAAATTTGTGAAAACAAGGAAGAGCCTAAGTTGAGCAACTGTACATGCCATATTTTTTTCGTAGTAATTCTAAATTTACTTTCAAATTTTGCTTTCTAAAAAACTATATTAGAACGTACATACATATGCTAATAAATTTTGGAAGCAAATCAAGACACACTATAAAATAACAAATATTCCTAGCAAATTGAAAACTGAAATTGTTTTCTTAGAACTGCGGCAAAATGGATACGAGTTATGAAATTTCCAGTTACTCTTTTAGTAGTGCGGGTATCTAGAGAGTCTATACCGTGAGTTTATTTTGTCAATGTCTTCTCTAGCGGAACCACTTTTCTCTCAGACAGACATACGGACGAATGGATATGGTTATATCGACATGTCCTGTCGCGCTGATCACGAGTGTATTTGCTTTATGGGGTCCCCGGTCTTATTTTTACCTGCTTGTTTAAGTAAAATCATTCATCGAAAAACTTAAATATAATGTTATCTTACTGAACGGCCAAAAAAAAAAAAAAAAAAAAAAAAATCAGTATGTTTTTCGTATTCAGTGTACACAAATTATTGTAAAAAACTGTAAGACAATGCTTTCAATTTTTTTTAATATATATACTTACCGTTACTTCCTTCGTTATGTTACACACATTTATACAGTGCAACAAACCTAATATATGCTGTTAGAAATTTTGTTGTACAGGGTATAATGAAGAAAAACAATATGGTGATAAGAAAATACAGTAAAACCACTAAAATAATAAAAGCATTTTTTTAAACCCATCAAGCCCATTCCATTTTCGATTTAAATCAATCAAGTTTTCTTTTCTTGAAGTAAGCTTATTTTTGGCTTAAAATCAAGCTTACTGGTGTTTTTAATTATTTGTTCATTCGCGGTCACTCTTTACACAAAAAGCGTATTAGTGCATAATATAACTAGAAAAAGTAACAATAGTGAATAAGCCATAGACAATTGCTTTGGCATGTCATGTGCAAATGGTTAATATACTAAATGCATGCATTTTTAAAATGCTTTCTTATATTGATTCTGAATATTTTAATAAGAACATAAAGTGTGACCTATATGACTCGACATGAAATATGTTGCTGTTTGTATACGTATTCCTCTCTATTTTTCTCGCACACACAAAATGAATCTTCTCAAACAAAATGAAAGAGCAAATACATATTATTCGTGTATCATACGGCTATAATCATTGCTACTTTTAGCGATTAATTGAAGTACGGATTAATAAATTAATTTTATAATCGGAAACAATTCAGAGTTGCAAGACATAAATAAATTTTACCTTATTTAGCTATATGTGTTCCACTGTGCGAATTCTCGCGAATTCTCACTGCTTTGGCTGCTGCTACCGACGTCGCTGCTGAACGCCAGAGATGTGCTCTTGTTCTTTATTTTACGTCGTTATTATACGCTTTACACATAGTGTGGTATTATCAGACTGTCGGAAAGTTGGTAACGCATTAAACCTGGCATCGTAGATCTCATAGAGTATATATCTTCTTGAACAGCTCGACGAGACGAGTCGATCTAGCTAGTTGAAACCCGGCACACAGACTTATTTTTAATGCAGTTAAATATAGTATTCATATTGACATGCCACGCCCACTTTTTAATGTAGCTCCCATACTAACCATCCGCCCGCTTTTGACTTTTTTAATTACAGTCAATATCAACTTCAAAATGACCATGGTGGTTTCTTATGAACGGATGCTTCACAAAGTGTATGATCCGCCCGTTTTTTGGCCTAGCCCCCAAACAAACCACCCTAGCACTTTTTGTTTTTTGTATGAAAAACATCATTAATTAGGGCAGTATCAGCTTGAAATTTGTTAAGATGGATTTTTGGATGGATGGATACTAATAGGCGTGCCCCGCCCACTTTTCGGTGTAGCCGCTATACATGCTTATATTTTACAAAACAATTTAAAATTTCGTGTGTACGGTATTAGAGCTTCGGTTTAACCGTGGTGAATGTTTTTTTTCTTGTTCTTTGTTCGTTTTTTTTTCGCTTATTATTTATTTATTTGTATTGTGATATACACATATGTATGTATCAGCTTTTTGTTTTACTTGTTGCGAGTCTTGTGTATTTGCGTTTGCGCTTGCAAAGAAATTGTGCAAAGCAAAAAGAAAGAAAAAAAAAACAATTTCACAAAAAAAAAAAATCAAAACGTTGGGACGCGCGCTTCAGCTTTATTCAATTCAAATGCGATTTCAGTTGTAGTTGTCAGTCTCAGACAGTTCAAACGACGCGACGTCGCGCAGTTCTTCAATTGCACATTTTTGCGACAATTTATTGTATTTGTATTTTGTATATTCTACAATATAATACAATACACAAATTCAATGTGCATAAGTAAATTTTTTTATGTTAAACCCCTTTTTTTTTGTTTGGCAAAATAAAGCAAATTTTTTTTAAAAGTGGTTTTTGTGCGAGAAAAAAAAAACAAAAACAAAACATAAAATTAAGAGTAACGTTGTGTGTGCGTTTTCGTTTTAAAAACATAACTGTAAAGTAAGAAAAAAGCAAACAAACTAACAAAAATAAAATAAGTAAAACAAAAAAAAAAAAAAACAAACTCAAGCGCGCGTAAATAAAGGAAGTGAAAGAGCAAGCAAATCAGACATCGTCATACATGTAAATGCAAAAACAAAATACGCAAAAAAAGAAACTTTAGTATAAAAGCAAATAATTTTAACTTTTTTTGTTGTTTGATTGCGTTTTGCGGCTACTGCTGTCTGGCTTGACTTTTTTAATTATTGTTTTTGACGCTTTTACTGTATATACATATTTGCGGCATAATTTATTAATAAAATTTTATTAATAATATGACTAATATTTTACAATTACAACGAAAACAACCACAACTACAACAACAACGACGTGTAACAGCGCCAAACAACAACTACAACAACAAGAATAACACTATAGAACGAAATTGTACAGAACTTTTTGACAATTACAACAACAACAACAACGAACACAGCAAAAAAAATAACGACAACAAACAAAGCGAAATCAACGCAACATAAAAGAGAAGAGAAAAGAGCAGAATAAATAACCGTTAGAAACATGCATGATGCAATGGTATACAAAACATTGGCAACTTTATCAGCTGTTAATGAAAATGAAACAACAACAACAACAATTGAAGTAGGTTCAACAACAACAACAACAACAAATGCTCCAATCCAACAACTACAACAACACCAACGAGAAACATTAAATACATTTGCTATAATAAATATTGGTTCAACTATGCCATCGAAGCATTTGGTGGTCGCACAACTTGAGATGATGACGCAGGAAAATTGTACTATTTTGAAAGAGCAGAATTTAAATAGTAACATACAACAACAACAAAAACAGTTTGATTTAAATAACATGTTGTTGTTGCCACATAAAGCGTCTAAACGTAAAAATTTACAGTTTGATCAACAGCAGCAGCAACAGCAACAATTACAACAACAAGCGCAACACACTGAACAACCGTTACAGCAATACAACAAGCAAATTTGTTATCTGCCAGCGAAACGCATTTATTCCAACAACAACAACAACAACAATATTAATTACAGCAATAACAACAATAGTGCTAGCATATTCCGTTATCAGCAAGGTCAATTACAACAACAACCTTTGGAGCAACAACAACCAGAACCGATGCAACAACAACAACAACGAGTGCAACATTTTAAACGGAATAATAAAAACAATAAAAATTTGAACAAGCAAAATACTGCAACAACAACAACAACAACAACAACAAAAACTGACGAAATCAAAAAAAGTAAGTTCGACGTTTTCTCTTTTATTATTTTGTTATACACACTACTCGACATAGTATTGTGCATGGTATACTAATTTAATTAGAAAATTTGTAATACCGCCAAACTAAATACATATCATGAAATGAATGAATTGAGTTAATTTTTATACACTATAGACACATAGGGTAAAATGGTATGTCACTGCTTGGTTTTACAGAACGTTTAAGCTCATGGTGCTCTTAACACATGCTGCCTGCAAGGGCGGACGCCAAAGAAAAAAATTCTGTAGCTGCCAATTTCCAGATCATGCAGATCATGCATGTTTTGGCCATCGATCTCCCACCTTGGTTATATTTATTGGTCGGAGACTATCCTTAAAATTTCCTTCTGTTCGTTTAGGTTTGCAATAATATAGAACAGACTTGGTTGCAATGCAATGCAACTCCATATCGAGCATCCGAAGATACCCTATCCGCATTGGATATAAACCCAACAGCCACAACGTTTCACCCAACAGGGTCCTTACCATAAGTCAGAATGAACCATGGTACATTGGGCTGCTGACTTTTCGTATCACAGAATCAACCATTTGTAGTACTTGCTACTTTGTATCCAAAACATACTGGCTAGCTGCTGGTTACCATTTTCATATATGCACAAATAAATCCAAATTGAACAACGTAGGCAAGTGAAGTGATCACGAGTAGCACTTCACTTTTGGTGAATCACAAGTGAAACACATGGAGAGGCGTCCATTACAATTTTCATATGCTGCCATAAAAGCTGTAATATAACTACCAGTAAGTACACAAAGTTAGTTACGGCATTTACGCTCGCAATAACAAATTGTACATGTTAATCCCCCTGTGTGCCTTATTGGAGACAAAGATCTAGAAGATTTTATAGAGTTTAGGGGTTACTATTCGCCGTCACTGAAGTGTTGATCAGCTCCTTCAGCATATTTCCATCTAGCCCTGCGTGGAAGATATAGCCATCGCTTCCAGCGGGATAAACGGTAACATGAAATTTAGGAAGAGTACCTCAAATTCCCCGCTAATTTTCATAAGTCTTTCCCTTCCGCTGGTTTTCGCTAGATGGTAAAAGGTTATATAAAGTTTGTGCGAATGTATGTAACAGACAGATGGAGGCGTGTCAGACCCTATAAAGTATGTATGTGTGTATTTATATTCTATACTTGATCAGCATCACTAGACGAGTTGATATAGACATGTCCGTCCGTCCGTCCGCCCGTCTGAACGAATATATTTTGGAGCCTGTAAGAGACAGAAACTTCAATTTTCGATATTTAGACTCTCCTTTTATCTTTACACATATGTAACTAGTATTTTTTATTTATTTATTGCAACTACCTTAATTAAAACAGTTGCTTAAAGCATAATACTTAAATACTAAACACTTATCACTAATAGTGGAAAGTTACGACCACTCAGACCAGAATTTTTGTATGGTCGCCAGGCTGACCGACTGTGCCTCATCTTACAGCTCTGGAACTGGTCCAATCGGATGTAGTGTACAATCAAATGTTTGTTCTTTGTTTCGTCCGGTAAATTTAGCTAAACGTACTAAAATTTGATTCGAGCTTTGTCAGTAAAATCCATCAGTTCACTGAAAAAAGATTCATTGAAAATGCTAAAATTTAATCGTTGATTATCGAATTTCCTGCAAAAGAAAAATTTCATGTTCTGCTGTGTTGAGATTGTGTCACAGTGATTGCATCAGTTCGTGTCCGTTGCATTTATTTTGTCCAAAAAAAAAAAAACTTGTCAAAGGTGTAACCAGACCTGAGTCGGTTTATTGCCTTAATCCCATATAAAGAAAGAAAGTTGGCTTTTAATGTAGCACAGTTTCTCTAGAACCGTGGTATGTACAGATCTAATATAAATGTGTCCTTTGTGACTGTATTTTATAATGATTGTTTCACTCATCAAAAACCAACTTCCTTAAAAATCTTATAGATTCTCTTAAACTGTATTGCACAGTGACCGCTATTTTAGCCACCACGTCATCAGCTCTTTCATTTAGAGTTATTCCCATATGTTCTGGAACCCATATTAATATCACTTGCTTAAGTTCAGCCCAGTTGTGACTATTATGAATTTTTGCAACTACATAGTTGTCCGACTGGTCATTGTTTAGTACGATAGAAGAAGTCTACCCAGGCTGTCACTAAAAATGCATAATTATTTTATTTTTAACTTCTTTGCTTCGTTGTTAACCGCCCACAAAATAGCGTTAGCTCAGCAAAAACTGAAGAGAATCTCCTTGGAAGTTTTACCATAGCGTCACTATCACTAGATAGATTGACTAACTCTAATCCAACACAGTCAGTTGCAACCGACGCATCTGTGCTGAATACTGTAAAGCCTTCGACTCCATAAGGCTCTAAGCACTCTCTATAAAATGCCTTATACTCAAAGAAGGAAGTTTCCAGTTTATTTTTTGAGTTTAACCTTGTAATAATCTTTAAAAAATCTTGCCTATAAAAAACCGTATTAATTCCCGTGTTATCAAAATTGTCTTTAAATCTGTCAGATATTGTGTGGTATACAGAATTAAAGGAGGTCATCTCTAGTCGCCTGAAATTGATAGGATAACTCCTTAGCCGTAAGAAACAGAGTTCTGAAAATGCAGGCATCTCACCAGATAGTGCATATATAATATGTAATGAAGTTCTCAAACCTAAACACCTACGCAGCGACGCAGTTTGTAACATTTGGATTTGCTTATCTGCTGTGAGCCCCTATTTGAAAAAAAGGGATCGACTCATACTCAATTTTACTTCTTATAGAGGACCTGTAGATATTCGTGGCAACAGCAGGGCAACTGTCACTCCTTACAGGAGTAGCCGTATTGATCAGGTTCATTCCTTTTTGTGCTCCAGATTTGATTTTTTCTATGTGACCCTTAACAGAAACACTAGCCACAATTATTACCCTGCCCAGGAAAATTGTTTCTCTTACTTGAGGAAAATGTTGCTTATTGATATAGTGTGGTAGAAAAGTTTTATACTGAAAATTGCTTTTTTTTTTTAAATAAAAATACATAATATTCCCTTACTTAAACTAAAAACTTTAATAGTTATGCAGTATAGTCTCAATCTCAGTTTGACGCCTTGTCGTTTCTTTATCACATAAGAATTGAATTCATATGATACCAGTACGTACCATATTAGCAGCGTTATCTATGGCGATCGTATAAAAACATGCTTCATGCTTTCTCAGAAGAACTGGTTTGTTTCACTGCTCGAAGTAAACACTCAATAAGTAGAAACTCAATAAATTTGAAAAAGAAAATCTTTCAATTTATGCTAGATAAACAAAACCTCTTAATGGGAAAACGCTTTACAAGTTAACCCTTGTAGGGCAAAGGATATTTATGAATATTTAAAATAAGATAACTACTACTAGTTTCGGTGTTTCCTATGCACAACTCAGAAGTAATATATTTAAGTACTCTTATTATAGTTACACGACGCAACTTTCTAAATGCACTAGATAAAAAATAATGCTCTGAAAAACATTCTGGTCTCCAGCACCAGCCAGTCTCTACATTACTTATCTATGGAATATTTAACAACTTTAACATAATAACACTTTTGAACTGATAAATAGTTTGTAGATAAATTTCCACATGTTTATCAGTTTATAGCAGAAAAATTCCACCGGACTCTAGTGACAAAAATTTTCTGATTTCTAGTATTAATTTATTGGTGTCGTTTTCAAACACTTTCGATTTTATTTGCATCGTTTTGCAGCAATATGTAAATATAAAGATTCCATTAAATTCGAAATGCGATGCCACAAATGTTTATAGAAAATATCTTAGCTGACTGTGTGTGTACATACGCACACAATAATAATTTAGAATTGTCTTCTATACAAATGCTAATGGATGGCACATTTGGTGTTGCTGAAAGTGTCTTAGGAATTCAGCCACATGTATGGAAATTTCTTATGAAAATTATTGTTCACGATACGAAATTTGTGAATGGAATTTTTAAGACAACTGCAATTAATAAGCTTTGTTTTAAAATCAATGTTTTATTTAACAGTCGAGCTCAAAAGATGTAACGAAAGTTTCAATGTTTATCTTCATTTTCTTTGCGCTTCTTTTAAAACTGAGAATTTTTTCACTGTACAAAATAAATCATTATAAATGTCTTGTTTTTGTGCTTTAATTAAGGTGAAAACAAAATATTTTTGGTCATTGCATCAAACAGGCCTCCTGTTTGTGAAATGTTCCTTTATTATATTCGTATGTCAGATGTATTAAATTGTATTAAATCGATTAAATTAATTGCGTTTAACAACAACATCATGTATTGTAGATACATGAAGTCGAATTTTAGTACTACTTAATATTGCAAAATCATAACTTTGGAACCTATCCATGTATTTTATTCACATATCACTCATTTACTTCGTAAAAAATCGTTCTTTAAAATACTAAACTGTGAGCAAACTTGAACGAATTCGAACGAAAAATTGTACTCGATATTTTTTATAGTTTTCAGTTAATAACTTTAAAACTGTTCAACCGAATTAAGAAACTATTTTTGTTTATAGTGTAGTATTTTATTGTCTTTATTTTGACATAAGTAGTAGTCAGATTGGTTGTTTCCTACTCGAGATATAGCTGAAATAGTGACCCTTACCTTACCTTCTAAAAAAAAATTAAAGAATTCATAACATACAAAAATGTTCGTCTATTTTGGAGTTCATCAGAACAAAATCTATACGAAATAAGAAAAAACGTTAACTTCGGTTGAACCGAAGCTCTAATACCATTTACACGAAACTTTAAATAGTATTGTAATACATAAAAGTGGGGGTTTAAATAGGATCTACCCCAAAAAGTGGGTGGTACACGCTCACTAGTAGATGTGTATGAAGCGATGTAGTAGATGTGTAAGATACCGCCATATCGAATTTCAAATTGATATTGACGTTTTCCATACAAATGCATAAAAGTGATATGTGGGTTTATATGGGAGTACCTCAAAAAGTGGGCGGGCCACGCCCATTTGTATATGTATATGAAGCGGTTGTCCATTAAAATCCACAAAATCAAATTTCAAGCTAATAGTGATCTAAATGAATCCTTCATTTTCATAAAAAAACACAAAATTGCACTGTCTCTTAAAAGACACCATATCGCATTTCAACCTAATATTGACTTTAATAAAGAAGTTTTCTTACAAAAACTCAAAAGTGGGCAGTGCGTTTGGTCCCCAAAAAATGCGCAATAACATACAGACAGACAGAGAGACGGTGAGACGGACAGACAGACGGGCAGACAGACATGGCTTGATCGACTCGTCTCGTCGAGCTGATCAAGAATATATATACTTTATGGGGTCTACGATGGCTCCTTTAATGCGTTACAAACTTTCAGACAAACTGATAATACCATTTCACACTATGTGTGAATGGTATAAAAATTATGCCATCGACTAGTGTAAATAAAGTACATTATTTTAGTTATCGTAGACCCCATTAAGTATATGTACTCTTGATCAGCTCGACGAGACGATCTATCAATGTCCGTCTGTCTGGATGTTGTTGCGCATTGTTTTTTTTTTTGCACCAATTTTTAAGATATCCGGTTGAAAGTTGACCCATATACTCCTCTTTATTGCAGTTTAATAATGTATCAAAATTTGTCACCATTTATGGCTAGACCCCATAGAAATACACCGCTCAATTCTGGAATTTAGTAGGAAAACTTTCTTATTACAGTAAATATCAATTTAAAATTAAATATTGTGGCTTCTTATGGACGAACGCCTGACAGTATAGAGAAATAAATGCCATTTATTCATTCTGGGAGCACTTTTGGCATTTTTCATGAACAAAAGTTATAATTTTAGTCAAAATTAACTTGTCATTTGACAAGGTGGCTTCATATGGACGGACGCTTTGCATAATTATCAAGTGCCGTGTCACGCCCACTTTTAGGGATAGGCTCCTACTCACTTACATTGTACGTTTAGGTTGTAAAATTTTAGTTATATTTTTATCTTTACAGCTGCTAAGTTTGAAACTTCAGCTTGAAACTTCAGCTTGAAACTTCACCGAAGTTAACGTTTTTTATTGTTTTTTTTTTTTTTATAATTTACATAAAATCTCTTTTATGTCTTCTATCGACTGAAAACGAGTTAGTTGCACTTTTGGAAAAAGAAAAAAAGTCGGCCGGAGCTATATCAGCTGAATACGGTGGTTGTTCGATGATAATCGTTGAGTTTTCGGTCAGAAATTCATTCGAAATGATACTCTTTCTTGTCAGATGGAGCGTTGTCGTGGTGGAGAATCCAAGTGTTTTCCTTCCATAAATCTGGCTTTTTACGACGAATTTGCGATCTTACACGCCGCATAACGGTAGACCGGCTTTACTCTGAATGTATAAAAAATAAAAATAATAAATCCTTAAAAACAAGAGAAAACAATAATACGCCAACTTTACTTTATAGTTTTTGTTACGTTGTTAGTTTTTGTGAAAATTAAATTATTATTGTACTGAAAAAAAAAATGCTGTTAGGGGAAAGAACGTTCCACAGTTCCCTCCCCCTTGACCCGTTAATGATCTTCTTACGTCATAAAATGTGTTGTCTCCGTTCTTGAATTATCGTTTGAATTGAATTGAATTGAATTGAATTGAAATTTGAAAATTACATACATACATACATACATACATACATACATACATACATGCATACATACATACATACATACATACATACATACATACATACGTACATACATACATATGTATATTACTCTTATGACCATGAAAATTTCGCAAAAGTTGCATAAAGGCCGATGCATGTTTGTAGCATTGGAACTGATGGTACGTACTATTTTTGAATCCACAGTTGTCAATTTACAAACCATTTATAATTTGAAAATACAGAAAATTGAGAATTCATAGGTTACGAAAGGCGAAAATTCCATGATTCGAAGTATGTACATACGTTCATTTTAAACATTTGTTGTGAGAACGCAATAAATTCTACTACGCACTTCAAAATCTAAGTTAAAAATCTGTTCAGATGAATTGAGAAGCATCGAAATACGTTTTTTTTTTTAGAGTTTTAATGCTACCTAAAATTTCCTAACCGAAAACTGTGGCGTATTTCTCTTTGTTTTTTTTTTGTTTCTTTGTAATTAAAATTATAAATTAAAGGTGCTTGTTTTTTTTTTTTGAAAATCTTCAAAATCAGCTGTTTAACCCGTTATATGTACATATGTATGTGCTGTACATGATTACGGTAAAAGTGCAATAAGAATTGTAGACAAAGAAACAATAAAAGAAGAAGAAGCATATGAAGAGCAGCAGTAGCAGCATTAAAAACAAAAATAAAATGAAACAACAATACAAAATGTTCTCGATAGTTAAGGTCAAAGTACGGCATTGAACTTCATTGAGAAGGCGACGTGCGAAAATCGTTTCTAATGTACTATTAACAAAATATATTGGTGATGATGTCTGCGGGCAACGACAAAGGCAGCGGCATCTGCAACGGCAACAGTGTAGAGTATTAGGGTTTTGTGGGAGAGCTGAGCGGGTTGAGGTGAGGGTGTTCTATTAGCGACGCGCGCGTGAATATCGACTATAGATAATACTTAGAAATTCGGGAATATCGTCATCAAACAATTTTTTGGCAAACACAACAATAACAACAACAATAACAACAACAACAACAACAAATACAAAACACAAAACAAAAAACAAAACAAAATCTCCCATAAAAATAGTTTATAGAAGTTGAAAGGGAAACCGGTGAGAGATGTGTACAAAGAAGAGCTTTTTGCTTTTTTGTGTTTTGTTGTTTTTTTTTTGTTTTCTCTTCTTTCTGCTTGTTGCTGCTCAATCAGATTCAATAGTATATAAAAGAAAGCTAAAACAGCTGATGCGAAAGAAGCAAAGGGAGCTATAGAAGAAGAAATAAAAATTTTTTGTTGTTATTGTGCAAAATAAAATAAACAATAGGTTCAATGCACTTGATTGCGAGGCGCGCAGTAGCAAAAAAAAAAAAAAAAAAAACAGAATAAAACAAAAAACCAACAACTGCAAAAAAGCTTTTTGTTTTGTTGTTCTTGTTGCAAGAAAGCTTTTCTTTTAATATGCCTATAGAATGCCATTGACCAGAACAAAACGCGCCGGCAAAGCAATTCAATGTCAAAGCCACGCACAAGCAAAGCAAACAACTAGATCCTGACCCGCCCCACCAACATGAACACCAGCCATCCTACACCGAAGTAGAAGAAGACGAACAAGCAGCAGAAGGATGTTCATCGACCTTTGCACATTTCATATAAAATGCTAATGAACGCAAGTGAAAACCCTTAGGTAGGAATTTTTTTTAATACTCTTCACACTTGCCTTTTTTCGGCAATGCGTTTTTTTACTTCACTTTTTAAACTTTTTAATGGGTACATAGATTTAAAACATTCAAAAAAGTACCAGAAAATAACACTGTTGTAGTTTTTTTTTTAATTTTTTTTTTTTGTAGAAGTTGGTGAGATAGTTCTATTTTACTTAATTTGGATATGCCGAATTCAGTGGGGATGACTGCTTTGATAGGTTAGTGGATGTCTCCAAACAAAATTTTAATTTGAATGTGTTTTGACCAAAACTCGGAAGTTTTTAACATTTTGGTCTGTATCTCTGAAACTAGCAGAGATACGAGAAATGTAGCCATATACAAAATTAAAGTAAATTCAATTTACAAGCTAAAATATCACAAGCCGTAGGTGTGACAGTTTCCAAGATAATTAGTTCAAACAAATTCCAAAAACCGGAACATTTTACATTTTGGCCTGTATTATAATACTGTGTACTACAACTACACTCTGTGTGAAGAGTGTAAAAATCATCATTATTATAAGCTGCGAATTAACTTGTATGTGTTTGTATAGGTTAAGAGTAAATTTCAAAAGTATCTTGCACAGTTGCTAAATTTTTTAGTTTAGTGAGTATAATAATGTCATCTGCATATATACTTACTATGATCGATAGGAAGCATTTTACGATATTGAAAGCTTTAGGTCCTACTTTCCAGTTAGATAGCTGTTGTAATAACACATGTCTGCTATTCTATTCTATCAAATGCTTTAGCAAATTCAAGACTCCGTACTGAGACGTGATTTTTTGTGGAAATAGCACTGGATATAAAATGATAAATTTTGAGTAGTGGGTCTGAGGTTCCATGAAATGTTTTGAATGCTGTCTGATTGAAGCTTAGTATTTTGTTTTCACTGATAAACCACATAAGTCTGTTGGCAATCATTTTCTCAATAATTTTTCTTATGCATGGTACGTCGGTACCCGTTTATATCCGTAGGACTTTTCTTTGGTTTAGCTATTGGGATTATAATTGCTGTTTTCCAGCTCTGAGGATTAATAGAGTTATCATATATAGAGTTATATAGATCTACTTACTTACTTAGGTGGCTCTACAACCGTCAATCGGTCAAGGCCGCACGTAGAAAAGCGCACCATTCGGTGTAGTTTAGTGCGATCCGGCGCCAGTCGCTGGCAATCCGGAGCTTCTTCAGGTCATCATGGACCTGATCTTGCCATCTAAAGCTCGGACGTCCTCTCTGACGGCGTCCACCAATCAAGTTCAGGTTTCCGTCGTAAAGCTTTAGTGCTGGAGCTTCGGGGTTCATCCGGATGAGATGACCAGCCCAGTGCAGCCGCTGCAATTTAATGCGCTGAACTATGTCAACCTCATCATACAGCTAATAGAGCTCATGGTTCATACGGGGCCTAAACTCGACGCCAACTCTAAGGGGACCAAAAATCCTACGAAGAATCTTTCTCTCGAACACTCCTAAAGACGCTGTATCCGTTGATGTCAGTTGTCGCTGGTAATTTCTGTTCCCATAAAGACGAAGTTTTCTACAACATTGAAGTTGAAATTCTCCATACTCACAGACCGTCCAAGACGCGCTGATGGCCTGCGAGTGGACACCAAGTACTTCGTCTTGTCCTCGTTCACCGCTAGGTACATGAGACGTGATTGTTTCTCAATCTCCGAGAGCGCCCTGCTTACTCGCCGTTCGTTGATGCCTATGATATCTATGTCATCAGCATATGCGAGTAGCATCAGTTCCTTATGGAAGATCGTGCCCGATCGTTCTACGTATGGGCATTGGCGTAGGATGTACTCCATCAGGAGAATAAAAAAGTCGCACGATAAAGTATCACCCTGCCTAAAACCTCTCTTGCTATCAAAGAGTTCGGAGAGGTTCTTTCCTAATCTGACGACGCTTTGGGTGTGTGATACCGTCATCATGCAAAGCCGAACGATCTTTGCTGGGATACCAAGTTCAGATGGGGCGTTGAAGAACTTCGTTCTTATCGGCGTGTCAAAAGCGGCCTTATAATCGACAAATAGGTGGTGTGTGTCTTTATTGTACTCATGGGTCTTTTCCAGGATTTGGCGTAAAGTGAAAATTTGGTCACTGGTCGACCTCTTTGGTCTGAAGCCGCACTGATACTGGCCTATCAGTGCATTCGTGTATGGCTCCAGCCGTTTACATAGTACGCGGGACACAATTTTGTATCCTATAGAAAGGAGACTTATTCCCCGGTAGTTCGCGCAGACAGCGGGGTTTCCTTTCTTGAAGATAGGACAAAGAACACTGAGATTCCAATCGTTGGGCATACATTCATCGGACCATATTTTGCATACGAGTTGGTGCATACGCATTACCAACTCTTCGCCACCTGTCTTGAATAACTCAGCTGGCAACTCGTCGGAGCCTGCTGCTTTGTTATTCTTCAGCTTTTTAATTACTAAGTCGACCTCGTTATATTCCGGTAGCTCTACAAGAGAGCCATCATAAATAGGAGGTTCTAGGTATGCTTCCCTATCGGCGGTATTATTCTCTTCATCGCCCCAAAGTAGATTAGAGAAGTGACTTCTTCCATAGTCTATATATATATCGATCTAGTATGCGCGATTTAAGATTAGTGGAAATTTTTTTTAATCATTTAATCATGTGATGTTATCAAAACAAGACGTTTTACTTCTCATGTTCTGAATTATTGTGTCGAATTCGAACGTAGTAGTTACGTTTTTTTCAATTTCACTTGCGGGTTGGGGAAAAAACTGATTATTATATAATAAAAATTTTTGGTGCTAATAAATTAAAAAAAAAAAGCGTCAACCACGAAACATTCACAAAGTTCGGATACGCGATTGACATAATCTTGCGACAAAGTGTCAGCTGTTTATGCCAGCTATGGACAAGTTGCCTATTGACAAAATTTGTGATATAAGCATCAAATTGGTACTAAAGCCTTGCGTAAATCTTTTTGTAAGTATGAAATGTATGACTTTGAATGCATTCGTGCAAGGCGCACTAATAAATTATGTTTAAAGCTTTAAATTTGTGTAAAATTTTGTTTTCCGGCAAACATCAGCCAGTTTATAAGTGATACGCATTTTATATTTACATACATATGTACGATATATACAGCGTATAAAAATAACATTTAGAAATTAAAAATATATTTTTGAAAGTATATTTTTAAACATATCGGAAGTGACTCACATACCTTTATTAAACTTAAATAAACTCCGAGTAATTTATATTTTAGTACATACATATGTATATATTAATTCGCATATGTAGCTTGTATGGGGTTTATCAAACTTTACATTTTCAACGTGCAACTGCGTATTTTTCCTAACTTTATAAATAATTTACAAAAAAAGCACGCAGCTACTATACTCATTCATAGATACTTTTTAATTAAAGATTGTGCATCTGTGTGCAATCAGTACAAGCTAAACAGAACAGCTGTTCTTCAAGCTGTGTTTAAATAAAAAAAATAAAAAAAAAATGCGGGCATGTCAGCTGGAAAGTCAGGTGTTTAAGGTGCTTGAACTTGCTGTGCTGTTACCAAACGAAAACGATAACAAAAAGAAAAATTAATATTAAAATAAAATAATAAAATTTGCTAACGCGCGTTTGTGAAACTAAATATGTGCATATTTGATAAGACATGAGCGCAGAGAGAGAGAGAGATGGAGAGAGAGATGGAGAGAGAGAATGAATAGAGTGCAACAGGTTGGCAAAATCCAGCCAGGTTGAGTATCAGTTGCATTGTGGGCGGGATGTTTGGGATGGCTGGTTTTTTTTAAATCTGCAGGTATATGTACATATGTATATGCCAGCCAGCCAGCCAGCCAGCCAGCCAGTGAATGTGATAAGATTAAATAAAAAGCTTGTTTATTTTTTTTATCTGATTTTTAAAATGCTGACAAAAGTGATAGCTCAGTGCCGAGTTCGTTAACCGAAGTTGCGTTGAATTGTTTAAGCGTGTGCGGATGTTTTGACTGCAATTTAATGAAATTGAAAGTGTTTAATTAGAGGGAAAGATTTGGCATTAGTTGAACTTAAGTACTACTACTAACGTTGTACGATAAATAACGACAAATTATTTATTTGTAGTGGAAATTTTTTTTGTGTAATATGTACAATATTTCATATCTCTCCAATTAATATGGCTCTCAAACTTGTTTTCAAACAATTATTTATAAGTACTGTGTATAGGCTTGCATACACACACTTGCATATTTTGACTCACTAAAAGACTTCTGCTGCTAGCCAAATCAGCAATCTTCACAATTTCGATTCCGGCACAAAATTTGAGCAAAAGTGGAATGGATTTGTCTTCTGCTCATTTATCGTTTGAGATTTCGAAATTTTGAACTTAAAAAAAATATCAATTACAAATTGGGCCCATCTTGATATACTCGTAATCCACTGATTTCTAGAGTTAGAAGAAAATTGTTTTCATAAAAAATGTTCTTTAACTACTTTTTTTGGATTACTTTTCATTTGAAGCATGTCATGACGCGTTTGGATGGATGAGTGTAATAATGTACTAATGGCAAGTAGCGTCGTCCCGTTTCGTTCAGCTTCGTGTCTCGGTGGTTCTTTTCGACGATACTCGAAGCAGACCGCACCCTTTCTAAATTTATACTGCATGCTAGCCACTCTACTACACTAAACACTTGCTACTTTACTCAAATAGGTAGAGTAATTAGCCGTGGATATTTGGGCGGACATTTGAATGGAAATGCCCCAATAGAACGGGACATTTTTGATGATTTTTGGGGACATTTAGGCGAAAATTTGAGAGGACATTTGAAGAGACATTTAAAGAGTCATTTGAAGAGTCATTTGAAGGAACATTTGAGAGGACATTTGGGGAATCTAATGGCGCGTATGAATTGACATTGGAATGGACATTCGGGACGATTTTTGGGGGCACTTAGGCGGAAATCTTGTGGGACATTTGGGAAGACATTTGAAGAGACAATTGAAGGAACATTTGGGAGGACATTTCGAGATACAGGGCAGTCGTGGAATGGACAGTGGAAAGGGGACAGGTGGAGAAGAGTGGCAAGGGGCCAGGGTGAAATGCAGATTGATGTTAAAAGTTAATTTTCATAACTTTGTACACCTTCACATATAAACAACATTAAACCCTACTCATGGGGGCGAAGGGAATTTAGGGAGAAGAGGGCATTGAGAGAAGTTGACAGTGGCAGATTGATGTAGAATGTTTAATTTCATAACTTGTTATATCTTAACGTAGAAACTACATTGAACCGTACTCATGGTGATGACAAGGGCGAAAGGGAAAGAGGCAGGTAATAAGTGGACAGGTGGGAAAACGGCCAAAAGTAGAAGAGGGCAGGAAGATGTATCGTTATAAAATGGGTCGCTGGTTGGTGGGGTTTGCTACAGTAAATACTTTCAATTCAAAAACTCCAAATTTCATTCATAGTAGTACATATTTAATTTTCTGAATGAAATCTGAAGACTTTATGTAAGGCGACACCTGTGTTTGATGATATTTCTGCCAATATGAATATGTATATCTTCTTTCTCTTCCAATAGCGATAATGAGACGCGTTACTGATTCTCGTGGCAGTGAACAACATATTTCACATTAAAGTTTCGTGAGTGTTCATCACTTACAACTTTTTTTTAATTTAATTATTAAGCTGACACTTTTCTGCCTTCCATCAAATGCAAAGTGGTCCGCCAAGCATAAATTTGCCGAAATAAGTGACAAAAAAAAAAAAAAAAAAAAAACAATGCAAAAGTCTTATGTTTAGTTGGTCTAATATTTTCTTTAGAACACATTGTTTGTTTCCTTGTTGGTTGTTGTTGTTAATTTCTATCTAAATTCAAAGATATACAGTGTTAGATTTTTGACAGATTATGATCCAGAAATTATGATAATTCTTAAAAATTCCGTCAATTTTCTTTCTTTTGCAATTTAAATATAATTTTTTTGTTATTGTCAAATCCGATTACTAATAATCTTACCCTCGTATATACTCGATTATATAGTCTACACCGCAAGCTTTTCGTTTACTTTTTTATACTGCATTCGACAGTCAACGACCGTTCGATCATTTTGCATCATTGCATCCATTGCTGCTTATTAAATGAACGCCAAATTTTGTCCTCGTTGGCGATCAATCAACTTGTCGTATGAAAAAAAGGTTAAATATGTTAATGAATACTAGTAAAAGTGCGCGCCTTTGTCCGCAATCAATTTAATTGTTTGGTTTACGTTATTTAGGTTTAGGTTTGCGTATGTTCCGAATTTATGCAGACTTTTTGCTGAATTGCTATTTTATGGATAAGTCCGTTCAGAAAATGTTAAAATGTACAAATCTGCACCAACACAGTCCGAAACATAGGTGGCTGAAAATAAACACTCCAAGCAGTATAGGCGCTCGTGGGGAACCTCGTGGAATTTGGCGGAGAAAGCCAAAAAAAAGAAAGCTCAAATTTCAATTGAATGGTGACTACTGAAACTAAACGGCTTAATATGTTTTAACCTTTGCGTCGCACAATCTTAACCTAAAAAGTTATAGTTAAAAATAAATTTTGAAAAGTATAATTTGGCAATTTGACGAAAATTTAAACCAAATTTTCGTGCTTACATATATTTCTAGAGCTAATACGATGTAAGATTGGGCAAATTTTCATATATTATGCTTTTCTGTGAAAATCCTGTGAGCAGAGTTATAGCATCTCAAATATCAGATTGTGTAATTATTGCTATTTGTCATATTAATTGTTGTTACATCTGTTATACACATCATGTGTGCTAAGATGTCCTAACGTACGTTTGTAAGCAGCCTGGGCCGTTTGAAGAGAGAATCGTTTTCCAATAAATTTCCCCACTAATGTGAACTTCTGCAAACTACACCATACTCATGGTGGTTGGCATAGATAATTGAAAATAGTAATAACACTCTTTACACAGTATGCGGGACAGAATTTTATATCCTATTGAAAGGAGACTTATTCCCCGGTAGTTCGCGCAGACAGCGGGGTCTCTTTTCTTTAAGATAGGACAAAGAACACTGAGATTCCAATCATTGGGCATGCATTGGGCATGCATGCATGCGCCTTACCAACTCTTCGCCACCGGTCTTGAAAAACTCTGCTGGCAACTCATCGGAACCTGCCGCTTTGTTATTCTTCAGCTTTTTAATTACTAAGTCGACCTCGTTATAATCCGGTGGCTCTACAAGAGAGCCATCATCAATTGGTGGTTCTAGGTATGCTTTTCTATCGGCGGTATTATACTCTTCATCGCCCCCAAGTAGATTAGAGAAGTGACTTCTCCATAGTCTCAGTGATTCCTGTGCATCTGTAACCAGACTTCCATTATTGTCCTCCGGGCTTGAAACCTTCAGTCAGACGCTTGACCTTTTGATAAAACTTTCGAGATTCATGTCTTTGACATAATACCTCAACATCCTCAAGCTCACGCCTTTCTTGTTCCTTTTTTTTTGCGTCAGAAAAGGCGTTTCTCCTCTCTCCGTTTGTTACGATATCGCTCTCTAACAGCTCGCGTTGCTCCCGACTGCAGAGTTCGTTTGTAAGCGGAGTGTTTCTCTGCAGTAGCTTGACATACACGAATGTACTGATAGGCCAGTATCAGTGTGGCTTCAGACCAAAGAGGTCGACCAGTGACCAAATTTTGACTTTACGCACAAATCCTGGAAAGGCCCCATGAGTACAATAAAGACACACACCACCTATTTGTCGATTATAATGCCGCTTTCGACACGCCGATAAGAACAAAGTTCTTCAACTTGGTATCGCAGCAAAGATCGTTCGTCTTTGCATGATGACGCTACACCCAAAGCGTCGTCAGAGTAGGAAAGAACCTCTCTGAACCCTTTGATACCAAGAGAGGTTTACCATGCGACTTTTTCAATCTCTTGATGGAGTACATCCTATGCCAATGCCCATACGTAGAACGATCGGGCACGATCTTTCATAAGGAAGTGATGGTACTCGCATATGCTGATGATATTGACATCATAGGCACTAACGAACGGCGAGTAAGCAGGGCGCTCTCGGATATTGAAAAACAGTCACGTCTCATGGGCCTGGCGATGAACGAGGACAAGACGAAGTACTTGGTGTCCACTACTTCAATGGTGTAGAAAACTTCGTCTATCTGGGAACACAAATTACCAGCGGCAACAACGTTATCCGAGAGATCAGACGAATAAACACGCTTGCTAAGCGCTGCTACTTTGGGCTCAGCAAGCAAATTAGAAATAGAGCCTTCTCTCGTACTACGAAGATAAAAGCCGGCTCGTCAAAACGTCAGAGATTGATTTAAGAGTTTACTACTAACTTCAAGTCAAAAAGGAGTTTTTTGACATTCTGAGACTTATGTACTTGACTTGAGTACAGATTTCTTCTTAGAATTAGATTTTTGTACTTATTTCTAAAAATTTCTGCATTGATCGATCCCGTTTTGTACTTGATTCAAGAAAATTGAGTACGAATCGTACTAAAAAGTACGTCTTCGTATAAAAACAGAACTTTCAAACCTTTTATTAGAATGTTTATTTTCCTTCGCTCAAACTACTCATATGTCAAATGTGACTGCTATAAGTTTGAGAAATGAAAAAATTATAGAACCCTTTATAATGGAACACCATCTATTCATTTACACCTCAAGCCAAACATGTCATTCATTTTGTCTATTAAAATTATTGATATCAAATAAAAAAAACTTCTTGAAGATGTAAAAACCAAGTAAACTTTACATGCAAGTTTACCGGAATGCTGAACACATGAGTTAAATCAGTCAGGACCATTCTTTTTATATACGTAGATGGAACATCAACTTTCCACAATGTGTGCAACAAAAGCGGAAGATAAAGTCACAGTTATAGAAAGAGTGGAAGAGAGAAAGAGATCGTATATGAAAGTATGTTTGTGTGAGTTGATGACATTGTTAATTTTTATTTATGGATGTACTATGTACATGAGGATATTTTGATGTACAAAATTTCATATACAGGGTGTCTCAAAAATAAGTTCACATTTGATTTGCTGATTGCGTGAACGCAACTATTCCGAGGGGCGCGGGGGGTATGTCAATCGGTAGCCTAGCTTTTGGGAATTTAGTCGCTATGGAGCGTTTCTCGGTAATTCAGCGACTGTAGTGCGTAGCAAATTCTGCAGTATTAGAAATGTTCGTCATTTAAATGATGCGCCAAGTCCTCGACTCATTGGAAAATGGGTCGAGAAGTTTGAAGCGAACGGTTCAACGCTGGAAAAATCCAAAACTGGGCGTTCCAGGTCTTCGAGAACGTTCGAAAACGTGGACAAAACGTGTTACTCAGTCTGTTCGTGCCAACCCGGACCTTTCGATTCGGAAGCGTGCTGTTGCTTTAAGCGCGCTTAGATCATCATTGTTCCGCATTTTTAGCAACTTCACACACGTCCAACAGGTCTCTACCACGAGTTCATGAAACTTTTCCTGAAAAATTGATCTCCAGGAGAGGTGACATAAATTGGCCTCCACGAAGTCCCGATTTAACCCCTATGAACTTTTTCCTGTGGGGTTAAGTCAAATCTAAAGTTTACGGCAGCAAACCGACTTTCCTGGCACAATTAAAAGGAAATATCCGTCACGAAATGACAGCCATCACGGAGAATACCTGCCGAGCCGTCATAGGAAATTTTAGTGCTCGATTAAATGAATGCCGTGAACGCAACGGTTTACATTTGGACAATATCATTTTTACGAAATAAATTCCCACAGTGTGTATTTTAATATGTAATAAACATTTTTACAATAAACTACTTACTTTTTTTTTATAGATTTTTTAAATGTGAACTTTCTTTTGAGACACCTTGTATGTAATATAAATTGTTGCTCTTCTCTTCTTGCTTGGCCATCTTTCTTAGTGTAACTGTTTGGCGGCCATTGATAATATCATACGTATTGTCATAGGTTATTGCTCGGTTCAAAGTCACGCGCCGGCTTCGGCTTCGACAGCGATTAAGGCGCCATGGGTCAGGGTGACATTAATGTGATTTGCCTTTCAATTTAAGTTGACTTCATTATCATTATATGGGTGATAATTATGATGTTAAGGATGACGTTGCTGCTTGCATACGTATGTAAATATTGCTAGAGTTAATGATAATAATAATGATGTTTAATTTAGAAAAAAATATAAAAAAAATTATCGATTAATTCGCAAAACAATGAATTGACGTTTTTTTAATTTTTATTAATTTTACAAAAATTTTAATATCAATGGCCAATTTCTACATTAATTAGTTGCTCAGCTGCATTTCAAACATAGAGTTTGCATCAGAGATACCCAAAACTTCCGTAGAACCTTCGGTAATTTTGAAGAAATTAGTGAGATACTCCTCAAATCAAAACCTAAAAGACATAAAATATACATACGGTTATAGTGGAAAACTACTTCATAATTGAAATTAATAAATTTTTTGTTTGAATGCATAAAGCCAATGCAAAGAAATTTGAATTTCCCAGCAGAGACAATTTTAATTTGGAATTGTGCCACAAATATGCCCTACCTTAATTGAAAATCTGTGCATCTGTAGAATGAGTAGTTTAGTTTAGTTTAAGTTAGGTTGATTGGTTTGGTAGTAGCATTCGACACATAGACCTTTGGCATAACACTAGATATACAATCACTTGAAAGAATTCTTTTTAGCTTTAATAAATATTCGAAAAAGTTGTATAAATGTATAAACTCTTAAAATTGCTTACAAAATGTATGGCTTTTTGCACATAATAGCTAATACTTACACTTCCTAGAAGCTACAGTGTTTAGTGAGCCTAAAGTATACATTAATATACATACATAAAAAGTGTATGCCATAATATGTCTAGGAATTTTTCACTTCAGCTGAATTTAAAACGTACTCCATTTAGTTTGGTGGCAATATTTTTTTTTTTTTACTTCTTGTGAAGAGTACAAGCTCTGTCTGAGTGTTGAAGCGGGGTATCAATTTTTTGATGCCTTCGTCGAAGTAGTTTCCCGCCAACCATTTGGGACCCACCTCGTGTACAGTTTCCGATATATCCGAGGGTTTCTGTGATAGTTTCGTGTAGTAGAGATCACGAGATTTGCAGAAAAATCGCAGCAAATTTATCCACAGTCAATCTGCGATCGTCACGGAGCGCATTTTCGATTTTTTACACAATTTCGTCAGTCACAATTGAAGGTCTTCCGCTCCTCTGATCATCATGCACAGACGTACAACCGTTTTTAAACTCGCGACAACATTTGTACACACTCGTACAATTCATAGCTTTACCACCATATGCAGTTCTCACCTCATTATAAATCTCAAACGGAGGTTTTCGCTTCCAAACGAGATAACGGATGACGCCGCGTATTTCGTACTTGGCGGGAGACTGAATTGTCATTGTTCATGAAACGTGTTGTCTTGTCGACAGTTCTCAACGTACTGACCTCGAACCTGTCTCGTTGCAAACTGGATAAGTCAGGCTACACTGCAGTGTTGCCAACATGACGAAAATAAAATCCCTTCGGCCGTGAGAGCCTCAGTACACTTACTTTCTAAATATGCCTCGTACACAGTTCCATCTCATTAATTTTGTATAGAAGTCAGTCGATTACAGAACCCTCTTATAATTTCTGTACAGTCTTTCCGCAACTTATTGATTTATATGGTTCACTTAGGTGGCTAGTAATTTCGTCTTTTCATTTACTGTAGGCAGTAGTGTGGGAACTCAATCGATAGTGGGACCATTCGATAGTTTTTTGAACGATAGTCGAACGATATATAAGAATATCTAAATATTTATATACCCTTACCCATATGGTAAAAGAGTAAACTAGCTTTATGAAAATGTATGTAGCCAGAAGGAGGCGTGGCAGACCCTACTAAGATATTCTTTATCACGGCATGAAAAATCCTGTAAATATAAACGTGTGTCAGCCTGTCTGTCTACCCGTCCGCGTAAACGTCAAGATCTCCGAGACTCTAAGAGGTAGGGAATTAAAAATTTATAGTTAAGCTCCATTTATCCATAGGCAGATAAAGTGTATAAAATAGTGACGAAGACGAAGTGATTTTGCCGCATGACAACGCTCGACCACATGTTGCAAAACCGGTCAAGACCTACTTGGAAATGCTGAAATGGCAAGTTCTACCCCACCCGCGCGCCGTATTCTCCAGACATTGCTCCTTCCGACTACTCATTGTTCCGATCGATGACACATGGCCTGTCCCAGCAGAAGTTCCCTTCATATGAACAATGCCAAAAATGGGTCGATGATTGGATTGCCTCAAAAGACGAGTCGTTCTTCCGAGCTGCGAGTATGCGAAAATTGCCAGAAAGATGGGAAAAAATTATGGCCAGCGATGGACAATACTTTGAATAATATGTTTGTGTAACCATAAAAAAAAAACGCTCATTATTAGTTCCAGGTTCCAATACTTAGTAGAAAATGTTTGTTCATAGTTGTAACTCAGTTATGTAGTATATTTAGCTTAATTATGGGAAACACTACTTCTGTTAAGAGTACATATTAAAAATAAACTTAAAAGTAAATGCCTGGGTGTGCACAAATCGTATTGAGGCAGGCAGACAGATGCCGCAGTAAACTTTTTTTACTCTCTTTGGTAAATTTATTTTTGAAATTCTTTGTTTATCATATGAGTACTTGTATGTGTACATATATACTATATAATTAATATATTTATATGGATGTATGGTTGTAGACATTGCAATTTGTTGTAATTCTTATCAGGAAGTAATATATGCATATACATGCATTATTTATTGTACGGGTATGTAGTTTATTTTTGTCTTACAATATTCAAGCAATTTCCGTGAATTTTTGAACTTGCGACGCAGATAGTGAAAAAAAAGATATATATATATATATATATATATATATATATATATATATATATATATATATATATATATATATATATATATATATATATATATATATATATATATATATCAAGAGGCGCCAGAAAATATCAAACAAGGCACTTTAAGCAAGAAAAGTAAGAAGCGGAAATATAAATATATATTGTATATATGCATATATATGTAGATCGTATATGTATATAAAACGGAATGATGAAACCGGTAAATGACATCCAGAATGGAATTTATGTAGCGACAATCGATTTATGACCTCTGAATTTATGTCGCAGTCGATTGCTGGCATTAAGTTGAGTTTTAAAATATATAAATTTTAACTGCATGCAATTTTATTTTTCTTTATTTTCATTTTGAATAAATGCAAATAAATTTTTATGTAAAGCTTTTTAAATGCTAAATGCGTCTTTGGTGATCTTTAAAAAAAATCCTACTAATATTATAAACGCGAAAGTTTGTGTGGATGTGTGAATGTGTGGATGTGTGAATGTGTAGAATGTTTGTTACTCCATCACGCAAAAACTACTGATTGTATTTTAATGAAACTTTACAATAATATAGCTCATATATCAGACTAACACATAGGCTATAATTTTAGAAGATTTATTTAATTAATTTAAAACAATATTTCTTCATTAGCCAACTTAGAATACCTAGAATACCCGTTCTGATCATTCTCTATCGTTTACCATCTTATCGGTTATATTAAAGCTAACACAATATAGTATGACCCTACATACTAACATTTATGTTTACAATATATATATGGCAGATTCTATGAAGTGTATAAACTCTTGATCAGCATTGGAAGACGAGACAATATAGACATGCCCGTCCGTCCGTCTGTTTGAACGAACAGATCTCGGAGACTAATAGAGATAGAGATTTGAATAATTAGATTCTTCTTTTTTTCCTCTTCAGATAACTAGTATTTAATATACATACTACATGCCAATCCAACTTTTAGTGGTAGCCTCTATATATATAAAACCATTTTGCAGTTTTTGTATGAAAATTTGTTTGATTTTTTTTGTTAATTATGCTAAAACGCTAAATTTGGCGTATCTTACATAAATCCCTATAAATTGTACCGAAATGAAAAATTACTCTCGAGAAGCTTTTTTATTTTTGGTCTGGCATTTCAGTTCCGTAGAAGAAGTTTCTTAAATATTGATATTAAACGTAGCCATATATGCAATAATTTTTGAGTTCTGAAGCTTTAATATCGATGCTAAACATCGATTTCCCACTTTAAACGTTTGGATATCGACCGTCTTAACATAAACTAGCTGGAGGAAGATTTGCTTCTCTTCTTGAACAAGCAAGCTGCTCTGCCAAGCGAGGGTCCATCAGAAGAGTAAACGTTTCGGTATATTTCTCTGATATAAAGTTATATTTATAGAGTTAAAACGTCAGAAGACTAATTGTTCCATAAGCTTACGGTGTTTTAAACAAAATAATATAAAACGGAACGAATTAAATTTGCACTCTATTTTAAGTTTTCATTTGATTTTTTTTTTAGTTTTGTTATTAATTAGGCTAGAAATGGTAAATATATCGTAGCTTACATCAATCCTTACAAAATGTTCCATATGGACTTAGTTCGAATTACTTTAAGGGCTAACCGTAAGCAAACCTGTTTCAGTTTCTCTGAAAATTTGTAACGCATTAAAGGAAGCATCGTAAACCCCATAAAGTGCATACATATATTCTTGAACAGCGTGACGAGACGAGTCGATCTATCCATATCCGTCCGTCTATATGACTGGATGTCGTTACGCCTTTTTTGGGCACCAATTTTTATACTATACAGTGGAAACTTGGCACATACACTTATTTTTATTGAAGTTTAATATAGTTTCAAGATTGAACCGCCACGCAAACCTTTTTGTGGTTGCCCCCATACAAACCCACCGCCCACTTTAGACTTTTTGTGTGAAAAACTTTTTTTATTTTAGTCAATATCAACTGAATAATTGATTTGGTAGCTTCTATTGAACGGACACTTCATATATACATTAATGGGTGGAACTCGCCCACTTTTTGGAATAGCCCCCATATAAACCTACTCCCCACTTTTGTATTTTTGTATGAAAAACTTCTTTATTAAAGTCAATATTAGGTTGAAATACGATGTGGTGCCTTTTTATAGAAAGTTGCTTAACATACCTAACTAGTGGGCGTGTTCCGCCATCTTTTTGGGGTAGCTGCCATACAAACCCACCGCCAAATTTTGTGTTTTTTATGAAAAAAATATTTATTTAAATGAATATTTGCTTGAAATCCGATGTGTGGTGGCTTCTTAGGGACAGCCGTTTCATATACATGTATAAATAGGCGTGTCCCGCCCAATTTTTGAGATAGTCACATACTAACTCACAGCTCACTTTCATGCTTTTGTATGAAAAACGTCAATTTCAACTTGAAATTCTATATGGTGGCATGGTCGCTTCATACACATCTGCTGGTGCGCGAGTACCACTCAAACTGTGGAGAGCATTTGTTGGCAAGTGTTTTTGCAAATGTTTTATTTTGTTGATGATACTTAATAAAGGACATTTGAGTTATGGTGCTTCAAACTTTCGCCATTCAACATTTTTTGAAACTTTTTGAAATCGAAAGTTGTACTTTGAAAAGACATGTGTTTCCGTTGGGAAATGTGAACCGATTGCTATTACTATATACGCATATACGCATATATGTATATTTAATTTAGTTTTAGTTATTTTACTGAATTTGTTACAAAATGAATTAATATACTATTTCTTTTTATTTATTTTTAGGTAAGTTTACATTCGATTAAAACATTTCTGAATAAGTGGTAAGCAATATTATTTACATATTAAATGTTCATCTCAAATTTCAAGTATGGCAAATTAAAATTAAATTACATTAGGTAGCATTAAAGATCACAACGTAAGCTGGAATTCCAAACTGCACTACGCGATACCCTTCACTCTCAATTATAATAATCAACAATAATAAATGTTGTGCGGCTTTTTTTTACTTAGTTTTAAACTTGTTAAGTATTATTTTTTTGTTTAATATTAATCCTTTTAACAGAGCAGTTGAATGAAGTGTTCGGTTAGTATAAATTAACATAGAATGACAAATTTGAAATACTATTTAGATAAGCGTATTATAAATATTTTAAGGGTTGTTTATGTCATGCTCCCTGCTTGTCTTACGTCTTTCTAGCTTCTTTCTTCAGCAGCATAAGATCTCAAGATTTTGTTTATAGTATTAATAACCAAGAGGCGTAATGGAAATGTCAAGCAATTTTTCAGCCATATTCAAATATAAATACATTTTTTTTCAATGTGCTACAGGCGCAGCACTTCGTTTTCAAATCGCTGGATAATAGAAACATTTGACTGTGCAATGCTTAACTCCACAGTTGTATTCCGAATGTCCAAACTGGTTTCAGAATTGTTGAATAAATTAAAAGTTTGTTTTGTAACGAAAGCTGAGAGTTAGGTCCCAGTAACCAGTATAGTTTTGTTAACTTTGTTTGTCCAAGTTGTTTACGCTTGGAGAATAAATGTTTCTGCCAAGTTAATCATCTATCCAGGTGTAGACCTAAATATTTTACACTTTGTTCTTGTGGTAATTGCATAATTCATTAAGCATCACATGAGGGCACTCGCTCCGACATAGCGTTAAATGTTACCTGTACTGATTGTTGCAATGGAGGTATCTGCTGGAATAGGTAGATCCGCCGTATAGAGTCTATATAAAACGGGACCAAGAACACTTCCTTGTGGAACGCTCGAGTGGATTGCCTGCAAGTTTGAAAATTCTGCGTTGAATTTTACAACAAAGTGGCGGTCGCATACATACTATATACGAATTTATTAATTCATAGTACGGATATGGGAGCCACTTCTTAAGTTTATAAAGAAGTCCGTCGTGTCAGACCTTGTCGAAAGCTTGTGTGATGTCTAAGAATGCCGTTGTACAATATTCTCGATTTTCCATCGCGGTTCGTATAGTTCGAAAAATTCGATGACTTTGTTCAGTTGTGGCGTGTTTTTCTCTAATTCCGAACTGTCGGGAATCAGTTTTTTTCGACTGATAATTGGCTTCAATTTAGTCAATAGTAACGATTCAAAAACCTTATATATACCTTACCTTATATATTAGGTAGAAGACTAATAGCGGTTTGCCTGGCTTAGGGATAACAGTTATAACAGACACCTTCCACTGAAGAGGAAAGTATCCAGTTCTTGAGATGCTGTTGAACAAATGGGTCATGTACTTAAATCCAATTTCCGGTAGTTCCTGAAGTGCCTTTGCAGTAATTAGAACAAATTCTGGAGCTTTTTTTGCTGAAAGTGTATGACAAGCATTTTTTACTTGTGATTCAGTGAATTGTGAAATTGCAAGGTACATCTGTCCAGGTGCAGTTAAGAACTGCGAGATTCTGTCGTCTACTTAATGTGTTGCATTCCTTTCGAGTGCTTTAAAGACGTTAGAAAGGTGCATGGCAAACGTAGAAACCTTGTCCTGATCCGTCTTTGCCCACTGGCCATTAGCCATCTTAAATGGAGCAACTCTTTTAACGGGCTGTTTTAGCTTTCGAGTAGCTTTCCAGAGAATGTAATCTGTTGCTTTGGTCGCTGTTAGTCCTTGAACACTCTGAGTGACTTCAACATTAATTTAATTTTTTTTTGGAGCAACTCCTTCTACGATTTTGTCGCAATATTGTTAAAGCAGAAGATGTGCCCACCCAGGCTGTGTGCTGAATCGTTCGGTTAAAGAAAGATTTTCTATTTCCTCGCTGTTTTTTAATGGAACGTTTAAAATTAGCGTATCTCTTGAATGATACCTCTGAATACTCGCCAATTTGTGTTCTTTGTGTGCAGTATTGGATATTTCTCGCTTTTGTATATTGAACCAAATAGCCTTATAAGTATAGGCGAATGGTCTGAAGATAATAAATGAAGCTCATTGATTGCATCCCTAATTGGTTACTAGCAATTCCTTTAGTAATACAAAAGTCAATACAATCTGGTGATTTAAATACGTCTAAAGGCCAATACGAGGGGTACTATTTCGGGAATAGCAAATAATAATAAATATTTGTAAATGAAAATGGCTTTATTGTTTTTCAAAATATTACCCTTCAAACCATTTGTCATAGCAGTTTTTCCATTCCTCTTGAGACCCCTCCAAAACATGGTTTTTGAACGCTACAACTGCTCCGCTAAAATCGTTGACCACACAGTTTACCTTTGATACTCGGGAACAAGAAGAAGTCATTGGGTGCCAAATCAGGACCGTACGGAGGATGAGTCATTAAATCGATGTTTTGACTGCTCAAAAATGCACTTGTTTGACGAGATGTGTGAGAGCTCGCATTGTCATGATTGGAGAATGATTCGTCTTTGGCGGTTGGTTTTACGAATTTCTCCGAAGACTTCCGGCAAACACATGATCGTTTACCACTCAGAATTGACCGTCCTACGTTGCTCAAGCGGAACAGTGGCCACATGACCCATTCGGCCGAAGAAACAGTCGATCATTTGCTTCGCTGTGCTTCTTCCACGAACAACTTTTGTTGGATTTGGCTTGTCTTCCATGGCTTGGCATCCATGATTCGTCACCTGTCACGATTTTATACACGTCTTTTGAAGCACTACGTTCGAACTTTTTAATCATTTCCTTACACCAATCGACGCGAGCCTTTTTTTGAGCAATTGATAAATTATGGGGTATCCAACGAGAGCAAATTTTTTTACAGCTAAGTGTTCATGCAAAATCGAATGTATTGAAGTGGAACTAATGTGCAAGGATGCCTCTATCTCACTATATGTTACATGACGATCTTGCATTATCAGTTCACGCACTGCATCGATGTTTTTGGGCACAACAACCGATTTTGGACGACCTTCAAGGAATTCGTCGGCGACCGAACTAAGACCACGATTGAATTCACTATACCAGCGATATACTGTGGTTTTTGATGGTGCTTTATTGCCATACAAAGAACTGAGTTCATTGACACATTCTTGTTGAGATAATCCACGTCGAAAGTTGTGAAAAATAATCCAACGAAAACATTCTCTTGAAATTACCATTTTTTGGCCAAATTAACTCACTGTAAACAAAACAAATAGCAATTGTACATCAAAACTTTGTGAGTACGTTTATGCCAAGAAATGTCAAACTTTATTATTGTGTTGCCAGATTTTAGCTTTTGACATTAGTGTTGCCAGTTCCCGAAATATAAATAGCAGCCCTTGTATGTGGGCTCACCCGTAAAAGCGAAATCCATATTATTTTGTTGTAGAACATTATAAAGCTCTCTTTCTCTAGTTGTAATAAGTCTTGCACCCCAAGACGTATGTTTTGCATTGTAATCGCCGCCGGCGAGAAATTTATTGCCTAGTCTTTTAAAAAATGATTCAAAATCATTCAATTTTAAAGCATTTGAAGGTGGGCACTAGATTGAAGCAACATCTACTATAGTACAGGTCGGAGAATATATATATTTCAATACTTGTTGACTGGATTTTTTCAGTACTATAAATGTCATGTAAGTTGTGACGGATGTTTTTCTTAATGATTATTGCAGTTCATCCTCTTGCTGAACCAGAGGGATGGTTAGTGTTCTATATGCCGTAATCTTTAATTTTAATAAAATTCTTGCATATTTACAATATTTATTTATTGATCTCAAACACTCGAATTCATTGAAATTGCGTATTTATTTGAAATGAGCCATCAGCCAAATGGTGTTCCCCATATATCCCTTCTCAATTCAATTCAACCACGGCGCCATGAACGACATCAGGCTGTGCCGCGTGCTTTTTATCTTCTGCGGTTTTGCTTGCTCAGCCTCTGGCGCGAAATGTTAATGACTTTTTAGATTTGCAATTCAATTAAGAAAAAAAAGCAGATTTTTTTTTTTATATTTCTCTAAAATTTTTTTACGTTTTACAATATTCTGTTGTTTATCATTTTAGCAGCTGTTGTTGTTGTCTTGGGGGCAGCTGTAGACTTAAGCTTTTTAACTGCGCAGCTGCATTTGTTGTTGTTGTTGTTGTTGTTTTCGCTCATCTGTTGACTTTCGCTTATTTGTCTGTCCGTCTGTATATTTGTCTATCCACTCATGTATGCGCACATTGTACTGTTTGCTAGAAAGGATGCTACTCAAATAGTATTCCACAAATTGTTTTAAAATAATGTTTTTACATATGAATTTATGTATGTGTGTGTGATGTGTGTTCAAACAAAGCCAAGTCACGTCGCGCGCAACATGCTTGACGAACAACATAAACAGTCTGAGCACAGCTTTAGAGCTTACAAGCACATTATTTTGTAATACCTCATTAACATTTGCATTAAACTGATACACCCTCTGCTACATTTGCATCAAATACGTAGAGTAGGAGTTTGCATATACGCTCTCTCTGTTTAAATACCAAATAAGTGTTACACTGCAGTATATTTCTATGTCAAACATGTCCTATCAATTAGCATCATTGCAGCTAGACTAGTTGTTAAGTTGTGAAATTTTTTTTATATAAATGGCCTTCACTTGTTCTGATTCCAATTTCTGTTACATTATTATTTAAACAACGCAATAAAATTCGATTGTTGAGTGCATTTAATGCGCATACATTTTATATTCAATTAATATGTATATATGTATATCAGCTGAAATACCCGGCATTGCTCGAATCTTGAATTATATATTTCTATTAAAATTTATTTACTTAAATGCGTGTTGCCAAATTTTGTATTTTGTTTATGAAGCTATATGTAAAATATGCAATGAATCGCATTAGCCTTCTTACGTGTAGCAACTTTCATAATTGTAAATCAAAGAGTTTTGGAGTTGGTTCACTTGAATGGCATACACCCAATATACTTATTTACTATTTTACCAAATCTCATAAACGTGTGTTCTTTGAGACTTGGTTTTTGTTTTAAATTGAAGTTTATTTTATTTAGCTTATTTTATGAAGCTTATTTTATGAAGCTTATTTTATTTAATGCTCAAAAAAGATTCCATTTTAAGTGGCTGCTATGTGTTCCGATGTGTTTTTAAGCCCATTCCATTTTCGATTTATATCGATGCAGTTTCTTTTTGAAGTAAGCCCAACAAAAATAATTACAAACGTAACGACAGTCACCAAAATAATAGCAAAGCGCATACAAAGTAAAATATGCAATCTCCTATCTCTTTCACGCGCCCAGCGTCTTATCAACTTGTAACTAACTGCACGCATGCTAGCGTTTAATATTTGTACGTGTGTGCGTTTATATGTCATGAACAGTCTATATGTGTCCTCTCAGTACGAGCAACCGCTATTTGTAAACAGCTTAAAAGAGGACATGCAGGAACTGTAAATTATATTATCAATAAATGCTACTCTAAATTTTAGTAATACCTGTCATAACAGTCAAAAAAAATTTTTAGTTCAACCGCTCGTAAAGGTTACACGCACTTGATTTTTATTATTTATTTTGTGTTTGCTTAAAAGGCATTGGTTCTGCGTTACAGCGAGTTTTTAACATTTCATAATATCGTGTAATAGTTCAACACAAATTTTATTCTATTCTCTTCACCATTTATCGTTAACTGTACTATCTACACAGCTGATGACAATTAACTCATGACCACATGACCAACATGAACGTTATTTCCGCGTATAACTTCCGTTATACTCGTAAAAAGATCTGAGTTACCCGTCATATCGCCAATATAGAAGTTTAACTTAAAAAAAAAAAACAAAAACAAATCCTCCAGCTGTAACGAACAAAGGCAGAGAGCATCAGGGGAATTCCGGTGCAAGATAATTCAACATATAAAGTACCGTTAGTTCTATCTGTATTCGACGATTGGTGCAGAGTATACTGTTTTTATATAGGTGATTTTTTAATACTTTTTTTTTATATTACTGTAGCCTAAACGGCTTGCTTGATTTTGACATATGAGGTGTCGTTAGGTATCATTAGATTTGTATTTAAGGTGGCAATAACACAGAATTATAAAGCCTATGTAAATAGCGCAAAAGACGGGCTGTTTTTTTTTTTTTTAAATTTATCATTTAAGTGTAGCCTAAACGGCTCATGCTACATAAAATGATTATATCCATATTATGTATATCTGAGGACAACTCATGTAAGTCGACGTGTACACTTAAAAAAAAACATATAGTCCTTAGAACAGTCAGCATAAAAAATCCAAAAACCTATAATCAAGTTGATGTTTCTCGTATTAACAAGGTCTACTCACATATTCTATTTGTTCTTTATATTGTATGTCATATAAATCTATAATAAAATCATAGTACTCAATGAAAAATGTATTGAACTTTAACTTGACAATGCCTTTTCCGATTGGTAAACTTTTCAAAGAACATTAAATCCAAAATTGACCAAAACACAAAGAAACCAAAAAACCGAAACGAAACGAAGCAAGTTCAACAAAATTAAACCGACATGACCTTTGCCATGTATAATAAATCCTATGCTGACGTGGTTGTTAAAGCGTAATTATAATAATACGTGTGACGTGTGAATTTCATGTCTAACAGATAGACGGACAGACAGACAGACAGACAGACAGACAGCCACTATAGATACGTATTATTAGTCAGCGCCTGTGACTTGAGGTGTATCTAAACACGTTGTACAACATTGTAGACGATGGCGTCGTACATTGACCTTTGAAATTGTAACACTTGGCAGGAGCTTAACACCACTCCGGGTGTAAGTAATACATATATATGTATGTAGGTGGGTGCAAGGTGATACAGACACGTGGACATTTGTCTGTCAGGTTGGCCGTTGTTTGTTTAAATAACAACAATTGTCACGCGCAGATAAACATGCAAATATGTATAAAATTATCTACTTAAATATTAAAGATACTTTTGTAAGGTGATATATATATATATATATATATATATATATATATATATATATATATATATATATATTTACTTGTATAGGGTGTTTGTTTGTTTTTTTTTTAGAGTTGTATAACTTTTAATTAATTTATTGTAATATGATTTCGAGCTGACTCGGATATGGCGGATAGTCTATACCGCTCGCTCGCAATGGAATCACCAGGTTGTAGCAGTTCATAGAACACAACAATTTTTTAGTCCCACCAGATACTTCAATTTGACCTTTGAACCATGATTTTGGTTTTGATGTTAAGGATGCTGGCAACGATTGAGCAGGAATAGTGCAGTATTTTTTCTTCTTGATGTTGTCGTAGCATATCCATTTCTCATACCCAGTTACAATTCGATATAAAAAAAACCCGTCCCTTGTTGTCTTTGAACCAGCTGCTCGCAAGTGAAAAATCATATTTCAACGTCGCTCGGTTTCAGTTCATACGATCACCCAATTGCCTTGCTTTTGAATCATTCCCATGGATTACAATCGTGCAAAAACTGCTTGTTGAGTCACTCCCAATGATTCAGTAAGCTCATCTTGCGTTTGACTAGAATCTTCAACGATTAATGCCTTCAATTCTTTGTTTTCGAAATTTTTTTGGCTGTTCAGAGCGAGGCTTGTCTTCAACGCTGAAATTACCATTCTTGAAACGTCGAAATCATAGCCTATATGATTGGTTCAGTTGGAGCATTTTCGGCATAAATTATTCCACATGCATTCGTTGCAATTTACTTCAAATTAAAGCGGAAAACTAAAACCTGCCGCTGCTTAGTTAAAACAAAATTTGACGTATACAAGACAATAAAGTAGAAGGTTTAAAAGATATAAACTGAATATTATCTCTGAAACTATTATTGATAAATTTGCAACCTCTCTGAATCGACCGATATCAGCTGTTACTATGAAATATTCACAAAAGCCAGAGCCATCTTTTGAAAACGTACACCCTATAAATTTGCACAATTTGTTGTCACTGTTGTTTCGGTGTTAGTTTATGCATGCAAACTGAGCACAAATTCTAATAGCATTGCCAGAGCTAATCAATTTATGACAGTTTAATAAAATGTAACTTTTAAAAAACCACACCCTATATATATGTGTGTATGAGTAATTTACCTACGTGTTTTCTTATATTTTATTTTTTTGTTGTTTTGTTTTGTTTATTATTTTTAAAAGGTAATTTAATTATTAATTCGGTTGTTTATTGTCGTCTTAACTGTTTTTATTAATGCGCTGCCATTTAATTGCGTCGAAGCTTCAAGTCAGTCAACATTGAGTTGAATGTCCTTTAAATATTGTCATTGATGTCGATTCTCGAGTGTTATTGACGACGATGATGATGGTGATGATGACGTATCCTTTAACTTTGTACGAGTATAGATTATAAACGATATACATAGTTTATTTAATTTATTTGTAGATACATCAAATGTCATTAGTTCATACAGCACGAAATTCATACAGCCCAAAAGTAGACTAGCGTTTCTATGCTAGCTCTGCTAATAGCAACGAAACAAACAAACAAACAACAAAAAGCTTTTCAGGATCGCCGCTTCTAACGTCTCTTTCAAGTTTAAACATACACAATATCACTGTCTCTCTCTCTCTCTCTCTCTCTCTCTCTCTCTCTCTCTCTCTTTCTGCAGTTCTCTATTTATTTAGTCATTGCAGATAAATTAAAAAAAAAAAAAAAATTCTATGAAAGCTATATGCGACCATTTGATACACTGCACAATTCAATGTTATATTTATGTATATTGGTTGAGATAAATGAGTGCATTACTATATCTTGTGCATAGACGTGTATCTGAACATTGATTTACACTAGTCTACAAGTTATGTACAAAAAAAAAAACATTCAAATTCCATTCAATGCCATATTTTTTTCTTATAGATTTTGTGCTGCTGAAATCGAAAAAATGAATTTGAAACAAACTGGCAGACATACAAATCGATAGTGTACAAAGGGGGTATGATGCCTCGTTTTGGGTGTTGGAAACTTCGTAGCAACGTTGGCATTATATACTATTCACACTTTGTGTGAAAAGTTTAAAAAAAAAAAAATGAAAACTCTAAAAATTCGTATGATTTATCCGCCACCGCATATCCACAGATTTTGAAATATGACATCCGCATTCACATTCACCTCCGCAGTTCGGAAAATATGCGCAACTACATATATCCGCATTTCGACATTCGTTCCAGCCCTAGTATGAATACGTTTTTGCGGTACACTATTTTGGCTATATCTCGGGCAAAGAATAGGTTTTAATTTTTATACCATTCACACATAATGTGAAATGGTATTATCAGTTTGTCTGAAAGTTTGTAACGCATTAAAGAAGACATCGTAGAGCCCATAAAGTTTATATATGCTTGATCACCTCGACGAGACGAGTTGATCTAGCCATGTCCGTCTGTCCGTCTGTCTGTCTGTGCGTCTGTATGTTGTTGCGTATTTTTTGGGGGACCAATTTTAGTGCTATCCAGTTGAAATTTTGCACATACACTTCTTTTTATTGCAGTTTAATAGTGTGAATAGTAGCCCGCATACAAACCCAGCGCCCACTTTTGGCTTTTTGTATGAAAAACTTTTTTATTGTAGTCAATATTAATTCAATAATTGATATGGTAACTTTTGGTGGACGGATGATTGACATATACATTACATGGGTGGGACCCGCCCACTATTTGGGTAGCCCCCATACAAACCTATTGCCCACTTTTGACTTTTTGTATGAAAACTTCTTTATTAAAGTCAATATTAGGTTGAAATGCGATTTGGTGCCATTTTATAGACAGCCGCTTAACAAACATAGACTAATGGGCGTGGCCCGCTCACTTTTTGGGGTCGGTCCCATAGAAACCCACCGTGCAATTTTGTGTTTTTTATACCAATTTTATATGCTATAATGCTAGATTTTTTAGCCTTACTATTTATGAACTGTACTGAACTAAAATGCTGTGGGGGGGGGGGGGTTGTGTGTTGTAGGATAGGAACGTTTCTCAGCTCACAATTTTCTCAGCTTGCAACGGTTTTTTAAAGGTTATCCAGCGGATACGTGTCCAAAGGAGCTGCTTTGGTCGTTTGAAAAAAAATAATTTTTGTTTATTCCCATCTCAATAGCAATCAATAACTTACTCCACTAATATATGAAACGGTTCCACCACTCAGTGTCCATAATAACTTTCAGTGTAGTTTTTAAGAACTAAAGAGCTATGGCTACGTCTGAACAAACCAATGAGAAATTCATAGCGATATTGATATTTACGGCCATGTGTTACAAACGCAGTTAAAAATTTAATATAAATGATTTTTAAATTTTTCGTGTAAAGTGATAAAACATTTGCAATCGATTCTAAGCAGAGAAAAACAAAACTTTCACTCAGCAATCAATCATTCTACTCAATTTCATCGTTTTCGAATTCGAAAAGCTCTCTCTATATCTCTCTCTCTATCTCTCAGTCTGTAGATTTCCCATTCGCATACGCACTGTGTACTGCATGTTTCGATAATTCATAAGGCTAATTTTTTGCCAAATGCATTTGTCAACAAATACATTTTTTCTTTTTCTTTTTGCACCAATGGCTAGCAACATTGCTGCTTGGAATATTGCTAATTGCGACGGGTTTTCTTAGTTTTTATCTCTTAATTGATCAGACAACCGAAAGTTTTCATAATTATTTTAAAATTGTTTTTTAATTAATTGTACTACTAGTATACAAAATCGAAAGCTGGAATTATCTTTGCGCTTTATATTTGTCTCAGAACGGTTTGGAAATTTTAAACTTGATTTTAGACAAAGTTGCGAAAACTCATATCGCGAAAAAGCTTCCATGAAGAACTTTTTCGAATGTGATTTTTGTGTTTAGTGGTCCAAAATACATGAAATAAGCATAGTAAGTTATAGTGGCAAAATGGCTGTTAACTGTTTTGTATTATACGGCGTGTATTTTAATAGAAAAACAAATTAAAATGTGCGTATAAACGTAGTCATAGAGTTTGGAAAATAATCGTATTTGCAAAAGAAGCAAGAAATAACATGCTGGAGGGGCTTTGCTTGAGAAGCATATAATGATATACATACATAAGTGCATATAGAAAAAAAAGATCAATATCAATTTGATATTGTCTCATCAATTTTCAAATATCAATTTTTTTTTGTATCATTCGCACATTAAAAAAGAGTTCAATACGATATTTTTCATGTCAATATCATGAATTGATATGAAAACGTTTCGATTTGTATCATATTGAACTGATTTCATATCATGCACCACTTCGAAAATAAGATAACCAAAAGAGACGAAGAGCAAATTGTCTAGAAGAAGATTAAAAATACTGCACCTCTCGTAACTTTTGTTGAGAAGCTCCCAATGACTTTCGTACAATTTTTCACTTACGTAACATTCTGTAATTTTTTATAGATATGCTTACTTACTTAGGTGTCTCTACAACCGTCTATCGGTCAAGGCCGCACGTGGGAAAGCGCACCATTTGGTGTAGTTTAGTGCGCTCCGGCGTCAGTCGCTGGCAATCCAGAGCTTCTTCAGGTCGTCATAGACCTGATCTTGCCATCTTAAGCTCGGATGTCCTCTCTGACGCCGTCCACCAATCGGAGTTCATCCGGATGAGGTGACCAGCCCAGTACAGCCGCTGGAATTTAATGCGCTGGACTATGTCAACCTCATCATACAGCTCATACAGCTCATGGTTCATATGGGTCCTAAACTCGACGCCAACTCTAAGGGGACCAAAAATCGTACGAAGAATCTTTCTCTCGTACACTCCTAAAGACGCTGGACCGGGATTATATGAACATATGCACTATATATAATTTTAAGAGATTATGCTCTAATTCTTCTTACATATCTTGTTTATAAAAAATTAGTACATCATTTTTTTGTTGTTTTTTATATATATTTACATTTTTTGGAAAATTCGGTTTCGGTACGGTTCTTGGATATTAGTTTCGGTGTATTAGTACCGGTCAATAATCAAATTCTTGAAAAAAAGAAGAGAATAATTATACATATATCCAATTAATAACATGCTACTTAAATTTTTTGAAATAAACTTATTTTTAATCAACTTGAAATTCTTTATAGAGGCTTTTTATGAATGGAAACATCATATATCATCATATATTGCATTAATAGGTGTGTCTCGCCTACTTTTAGAGATAGTTCGCATAAACCAAAGGTCTTGGCAGTAATTTGTCTTATGCGTATGAAGAGTATTGAAGCTTTGGTTTTAACGATGTTAACGATTTTTCTTGTTTAATTCTAATTACATCTTAAAAGTATTATGGCATTCAGATTGTTTGCATTGGGCCGATCCCTAAGCAGTTTTCTAATAAACTTGACGCCTGAAAACAAACACTCTACGCTTACTTGCGTAGCTGAAACTGCGAGAGTTATTTTTTCACAAATCTAATACTAGTTCTATGAAATTTGTGGGATTTTCTACACACATATCTATAGTATCAGCTGTTTTTTGTTTTCCTTTGAACATTATGCATAAGTACACTATGCATAAGTAAATATTTTTCTTAGAAAAAAAAAAGTGAGAACCGAAATTACAACGGTACAAATGTTTTGGTTAACGGTTTCGGTTTTATTCCCTGCGGCTCGTAGCTTGAGTCAGCTAAAAAATCGTATCAAATTGAAAAAACAAAAAAAGATACTTTTTGCTGCGCTTTACATGCCGGCACAGCATCAAAAACGTGATTCCATAATAACTTTGCTTAAGTTACACATTTATAGCTATATCAGCATACTGTGCTCATCATGCTCTGTCGCTCTTAATTGAATTCAACTCTTCATTTTATTTCTCTTTGCATGCAGACCGACACTTGCATTCTTTTTTTTATGCAATAGCGGCAAATGTAGAAAAAAAAAAAAAACTAAAAAGTTTTCTCAGCAAAATTGCACATGTTGCATAAACGAGTTGTTGAGGGGGAAGGGGGCGGGCAGTCAGTAAGAATTTGCGCGCGCAACGATTTACTTTCGTTCTCATTGGAATGAATGAATGTTGTTGTTGCTGTTTCTTGTGTTGTTTTTCCTCGCATTCTAATAAGGCGTGGGAATTTCCTGCTGAAGTTGAAATTTTTTGCCCATAAAGTTCATGCGATGAATCAGCTGTCTTTCTTCATGGTCAATAATCCCACTGGAAATATTTTATGAATAAGATTTGTTTTTTTTTTTTTTTGTATACACGTCGTATGAGAATTTTTTTAAGTTTTTTTTTTTTGTTAAATTTTGTTTTGTTGAGGTGTAGGCTGTTGCGCGATCGGTTCGTTCAATCGATCGATACATTTTAAGATGTGATGCGGTCATAACAGCCTAAGCGCATTATCCAAGGTTAAAATGAAGATTTCACTTGCTTTCGTTTTTATGTATTTTTGTGTACATAATTTAAACTTTTTCTTTTTGTTATAAATTTAATGAATGAAAATAAATTTTTGGTTGTTGGCCAATGTGAAAAGTTCAAACAAAAAAAAAAAAAACAAAAAAAAAATGTTGTTGTAGAGCATGCTGCATTCCATGCATTCTTTTGACTGTTGCCGTCCCTTAACACTCACCAACTTTTTTGGGACTTTTTGCAGACCGCTCTTTTAGTTTACGTATGCGAGATACTCTTTGCCAATGCGGAAGAGCTACCTACATAGGTATAGATCGAGTAATCACATTCGAACATTTCGAACTGCGATGCATTGTGTATGTGTGCATGTGTGTGTGTGTGTGTGTCTATGGGCCAATTGATGATATTGTTTTTGTTGCTAGCCAATTTGATTTGTGGTATTCTTTTTTTTTTTTTTTTGTAAATAAACAAAATAATCCAAATCATGTGCGGTGTGCTGTGCTCTTTACTCTCGCTATTAATTCCCTGACTTTTTCTCAATTGTTTCTCTACAATGAGAGCGAAGTTGTATTAAATTTTTTCTCTGCTCAGATTTATGCTTTTGTTTTGGTTTTCGTACAGTGGAGACTGTTTTAAAGATTATTTGTAGTGGTCATTGCTGAAGATCAGTTGACCATCGAACAATCTCATCAATATCAAAAATTCCACAAAAAAAAAAAAGAAAAAAAAGAAAGAAGAGTGAAGCATCTTTTAGATAAATACTGCGCATAGGGTTCGTATGGTCAAATCGTTGAAATTTTGTTTAGAGTTATGCTACATCTTCATAGACAACATCCTTCATAGACAACATCCTGGTTTTCGAAAAAAATAAAATTAATTCTTATTATTATTAAAAAAATTAGGATTTAATCTTTTTTTTTATATGTTTTGACGCTCATTTCAGTCTCATAATTTAAACAGTCATCTAATTCTGAAAGAGGGCACTTATATTCTTGTAGGCTTTTATTTAACTTACTGTTTTTATATGTTTGTTGTTTGCATATTTGTCACTTCTTGGAACTAGCAAAATTTGAAACTCAATTTTAAACACATTTACTGATCGGTACTTAGTACTTTACTGATCGGATTAGGCCGAAATTGGACAATAGCAATAGCAGGTTTCAATAGCAATATACTCTATCGAAACTTTTATAAATTTGCATCAAATTGATTAAATTTTAACGGTGGATGGTCAAAATGAAAACTAAATAAATTATTGAAAAAACAAAAAAAAAAAAAATTGTTCATAGGCAAGCATTATAAGCAAGTTTGTTTTATTTCGTTAGGACATTAAATTTACGTTTTTTTTTTTTTTTAGTTTACTTCAAATAGAAGTGGATGTCTGAATCTTTATTATGACCCGAAAGAACAATCCTACTCATAGATACTCAATTCAGTAATTTCTTGCACTACAAACATTGAAATCGTAACTTCTGCTACAGTTTGCGTAATAAAACCGCCTACGAATATTTGAAAAACTTTACTAATTTATTATTACTTGTGTGTGGTGCCACCATTCGACCATTTCCTTTTTCATGCAAAGTTCCAGTTCATTACACGCATACACAAAGAAATGAAATGCGCGCCAAATATTTATCAATAGAAACAAACATTTACGCAATACGGGTATTGAAATAAAGTATGTACACAAAATAATATACACGAATCACAGTGTATTCGAAAACACAGTTCACTATTGCTGCTTATGTTTCTTTAACACTGCATAATATTACCTTTTCAATGTTAGAACAGTTTTTACCATACTACTATATGTATAGGCGAACATTTTGGTACTACAAATATAGTGCTTTCTTATTAATACATATAAACATTTTTATATTTATTATTGTATTAGTACTGTAAATATAAATCCAACACTATCAACAGTTAATTGATGGTTAAGATTATGGAGATTAAGATGACCTCAATAAAATGTTTATGTTTTTAGCTGCATTGTCATTTTTTTTCTTTTAGCTGTTTTTGTACAATAAATGATTTATTTGTAAATATATACTATATATGTCACCTTTTATCTTTTGTGTGTCTACGTTTTATTAAATTTCGAGCCTGCTATTACTTCATATGCAAAGTGCAACATCGCTGGCAAACTAATACAACTTTTATATTATGTTTATACAAATATTACAGAATATAAACTTATAAAAAACATTTAGATTATATGTCTTGTCATACACACCAGTGTTTAAGATATTAATTACTAACCAACATTTGCTGCAACTGAATATTTTTATTTTACTTTAAGATTTTCAAAATCGATTTTAAATCGAATTTAATAAAAATTTAAAATCAAAAACTTTTTTTCTACGCTTTGTAACAAATTAAGTCTGAAGAAGTTATGTTTTGTGCATGTAATTCCGTTGATAGTACAATATTTTATAGCCAACATGAAAAATGAATAAAATAACAAACATATTTTTCATAAGCAATCATAACAAACATTTCGAGCAAGTATGATTGCTCAATTTAGTACATAAATTAATATAAACGCTTGTTTTTCAATTTTTGTTTTTATACACTGTACAACAAATTTTTTGTAAAAGGATGTCTGTGTACTGTCTGTGCATGAGGGAATCCTCGTTGACTTCATGAAGTATACATATGTATTCCTGATCGGCACGAACAGTTGATTTAGCCATGAACGTACGTCCGTCCTTCAGAACATATGTCTGTCGGAGCGAATAGTTATCTGACTAGAAAACTTAGAGAAATAAAATTTGCAACTTAGGCTCTGAAAACAAAAAAAACATTTAGCGCGCATTTAAAAAAAAAATATTTGTTATAATAGTATGATAGTATGCCATGACATGCTTCAAAAAATATTGTAGCAAATTTTGTAATATACAGTGATGTTTCCGTTGAATCTTACTTCAAAACTAAATCAACTTCCACTGAAAGTGATAACAAAACACATTGAAATTTAAAATATTTAATTGTGCCTTTACTGAAACCGCAAAGTAGTATGTGAAAATGGGAGTACGCGGCAGATACTTTGTTCTATGCAAAATTTGCAGGCAACTCAAAGCATATCAGCAAAAAATTAAGGCGCGTACAGTGTCGAGCAGCTCGACTTATTTTTCACTAAAGCCCAATACTGAGATCGTTGAAAATGTTTGATATCAAAAAAACTTCATATAAAAAAACGTTATCAAACAACAATCAAAAAAATTCGGCACGAACTGTTTTTCATTGAGTACTCGGATAACAGAAACGTTTGCTACCGAAAACATTTTATGTACACAAAAAACAGGTGACAAACAGTGTGACCTTTTGCAACTCCGTCAGAAAACCCCGAAAGAAAAATCAAAATGTGTGGAGTTTTCACCTAATAAATATCTGATTTTAGTATTTCATGTTGATTTGGGAACACTGTTTTTCGTTTGTTTGACATAGCAGAAATAATTAACAATTTCATCAACAACAATTTTCATCCATCTCAGTATTGGGCTTTATTACATACAATTCTTCCTACAATTTAAAGTATGTATTGAAAAAATGTTGTTTTTCTTTGTTCATTTTATGTTTATTTAAAGCTTAATTTAATACAATAAAAAACAACTAATTGCTATGCAATTAAAACAAAAATTTGAATGCTAATTTTCTCAACTGAAATTCATACGTTAATTCTGCTTTTAATATGCCAATAAAAGTATAGAAGTACTGAATGGTATTAATTATACAGAGCGTTAATAAAATGCTTTAAACGAAACCATTTGTTTATGGAACGCAATTGTCTGTGGCATACGAATATTGTAATTAAAAAAAAAAAAAAAAATTGAATTTGAATTTGAATTGCTTTCAATATTGGCAATAAATAATCGGTAGCAGCAGCATACTGTATTAAGGGTGCACTTGAAAGTTAAATTTATTAGCTTTAAGCAGCCAAAAGTAAATTTTGTTGTTGTGTTTTTATGTACTTATGTTATACATATGATAAACTTTAAAGTAATTAAATACAAAGGCACTTGCTTATTAGCGTAGTTAAGTAGAGTAGGCTGGCCAACATAAGAGAGTAAGTTGTGCGCAACATTACAGGTTTTACTGTACATAAATATTTGATTTAATTTGCATAGTTGCTTTTTTTCTTCGTCTCTCATTTCAAACTTACGCTCTGCTGCTGCTGCTGCTGCTGCTGCTGCTGCTGCCGTTGTTTCGTTACGTTTCGTTTCGTTTCCATTTCATTTCATTATGTTTCGTTTCGGCAAGTTTGCAAGTTGGCCAGCAGTTGGTCTCGCTGTAAAAAGCGTTTTAGTCGCGAAACGCTCGCTTAGCTCGAAAGACGAAAACGCTCGGCTAAAAGCAATAGCGCGAATATTAAGAAGAAGAAGAAGAAGAAGAAGAATAGAAAAGATTTTTTTGTTTTGTTTTGAATAAACGGCTTCGAGACGAGATGAGATGATTTAGTAGAGACTTGAGAGTTAAAGTTATTCCACACATTGTTATATGAATTGTTTTCCGATTTATTGTTTTTTTTTTTTTGTTGCTCCATAATTTTCAAATCAGTCACGCAGCTAAGCGTTTATAGAGTGGATATACGTATGCCTGATTTATTTACAAAAAACTCGCACAAGCAAAAAATTGCAACAGCAAAATAAAACTCGTGAAGATCTATAAAAAAAAAAAAAAAAATTAATTAATAAACAAAATTTATACTACAGCAAAAGTTTTTGTGCAAGCAAAGAGAAAATAAACTGAAAAAAAAAACAAAAAACAAAAAACTAAGCGCGAAAAATAGAAATTTGTTTACAATTTGTTTTAGCTTTCGAAGGCGATGTATTGCTGCTGATGAGGAAAATTTCAAACAACAATAAACCCACGCAAAACATTTACAAAAATAACTAAATACGCCAGCAACAGCAAAACAAGAAGATTCGAAAACGAATAATTCGAAGAAAGAAATTGTGTCAAATTAAAAACTAGCGAAAGATATAACTGAAAAAATATCAGCACAGATCTTTAAACGTTTGTTTTTGTTTTTTTCTTTTTTAAAGATGCTAAATTGCATTGTTTATGGAAGAATGAGTCCTGCAAAGAGTACACTGAAGATTTGAATTTTTTTTTCGAACAGTTTAAGTTTCGCATAGGAAAGGAAACACAAAACATAACGGTTTATTTTAGTGCGGCGCCATCTATTGTTTCAAAAAAAAAAAAAAACAAAACAAGAAGAAATAAAGAAGCAAACAATATAGTTTATAACGGTGATGGACAGTGGTTTGAAACGCCGTATTGCAAATGCAAAACATGGCGTTGATTTTAATGCAACAGCAGCCACAACAACAACAACAACAACAACAACAAAAACAACAAGCAAAACAACAACAGCAACCAAAATTCATAGCAAAATATTATCAAAGCAAAACATTATTATTGCAAATTTTATTTGTAAAGCATAGAATAAATCTATACAACAATTTAAACGAACAACACGTGAGTGTACGGAATACTGCTAGCATAGAATCAATATTAACAACACCGGCAGCAACAACAACAACAACAACAACAACAACAACAAAAACAACAAATAACAACAACAAAAATAGTAGCGGGAAAACGAGATCTTATCACAACAAAAGCAACAAGTCTTATACAAAATAGTATAGTTTTTTATGTATTTTGTATGTGAGAAAAATCTTCTTCTTTAAGAAAAAATAAATTTTTTTTTTTAAATTAAAAATCGAGCAAGAAAAATTTCATAAAACAAAAAAAAAAAAAAAAACAAATTAAAAAAAGCAGAGCGAATAAAAATTCAATTTTTTTTTTTGTGGTGTAAATTACTTTTTTTTCTAAACAAAATCTTATTGGATTTTGGAAAAGTGAAAGTGAATTAATTTACGAACAAAAACCATAATTATAAAATAAAATAAAACAAAAAACAACAAACAAAATGGCGTATATTTTGGATTATTTTGCACAAACGGATTATGTGTCAATCGGCGTGATTGCTGCATTACCATGTGCCGTCATTGCCATCTATGGAATCATGCAAATTGTCAACGCCATTGCAAAACGTAAAAGTAAGTGTTACAAAAACATATATTTAATTTATAAGTAATAAACTAAACAACAGAAATAGTTAGTGTAAGAGAAGAAGCGAGAACTGAGAGAGAGAGAGGGGAGAGAGAGAGAGAGAGATAACTCAAAAATATAGCTGCAAAATATTATAGATCTTTGGAGATTTAAAGCTGTTAAATTGCATTGTTTGTAGAAGAGTGTATCCTGCAAAGCATGCTTACTAAATTTAAATATTTAACAGTTTTTTTTTTTTTTTTTTTTTGGCGCTTATTGAAAGAAACGCAACATAACGGTTAATTGTAGCGCGGCGCCATCTATGGCTACCAAAAAAGCAATAGTTTAACGGTTATAGTATACAGTGGTTTGAAATGCATGGCGTTGAAGCAAAAGTAGCGCTGTTGAAAATGCAGTCTGATAGAGAGATAAAGTGTTGCTGAGCATTAAATGCTCGGCACTGCTCTTTACAACTAGTATGTAATACATTTCTGAAATTGAGCCACATTTCTGAAATTCAGCCATATTTCTTTAATCCTTAAAGTACATGCTTATTTTTAATACACAAAACTCATACTAAGAATGCAAGAATGCTGCAGTCTTGAGTTTACGACTTCGAAATAGACTGTCACTTTTTAAGTAGACTTCTGCAGACTTTTGCCTACTGTAATGTAGTCTTAAATAAAAAAATATAATTTTGTTGTGTTAACCGAAGTTTTCTTTGCTTTGAATTAAAGTTTACTAATTTGAATTAAAGTTTACTAATTCAATTTTTACGGGGGTTGGCGGTCCCCCAAATAACGTTTTGACAAGCTGTATTTTTTTTTTTTTTTTTTTTGGGATTCCTCGAACTATTTTCATTTGTTAATTGCGCAATTTGTAAAGATTCTTTTTCAATCACTTTTCTCAATTCAATCATTGTTGTGGGCTTTCTTTTTCGAATAGCTAGTACACTCATAAGGGCCCAAACATTTTCTATTGGATTGAGGTAGGGACTGTTTTCTGACCAATCTAACATGGTAATGCCCAATTCTTCTTTTAATTCTGTAATCTAATGTAAAATAATTGTTCATAAAACTTAAAAAAACCTGTCTGGATAGTAAGATTTTAAAGGCAAAGTGCAGAATCATCATATTCTGTCAAAGACTCCAAACTCGGTACTAATCCTTTGAGCATAATATCCTTATATTTTTCTGCGTTCACTGTACCCTCTACAAACATAAGCGACTCGGGTTTTTGTGTTGGAAATGCATCCCCATATCATCAGGTAAGGCGAGTGCTTGACTGTAGGCAGGATGCAGTTTTCTTGACTGTGTGAAAGCCGAAAACATGACTCGGAACCAGTCTGATTCCGTACAATCTTTTTTATACTTAGCCCAATTTAAACGATTTCCTTCATTCTTTCTTGTTAAAAGTGGCTTTTTTGCAGGGCGTCTTCGAACAGTTTGTGCTGATAAATCTTTTTGAATCTCTTGCTTTACTTCTGATTTTATCTGGATTGCAGTTTTGAATCAATCTTGAATGTTTTTTCTGAGAATAACACGATCTTGCCTCACACTGGTGCATCTTGGCCTACCTCTGATTGATCCCTTTTTGCCTTTCCAATTGACCGCCTTCGCATAATTTTTTTAGAAAGTGGCGTACTGAGCTTTCATTAGGTGTAGTGCATAAAACTGCTTTCGGTTTACGTATACGAAGCTCGGAAGTGTTTTCATTAATATGTACAATTTTTCACTTACAGAATAAGATATTGCGATTTGTTTTCACTTGTCATTGTTTGCATAAACTTTAGATTAAGGAGGAGCTTTAAATTGCCAACTTCCCAGTAAAATTTTAATATTCTTTGATGTATACAATGCATACTTACCACTTATAAAGTAAAACAAAATCAAATAAAAAGTAAAAATTTCAAAAGCTCAAACTGTGTCAACATTTTTATACGTAAAAAATATATTTATATACATTGTATTAAAATGTGAAAGTACACAGGGAATTCCCAACTGTTTTATTTATTTATTTTTTTTTTTGAACTGTGTTTATATTTGAGAGACATTTAGTCTGTTTGGTTTGACGGCTCGTGTTCATATAGTACGAGTACGAGTACAAGTACGAGTACGTGTACCTGACCTACCTTTCAACTTGAAAAATCCAATTAAAATGTGTGTGTATGTGCGTATTTTCTCGAGAGCTTGACTCACACACTCACTAAATGTTATCGAAACTCTATTCACTTGCATATTGCTGTAAGGTCTGCTATAACACATTATCGCATTGGTCATTATCATCATCATCATCATCATCGGCGTTTCTAAGCATTTTTACATCAATATGCAAATAAGCCGGGTGCTGCGAATTGATTAACGCTTTATGATTTTTTGCGCGCTAAAAATCTACAACGCGACATCAATTAATACAATAATTATATTTGTCATACTTAGTTGCAGTTTAAACTTTAACAAAGAAAAATCAAGAAATTAATAATACACAACTCGTAGTTCTATGGAATTGCATGGGCAAAGAAAATATGTAATAAGTTATAGAATCTATGCCCATGACATTACAATGGATGGCAATCTATGTGTGTGAAAGTCTGAAAGTGGTCTTACCATTAAAAAGCTAATGTAAACATTAATTTGCAGAATGTAAACATAAATGCATACCACTGTAGTACGAAATAAAGGCCGTTTAAATTAACCAACTCTCATATTTGAACGTTTGGAGTACATATTGCTATACTGATAAAGAAAACAAGGATTTACGTACTGCAATTGATTCATAGTGGTTTCAATAGTATAGTTAGTTGAGTACGGATTTTCTTAAACGAAGTGCAAAATTCTTGTTTCAAGAACTATTCTTTCAAACACGAAATTCTTAAATTTAGCAATCTTCAAGTTCTATTCAGCTTGATTAAAGAAAAAATTGTATTGTTGATTTAAGTACAAAAGTATGAGGTTCTTGAGGGTTCTTATCCGAGGCATTCACTTTGTCTTCACTGGTAATAGTACTTAATTTTGCAGTGGCGGGAAGCAAAGCCAGCACAACAACGCTTAATTAAGTGTGTGTGTGTGGGGGGGGGGGGTTGCCTTCTTACAATTTGCTCAACTAGTAACGGATGTTCAGTGGCTACCCTGGATACGTGTGCTAACGAATGTTTGTCCGCTAATTGTGCCGTTTCTCAAATTAATGTTCCAAATGTGTATGGACTTCTGGAAACGATCCCATTCTCCGGTTATAATACTAGTTTACACAACAAAAGAGCTGCTTATTATTATTACTATTTATGATGGGGACATATAAAACTGCGACCTAAAAGGTCTATTGTTTGTCCTACTGAGTTAGATGACCTGCCCTAAGCCTATATGTTGAATGAATCTTAGTACTTTCCTAGTATCCAAACTTCTCAGTTGCTCCTTTCTGATAAAGTGATTACCTAGCATTTGCAGTTGGCCTCTAGCTACAGCTTCACACTCAGCAAGAATGTGAAGAGGGGTCTCCTCTTCGTGGTCACAGAATCTTCATTCGGGTGAGTTATGTATCCCCAAAACATATACATAAATGTTTGTTTAGTTTACAGTGGCCTGTTAGTAGTACTGTTAGCATTCTTAATTGGTTCGTACCCAGTTGGAGCATAGTTTTCGATCTGCTCGGGTTGTAACCCATCCCCTAAAAGTAACTTTGCTTGTCTTAGTTCTAGGCTTGTAGCACAGTGTTGTTCTTTTCCTACATCTTTTTCCTTGATTCCGATATACTTCCGATATATTATGTCTTCCGATGCTACAATACGGCTCTGGTGCTATCAATAGCGTTGATGCTCCTTGTCTTGCAAGCTTGTCCGCTTGTTCATTTCCTAGAATATTGTTATGACCAGGCGCCCACAGCAGAGATACTCTGTTGTGTTCGCCCAGTTTCTCCCATAGACCATTTGCTTCAAGCACTAGCTTTGTCTAAACTAACTACGTTAAAGTTAAGTGCTTTCAACGCAGCCTGGCTATCTGAGAGAATACCAATATCACAGTTGTGATAACCTCTGTCAAGGTTGAATTGTGCACATCTAATTATAGCGCACATTTCTGCTTGGAAGATACTGGTGTGTTTTCACAAATGACTCGCAAAAAAAGAGCTTGTTACTCAGAGACTTTTTGCTTTGTATTTTGGGCCGTGCTTTCCAAAAATATCAGCTATTTTTGTCACGTTTTGTTCTGTTATTTGCTCATAGTATATCCATCGATTTTTAATCGATTTGCATAAATTTTATATCGTTCAAAAGTTGATATGTATGTTATTTTTTTCATATTTTCAAGTTCTACAATGTAAGATCATTCTTTTTTGGAAAACTTTACAAAATTCAGACAAAACCTGTAAAAGTTATTTATATAGTATACTTGTCTAAAATACATATTTTTGCGTGGAATCTTCGCCAATTTGCCTTTGTTCCAAAAACTTTCATAACAATGATTTACTAGTGTTAACATGCCATGAACAGCATAACTGTTGGAAAGAAGACGTTATCACCTTTCAAACGGTATACAATTTGTGCAAATCGTATAAATTTTTTTGAATATATGACTAAGAATTATCAACAAAAACGTTGTTTTTTGAGTATATCTCGAAAACAGTTCACAAGAATAAAAAATAGTTGGCATTTTTGGAATATACGGCCTAAAATACTTAGAAAATAGCTTATGAGAAACTAACGCTTAAGATGAGACGCAAATTTGTGTAAACTGTTTCTTTCAAAGACCTTTTAAAGCAACTCTAAGTTGACATACTAGTAATATCAGTACACGTTTCAAAACCCATTTCGAAAACCATATTTAAACGATTTGTCATTTAGCACAGAATTTTGTAAGTTGTAGTTCAGCTTTTTACATTACAAATTTTCTGTTAACTGAAAATCACAACTGCTTTTCAAACTATTAACAGACTATTTTTTATACCATACACACATAATGTGAAATATATTATTATCAGTATTATCAGTTTGTCTGAAAGTTTGTAACGCATTAAAGGAGCCATCGTTGATCAGCTCGACGAGACGAATCGATCTATCTGTCTGTCTGTATGTCTGTCTGTCGGTCCATCTGTCCGTCTATCGGTCTGTCCGTCTATTCGTCTGTATGTTGTTGCGCATTTTTTGGGGACCAATTTTTATGCTATACAGTTGAAATTTTGCACGTATACTTCTTTTTATTCCAGTTTAATAGAGTGTTAAGATTGACCCGCCACGCCCACTTTTTGGGGTAGTCCCCATGCAAACTCACCGCCCACTTTTCACTTTTTGTAAGAAAAACATTTTTATTGTAGTCAATATCAACTCAATAATTGATATAGTAACTTAAAGCAGACAAATGCTTGACATATACATTAATGGGTGGGACCCGCAAAATATGTGGGACCCGCCCATTATTTGGGCTAGCTCCCATACAAACCTACTGCCCACTTTTACTTTTTGTAAGAAAACTTCTTTATTAAAGTCAATATTAGGTTGAATTGCAATGTGGTGCCTTTTTATGGTCGGCCGCTTAACATACATAGACTAACGGGCGTGTTCCGCCCACTATTTGGGGTAGCTCCCATACAAGCCTATGGTCCACTTTTGACTTTTTGTAAGAAAAACTTTTTTATTAAAGTCAATATTGGGTTGAAATGCGATATGGTGCCTTTTAAGAGATAGCCGCTTAACATACATAGACAATTGGGCTTGGCCCGCCCACTTTTTGAGGTAGCCCCCATACAAACCCACCGTGCAATTTTGTGTTTTTTTTTTATGAAAAAATGCTTTTTCTTGTTTTTTACTAAGAATTTCATTTAAAAGCGCACTTTGCTGGGGTATTTTTTTGTTTGTTAATAGGTCTTTCTAATTCTTATTAGTATTATCAGCTAATAAAAAATAAAAACTTTTACGACTTAATCGAAAATTGATTAAAACGCATTTTATACTGCAAATGATATGTACAATAATTTAATGCCGCCAGCATATATTGCAGATACTTGTAGATAGTATACTCGTAAGTACTAGGGGTAACTACTTGATAAATTCTACTGATGAAAGGGTTCGCACTACTGCTACTAAACACTTAGCAAGCGTGGCTATAATTATTGTGATTAGATCGCACTAGATTGCAGCTAAAAACTGGTAGCGATTTGCTTTGCATGATTGTAAAATTGTTAAAGATTTTTTTTGCGTATGATTTTTTATAGTTTTAAGATAGTTTTGAGATAGTTGAGCCATGGCATATAATTAGTCTTGTATCGTAGTTGTTATACAATATCCATATATATACAATATCCATATATATACATATATATACATATATATACATATATATATACATATATACTGCGCATATTGCAAAAGAACTTTAATCGTTTTCTTTTTTCTGTTCTATATATTTTTAATTACTTACTTTTCTAAACTATTTAGCTATTTAGTTGTTGCTGGCATTGTACGATAATATTTTAAAGCAATTTGTAAAAATTGCAGTTAATAAATTCGTTTTCTATTAAATAATAGATACTTTTCATTATTTTCTAGTCAAATCGAGTATTCTCAAGGTCTGCAATAGAATGAATCCCAATTATAAAGTTCTGCGCACTTGTTGATTTAATTATTATTTTGTTTGGTACTTTTAAGTTATATAAATGCAAAATGAAAAAGCCAAAAGCAGTATTATATGAGATAAAAAAGATAAAGCAAACATGTTGCTGTAATATATTGTTAAGAGCATGCTGTTTGTTTCCTTGTTGGTTGTATTTCTTTTTCTCGCTTGTCGCCTCAGTCTCCTTCTACTTCTTTGATAATTGTGAACAAAGCTGAAAAAAGCATGTAAAAGTGTGAATTCTTGTACATAAGCATGCGTGTGTGTTTTTTTAGGGTTTATTACGTTTATAAGTGCTATTAAGTTTTAAGTTAATCTATGGTTCAAATAAGATTCAAGGAACAGTACATCTCGATGTCGAGCACATACGAGTGCAGTGTACTTTCGTTTTTCACGCGTTCATATGTAACCGATTGTATGTAACCGATTTTCATGCATATGGTTGCTCATTTATAAAAATTGGTCTGATAGTATAGCTGTAAAAGAAAGTTAAAAAGGCTTTGGCCACTATTACTTAATCTAACTACTATCTATCTATGTATATATACATATATACAAATAAATGTACAATATGTCTTTATGTTCGTTATAGACACTCATATCTTCTAACCCATTGAGCTCAAATATTTAGCTAAACTTCAGATAGTACAGAAAAGAGATGCTTTGAAGTTTCTAAGCCTAATTTGTTATATAGTATACTAGTTTGTAGAAAGCAAATTTGGTTGCAGATCAAAGCCTACTATGAAAAAATTTAGCATGCACACTACGAATGACACCAAAATTGACGGGCTGGGTGCTCGGAATGAACTATTTGATGCAAGTGCATGAGTGCCGGTATATACATTAGAGCGGGGCGATTTGTATGGTAGCGAAAAAACATGAAAATCAGTTGTTTTTTTTTAAATTTATTTGACTAACTTCTTAAATCTTGCCTACTTTCTCAACGTGGTATTTTTTTTCGGCTAACATCTGTCACAGCCATAACGATCTCCCGATTTTTGTTTATTACGCGCCGGGAGACACTTGTCAAGAGCTGAACGTGTTTCGTTCAGTTCCTTGAATATGGTACGGAACTTGTGGATCTGGAACTGGTGGATCTAAATATTCTTTGAAATGGTCATATGGAATATCTTTTGTTAGTGTTGGTTCAGATAGTTCAGACTGTCATTATTTAAATCGACCATATTGAAATAATTAGAGCAGTTAAAATTTGTGGGAAACTTTTTGTATACTCTTAGTACTGCTGTGTCGCAAAGATTGTCACGTTAAAACAATATTTTTTTTATTGCCTCGTCGCGTACAGATTTTCGATCATCGTAAAGCATTGAAAGTATAATGTTTTCGGGATGAGCAAAATAGGAGTTGTTCTGGACAACTGAAGGTAGAGAGAAGGAATTTGGTGAGGCAGATAAATTTAAATAAAAGTGTACTGCCATATACAACTGAAGAGAAGTATTTAACGTTAAAATACATAGGAACGTAAACCTTTATCACGTACTCAGCAAGGAGTTTTAGATTGACCGATGGTGTACTGATCAAAACGTACAATCGTAAGATACGATTGGCTTTGGTTAGCCAGCGAGAGTGCGCCATTGATTCTGGTTTTATGTTAGTACCATCGAAAATCGCCGAAGCCATTTGTAGCAAGTATTTGACAACAGTAGATAATTCGCGCTTCTAATCGTCAGACAATGAAGATGGCATGTTTTCTAGTTGTATGGCATCAAAATCGAGCACAGTCTAAAATAAAAAGCAAATATTCTTTATTATTCCTACCATTTTCTCACAGCATGCAATTTGTTCTGAAAGCAAACCACTGGCAGTTCTTGGTCCGTTTTCCAAAAAATCGAATAAGTGGCGAAACGGTAGTTCATTAAAATGAAGAAGAACCAATGCAAAATGCACAAAACATACAGACAGACAGAGGGACAGATAGACGGACAGACAGAGGGACAGACGGACGGACAGACAGACGGACAGACAGACAGACGGACATGGCTAGAACTTCACCTTGAAAATTGCCGGATCGAAATTGGTTTTAGACCCATAGTTTCTTCAGCAAAATTGATCAGAATGATCCTTAGAATAATTTCCGCATATGCGATTTTGGACAAAAAAAAAATCGTCCCGCCCTAATATACATACATATGTATATATAAAAAGGACAACGGAAAAAATAAGATGCACTGGAAAAATGTGCGGTGCCAGAAAGACCATAGGCGCGTATTACTGCACGCTGGATACGCTACTATACTATATACAAGAATATTGAATAAATATTTTCAATGATTTGTTTTTTTTTTTAATCTATGATAAGAAATGCTTTTGTTTGTTTTTTGGTTTTTTAGATTATTTATCTACAAAACATATTTTCATTTTCGTATTTTTCACAACAAATTGAAAAAATGAATTAGCGAAAAATATTGAAATTTGTATTGAAATATTTGGCTTTGGTTTGTATATATTTAATTTGTTTTTGTGGTTTTTGTTGTTGTTTTTCTTCATATTTTCTAATTGTTGTTGATGCGTTTTTCTTTTGGGATTTTCACTTTTCATTTGGTTGCACTGCACTCCGTCCGCTACGTTCTCCTTTGCTTTCTTGGCGACAAACAAGTTGTTGAACATAACAAAAAATGAAGTGTTGCGTTTTTCTTTCGAAAGTGAAATGATGTCGCCGACAACGACAACGGCGAACGACGACAACAATGTTTGCGGTGATGTTAAACTGTGTTATGTGTGTGTGTGTGTGTGTGTGTGTGTGTGCTCCTGAGTATGCGTATGTGTGTTTGTGTGTGGGTAGACTTGTTTGCAGACGCCACCGGCAGTGTATGGTGGCAGCTTGTTCAACAAGTGCGCATAGTGTACTTTTTTTTTTTTTTTTTTTTTTGATACCCTGCACATATTTGTAGCTAACAATTCAAGTATAGTATAGCAGTTTTGTTGCTTAGTTAGTGAATAAACACACATTTTTTACATCGTACCAAGTAATAGTGTAGAAAAAGAATATATGAAAAACTATTTGTGTATTACAAGTGCTATTAAGTCTTAAATAAAACTTTGAAATTGACAGCTTTTGAAACAATTAAGTATACGAAGTGCAGCTAAATAAAAACTTTTCAAATCGTTAATGATTTTTTTGACTGCTGAAATTTTCAGTGCTAGTCTTATAGATTGGAACATATTTCGACTTAGAATAAACCGATTTAATTAAGTAAAATAACAAATCAAAGCTAAATAAAATTACCTACACATTTTGTGCATAAGCTTGTTGAATCGGTTTGGTGGTTAGGAAGAAATATGTATGTCGAAAAAGTATTTCTTTTTTTCAGTCAAAATTTAAGTCGAAAATATTTTTAATCCATGAGAAAAAATCGAATAGCTTAAAAAATGTGCTTAGTTAATAATTTTTTGCATAGAAGAAGTAATTTCTACGTAGAAAACAAGCTAATGTTGAAGAAAATCCATGTAAAGATAAGGAATTTATGTACATTTATGAAAGCTTATTTTGACAACTGTCATTTATTTGATTTGAGAAATTTTGAATTCAAATTGCATGAGTCTCATATTTGTCACTCTGACAATAGCAGCAAACATATCTCTGAAGATGCAGTACTTCATTTTTTTTTTTTTTTTTGGCTAGAAAACTTGGTAACGTTTACGGTGAACGTTTTCAGGAATACTGAAATGAAAACTTTGTTGGGCGATTATCATAAGACAAACGAAAACTGAAAAAAAAGAAAGCAATAATTGTTTTTAATACACTCGTATGACATATTTTATCAAAATACTATACTACTTGAAAAAGTTAAGCGAAATTAAATAAAACTTTTAGCAGTAAAACTTCTTCAGGCGCAATATGATGAGTGACTCAGTGCTTTTTTATAACGGAAGTAACTTTTTCAAGCGGCAATAACATTCAGTAAAACAAATTGTGGTCATGAGTTAATGGTCATCAGACTTGGTCATCAGCTGTGTAAATAATACCGCTATTTATAAACAACTTAAAAGATGACAACGATCAAAGAAGTTTTACTTTAAACAATAGCGTGTAAAAGTTACTGGACCGCGTTTTGCTTGCATAGGGTCTTACATAGTCGTATATAGTAGGCTTTTGTATTATTTTCTTTAAATTTTTATATAAACATTTTGAAATGCATATAATTGAGTGAGTGAGTGAGTGAGTGAGTGAGTGAGTGAGTGAGTGAGTGAGTGAGTGAGTGAGTGAGTGAGTGAGTGAGTGAGTGAGTGAGTGAGTGAGTGAGTGAGTGAGTGAGTGAGTGAGTGAGTGAGTGAGTGCGTGAATGAATGAATGAGTGGGTTGAAGTTTGTCCTGTTGCATTAGATAGTTTTTTTTTTATTAATATTATTATTATTGGAATTTATTGTAAAAAGTTTTTAGTTTTTCTCACTTAAAAGTGTTTAAGCATTTTAGCAGCATTTTTGTTTTTATGCTGACTGAAAATTCAAGCAACATTTTTGTCACATGGATTTAATTTCCGGGTTAAAACTATATTTCTTATTATTGCATATCGTTTGAGTGTTACATATGAGCCGTCGCCATTGCATGTGGGGATAGTCAGACGTATGGGTCGGTCGACGTGTGACGTACACATTGCTTGATGTATCTTTTTTTATTGGGGTTTGATTTTTTGAACTGGTTTTGCTTAAATTTGTTAATTTTTCTGTTGGTTTTCTTTTTCTTTTCTTTTCCTCTTGTTGGAGCATGAAAGTAGTTTAAACTGACTTTCGCTTTCTTCTGTTGGTGGTGGCTGCACGTGAATGTGCTGTGCCTGTGCTTGTGTGCTCCCCTTATAGTGTTACGAGTACGTAGTATCTTGTATCTTGTATCTTTTTTTCTCTCGCTATTTCGCTGTTTCAATTAATTTCATATGCTGCCTTCAAGCACTTTACTCTTTATAAGTCTATTCAAATTTTTAATTTAAACAAATGAAGCTTGATTCGTTGTCTGTCTGTTTGTCTGTTTGTCTGTTTGTCTGCCTGTCTGTCGTCGTCGTTGTTGTTTTTATTTTTGTGGCGTCTGCTTTTCTTTCATCGTCACTTTGTCTTTAACAGATACTTTCAACATCGTCACGGAGCGACCTTTCTCAACACAGAAAAGAAAGCAAACTTTGCAGATTCTTTTTTGTTTTTGTTTTCTTTCTTTATTTTAAGAAATTTAAGCGCTGTCTTGCTTTATTTTATAAGTTTATATATATTTAAAAAAACCAAAAAAAAAAAAGGTAAATTAATTTAAATTTTATAAACGACTTTGCTAACAAACATTTTCGCTGTTCAAATATTTTAAGATTTATTTAACTAAAAACAGCTTTTTGGCTAAAAAATTTGACTGGCATTATGTAAGTTTGGCTTACTTGCATAATGGTTTTATAATAACTCCATAATTTTTTGTGTTATTATAATATTTTTTTTGTTGGTTTTTGTATTTTTTGCATATCATATTAGCTCGGTTTTGTACAGGTAGAAAACTAAGAGAGTAGACTGAATAGCAAGATAGATACATAGTGTCGTAAGAGGTCGTGACATAATTCGCACAAGATTTGCAAAGCAGATTTGACACCCTAAAATTTGAATAAAACCAAAAAAAAAAATGAAAATGAAAAAAGAAAAAAAGTCTAAATAATTAATAAAACAACACGAACAGACAGTTGGACAGACATTTTGGACAGACAAACGCCAACAAAATGTCAAAAGTGAACAGTCAACGTATTTTTTTTTTGTTTTGTTTCGAAATCTTTTTACGCAAACCAAAACTGATATAGCTGAAATTTTGTCATGAGTTGTGTAGTATAGCGGGGGAGATATGACGACAAAAGTGGCTGGCTGATAAACATATATGGGGCATATGATATAAGAAAGGTCGTTTAAGCGTTTGTAATATATTAATTAAATAATTATGACTATGTTTTTCTTGTTGTTAGGTATGCTAGTTTGAAAAATGCTGCTAGAGAGTAAGAGCTAGTTAAATTCAAGCAAATTTTAGAGCTTAAATTGTGAGAGTAAGAGCGTTTGTATAAATTGGCTAAAAGTATAGAGAAATATAGAGAGAGCAAGAGAGAGAGAGAGAGAGAGAGAGAAAGATTTTGAAAAAAAGTGCGAAGTAAAGAACTTTTTGAACTCAAATTTTGGGAGCTAGAGTGTACTATTATCCAATTAGCTCTTTTTTCTGGCTTTTGTTTCTCTGTGGAGTGACTTGACTACATAAAAAAAAAAAACTAAATTGGCAACGACAAACAAATTTCTATAGAGTGTCTGGATTTGATTTTTAAATAAAAAACTGTTGTTTTTTGAAAATTTATGAAACTTTAAATGAAACATAAATTAGACATCATGAGGTTATGTATGGTATGTATCGGGTATTGAAGAAAAAAACCATCTCCACTGACGAGGCTCATTTTCATCTCAATGGCTTCGTTAACAGGCAAAATTGTCGCATTTGGGGCTCAGAAAATCCACGAGTGATTTATGAGAAACATTTTTGCATCCACAGCGTGTCACTGTTTGTTGTGGATTTTGGGTCAATCGGTAGCTTCGCTTTTGGGAATTTAGTCGCTATGGAGCGTTTCTCGGGAGCGGACCATGCGTTGTGCGTACTTCAGTTTTACAAAAACGGTAATTCAGCGACTGTAGCGCATAGAAAATTCTGCAGTATACGACATGTTCGTCATTTAAATGATGCGCCAAACCCTCGATTCATTGGAAAATAGGTCGAGAAGTTTGAACAGACCGGTTCAACGCTGGAAAAATCAAAATCCGGGCGTCCAAGGTCTTCGAGAACGTTCGCAAAACGTAGACAGTGTTACTCAGTTTGTTCGTGACAACCCGGATCTTTCGATTCGGAAGCGTGCTGTTGCTTTATACGTGCATAGATCATCCGCATTGTTCCGCATTTTTAGCAACTTCACACACGTCCAACAGGTCTCTACCACGAGTTCATGAAATTTTTCCTGGCAAATTGATCTCCAGGAGAGGTGACATAAATTGGCCGATTTAATCCCTATGGACTTTTTCGTGTGGGGTTACGTCAAATCTAAAGTTTACGGCAACAAACCGACTTCCCTGACACAATTAGAAAGAAATATCCGTCACGAAATGGCAGCCATCACGGAGAATACCTGCCGAGCCATCATAGGAAATTTTAGTATATTTAGTATATATAATTTTATTGGAAATTTCGTATAAAATCATTAATTTTTTTTTACTCTATGCATAAATCTGTTTTACATACGTGTACGCACATATTTGGTTTGCTCAAAGTTGGCAGCATTTCATTGTTATATCATTATTTTCATTTATATGGATTTTTTATTCATTTGACTCATTTGATTTTCGCAATATATGAAATAAAATTTCATTTCTATTTGGTGTTTGTTTTTTATAGCTACGCTGTTTTTTTTTCAACTGTACGTCGCATTTTTTATTTCATATTTTACATTTTATTTGTTTTAAAAACCTTTTAGTTTTAGTTTATACAACAAAATCTACATGACTAAATCATTACAAAAAAAAGTATAAATTTAAAGTTGCTAAACTCAAAAAAAAAAAAATAAATAAATAAAAAAAAAAAATAAAACTAAAACTAAAAACAAACTTAAAAATGACGCCAAATTTAATTTGTATAATTTTTTGTGTTTTTATATTTTTTAATTTGAATTTTTTGCATAATTTGGGTTATTTGTTTTGATAAAAATTTGAAGTGTTTTATTTTTATTTAGTTTGTATGTGTTTATTATGGCAAATGAACGCCGATTTGTTTCTCCTCTCACAACTTTCACTTTTCACAATTGGAAAATTTTTGCTAACACGTCGGACAAGTACTTTTATATTAATTGTCTGGCTAACTAAATAAGTGTTTAAGAGATTTGCAGTTAAATGTTGCAGTTAAGCTGCTATAATACTACGTTGCCATAATAGAAAATATACCATTCGTATGAGAGTACAAATAACGAAACTAGCGCATTCTCACGCCAACAAATGATTGTGTGGCGTAGAAACCAATCCCAAATCATACGATCAAACTTAATTGTTGCCATAATTTATAGCGTAATCATTAGAGCCGGCATGGATGCTGTTATTGTTGTTGTTGTTGTTGTTGTCGTCAGTATCATTAAGCCAACACGCGCTTAGCCATAATTAATCATGAGCAACAACGACAACAACAACAACAGCATGCCATAATTATCTTTACGCATAATCATAATGATCAACAGCATAATTATCGATATTATTGCAAATGGGAATACATTTTCTGTATTCTGCTTCTTCGTCTATTTTAAATACCATTTCTACATACTACATATGTACCGACATATGTATGTTGCATAGAAAAATTAAGTTCAAAGCTGTGAACTGTGAACCGCTCCGACATGAACCATTTTTTTGTTTGTTAATTTAATGGTAATGTTTCTGGTTTTTTTTTTTAACAGCGCTGGTTCGGTTCATGGCACGTAGTAACCGCTCAAAACGTGGTACGGTTTGGATCCTTTTCGTTTGAAAACCACTTTGCAATCCTGCATTTATAAGATCTTTCATTGAACTATATTAATACATTATAGCATAGCAGATGATAGGCTCAAATGTATGACAGAACACTATTGGAAATATATTGTTTAAAAAATGTCTTTAACAAGTTTTGCAATCGCTCTTCTATTCTATCTTGGCGCGTTCCTTTGTTTAATTATCAATTATACATGTACATATGTAAAAAACTATAAGCCATATAAATAGCTAGATGGAGGAGTTGTGTGTGTGTGTGTGAAGACAGAGAGCGCAGATAGAAGTAACATTCTGCGTAACGCGTGCACAGTTATTTGAATTCCGTTAGCACAGCTGATTGAATATTTGGCTTGAAATTTACCAATATAAACCGAATAGTTCAACAATTTAAATAGGTCGAAGAGTACAAAGAAGTGAGTATGATTTTACTACTTGTGTACCTCACCACACCATGGTGAAATTATATAGTTACATGTTTAAACTATCCATTAGTATATTGTTATGTACGAGTATATTTAGAAAACATTTGCGCTTGTACGTATGCATCTATCGGAAAACTCATAAAGTAACTCTAAATATAGTACTTGACCACATAAAGAATTGTAGCTATATACATTCTTGATCTGCTCGATGAAATGAAACGTTCTAGCCACGTATGTACATATGTCTGTCTTCTAACTAGGACGCTGTGAACTTGTTCCTCACTATGAAATTGAATATGAAGATTTTTAATTATAATTGACGCCTAATGTTAAAAAAAAAAAATAAAAAAATGGTTGTAATTCATGAAAATATTAATAATAAATAATATAATATATAATAATAATAATATAATCTATCACTTACTCTGGCGTACCTGACTTACTTGGTGTCCATTGCTTATCAAGATTTTCCGCTGTGCATCCAAAATACTGAAGATAATTTTCTCGTAGCAAATATGCATATTCATCTCGTAACAACATATTCTCGTAACAACATATTCATCGGATACGTAGCAGAAAGTATTTTGGTTGTTCAAGTACTCGAAACTAAAGTTTTTGTTTGCTCATTTTGTGTCAAATTTCGATCAGTTAAACCTACAGCTCAAATGTTTAAAGAACAAATCTTAAACTACGGTGTACCGTGCAAAACTAGGTACGCACGCGTATGTGCGCAGTCTGTGTGTTTTCCATATCTTATTACTATCATCGCTATTTATTTGATTATGTAAAATTTCCCAGCTGTCAGTGAGTTTTGTAGGGTAGACGCTGCCGCATCCCTTGGCCTCTATTCAATCACGCTCAATCCAGCAACCCCTTTTCTTTTTTTTTTGTTAATTTTGTAGCTAAAACTTTTTTCTTTCTATTGAGCTAAACACTTGAAACCTGAAATGGAAGACTTCAAATCAAAATAAGTTTCATATTTGAGCATAAATTCTATGCATATGTAGAGTATTAATGCTTCGGTTAATGTATTTTATAGCACAGACATTCTACGCCTGCGGATATTGTCTGATACAAAAAAAAAAAAAAAAAAAAAAAATTAAAAAAAATTAAAACAAAAAAAAGATGGCTCGTACAGACATTAACTGACTCCATTACCAGCACTGTTCATCAAAAAGCAAAAAATAAGTTGGCATGCAAGTTTTTTCTTCTTCTTTTTTTCACATTACTCGTACAATCAAAATTCATTTGAATGAATGTGCTACTACTAGTATAAGCGAAAGTTGTTGCTCAGTCTTTATTGCTGTATGTATGTATTTGTATCTGTATCTGATAGTGGCTTTCGTATCTGTAACTGGCTGTGACTACTGCGCATGAGTAAAAGTGCCACTTGTTGCTTTGTGCGTTTACAACAAGTTGAGTTTGCTGCAGCGTCGAAAGATTGTTGCACTTGCCTGCCTATGTTGACAACATTTTCAAATTTTAAGTATTGACATAAATTAATTTAAAGCGCATTTGTTTGACAGATAGTTAAGAAGTTGTTGTGCAATAGTTTTAATTTTTATTGTTTTAATTTAATTACGAAATCTACTAGAGTTATTTTCTTTTAGTAATCGCTCTTTACGCCATATGCATATACAGCAAGATACTACAGCAAGATACTATAGCAAGATACTACAGCAAGATACTATAGCAAGATACTATAGCAAGATACTACAGCAAGATACTTTAAAGCTGACATCAAGCATGCTGCTCAATATGCTCGACTATTTCAAACTCGTTTTGTAGATACAATTTTGTTTTGTTTTAAGCTGCTTTCGAATTTCACACATTTGCACTTTAGAAACTACGTCAACAATTTAATTAGCAACCAATTACACATTTAATTACTAACTATATGCATCTATATATAAGCTAGATACTAGCGCCTACATTACTAGCTATTAAGCGAGAAAGTGCAAGTTAAATTTTGTGTAATCTTTAATCGAACTATTACAACTAATTTTCATTATATAAGAATTAATAATTTGCTGAGTAAAAGCGAAGCTTTTATATAACTACATACATATATCTCCAATGCATTCGAAAACATCTTCTCACTCACTGTTTGTTGCGTAAGTTTATCTAAAAACGACGAACTTTGAACATTTAGTAGCTTGTAGTTAAAAATGCAGAGTGGAATTTCCCAAACAACTACAAGATGCTTTCGAATCAAAGCTACACGTAACAGTTTAGTTCGCTAAAGAGATGTATTTGCTTTAGATTTAAAATAATATTGAAGCTAAAGCGCAGATAAACTATAGTATAATATTTTTGTTTTTGCGACTACAGTCAAAGAGCAGTGCTTCTGAATGTGACTGTGCAAATCAATGAGTTCGTTGGCTATTTGCTGATATTGCTAAGACGGCGAGACTTTGTGCTCAGCCAGCAGCAGTTGATCGTAGTTAATTTTTCACTGGTATAGTAGTAACTAATTCGTCAGAATTAGTGTCGGGACTGGTGCAGGGTAATGCAAAGTGTGGCAACTGCGCACTTGCAGTGTTAACAATAAATATTGTAGGTAGAAAATATACTATATCCTCAAATCGCTCGTGCAGTAGCGCCCATTGTGGCACGTAGCGCTGGACCTCGTGTGGATTTTCATCGTCCCCAAATTCGTTAATTCAGGAAGCCATTGAGCTCGAAATGAGCCTCATAGCTGCATATGATTGATTATCTATGGCGTTGTCTATGGTCGTTTTACTTAAGCGTAGGCATGTAGGCCCAAGTCCCGATGAAAAATTTGTCAATTTTGTTTTCTACGAAACGCTGAGTTCTTGTACGACTGCCTTGGGATCTACTGTACATTCTGACGGTCAGTGGTCATGTTTTCGGCAGATAAGTTGACGTACGGGTGTTGGCTCTTTGAACCGCTCGAATCGTATTTGGTCTCCAAACGCTGAATAGTTCAATTTGATAATATAGTTTTATCATTTGCATGTGTTGCTCGATGCTGTAACTTGCTATGAAATGTCTGAAAACTAAAACATAAGAAAAATTAGGAACAGTTGAGCATCATAAAGTGTAATAATCTACTTCTGTGTCCTATTAGAAAACTCTGTACTATACATGTACAGTGGTTCAAAATGGTAGTATTTTCGCCACTTAAGTTTCCATATACATTTTTTATGTCGTTGTTTTTTTCTCTTCGAATTTTGAACTGTGACGCGTTTGAATGTGCATTCGAATACATATTTAAATTCTATGCGTGTTAATTGTTTTTGCATATTTATTTATTTGCACTTCGCTTACGTCTTATGAAATGTTTGTCAAATACAATAATTATAAGCAAGTAAATAGTTGAACGTCGAAAGAGTGTCGAGGCTTGGGAATTGTTATTGTTGTTGTTATTGTTGGGAGCAATTGTGCGGCAAATCTTTGTCAAATTTATACTGTGTAAACATAGTCAGTCAGATAGCCTTAAGCTAAAGTGTAAATACAACTAAATTGCAACTAATTTGGAAATTTATTTACATACACTTATGTATAAAACTTTTTAATTGTTTATTTAGGTGATATTTTTTGCATGTTGCACACTGGGCTGAACTTGTAAAACTTGGCTTAAATTTTGAAATTTAGCATAAATATTTGTTGTGTCTGTCTGTCTGTCTGTCATATAAAACAAATAAGCTATATTTTGTAACGATTGAACGTTTGATTACCATATTAACCACACAAATAAAATTCAACTAAATATCTATTTTTTTTTATTATGTATTTCCGTTTGAAAAAAGAAAACTCAGATTATAATATACTATGATTCAAATGCTGAAACCAACAAGGCAACAGCACTATAAGTAAAACTGCACATTGTTCAATCAAATATTTAAAAAAAAGCGCAAATATGCGCAAAAGTTATTAATACTATATTATAAAGTGCATATTAAAATATAATTAAGCGTTAACAGTTTGCGTAATACGCAATTATATAAATAGTTCTACGTCATACAAAACTTTCTTTACGATACGATTTGGCTAGAAACACAATACAAAAAAAAAAAAAAAACATCCAACTCAAACACCTAAAATATACCCAATTACAAATAATTTATGCTGCATAGTTTTTTAGTTAGTTTTACATATTTATTTATTTGTTTATTTGATAAATAAAAAATTGTCAGACCATTGAAAATTATAAAATTTTCACACCAAAATCTGCACAATCGGCTGGCTGACTTTGAAGCGCTGGCATTGTAATACATATGTATGTTTAATTGGTGTTTTTATGCTATCGCTGAATGGTTTATGCTAAAAATTAAAATCTTTTAAATAATTTTTGGTCTTTAAATGTTCGAATCCGAATAGTGTCTGCGCTGTCTAAATAATAAACAAGGTTTCATATTATTGGGTCACCCTTTAGTTATACGCTTTTTAGCTAGTATTTTCTTCATGTACTTCTTTTTAATTTTTTTATTATGACTTCGCATTGCATTCGACTTTGAGTTGCTTGAAATTTCACTTGTCAGGTTTTTATTTGTTTATATTAGTACTTTTTTTTATTTATTTATTTTTTATTTATTTTTTGGTGGTTAAAATGAAAGTCTTTCACGCATCATCAGCAGCAACAACAATAAACCACACCAATAGCATTGTAAGGTCACGTTCTATTGTTGTGTTTTGGCATTTCTCGAAAACTTTTTTTTTTTTTTTTTGTTTTGTTTACAAATCATTTCTTTCGTTTCATATTTCTTTTTTGGCAGCGTCTTTTTGTTTTGTAATGCACCCTTTACATACAATGTAAAAAAAGGTTTTATGAGTTTGCAATAGAACTGACTCTGACCAGCATAAATAGTTCAAAAAGTATACGATTTGTGTAGACTAGTTTAGTTTTACTTTTAGTTAGTATATAAGCAAACAATTCACAAAACACTTAAGTTAAATTAACTTAATTTGAAGTGTATCCAAACTTCGTCTGCAGCAATTTTAATGTTTTCTTTACTCAAGTACTTTTTTATGCTACGACTATTTTTACGTGATTTTTTTTTTGTTTTTGGCACTTTTATTTTTTTTTGAAATTTTTTTTATTTAGTATATTTACGCAAAAAGAAAGTGCTGCCAATGTCAGTGCAAAGAAACGATTTAAGCTGCAACGTAAAAAACGTGCACTTAAAAATAGCTTTTTTTTTGCTTTTCTGTGTGAAAAAGTATCAAATTTTATTATTTTTCTTCTTTTTTGTTGTTGTCGTATTTTTATTTTTTTTTTGTGGCAAAAAACCTTGTGCAATTTTTTTTTATTTCGAGGTTTGTCATTAAAGTTTTTTAATTTTTTTTCGCAGTATTAAATTCGTTTCTCTAGCGTTTCATCACACTGTCAATGGCTGCCTGTTGCAGCGGCCTTTTTGTTAATAATTCTTTTGGCTTGGACGGCGCAGGTGCAAATTCCTTTTCTAACTCACTCGCTCCAACAGCAACTCGAATTGCTTGTCACACATGCGCTCTCCCACACTACATAGTATACATATTTGTATGTATGCATGTATGTACTCCAGTTTATTGTACTCAATGCTGCTTTTGTTGTTGTTGTTTTCAATAATTGTGTGAATCATTTTTCGCTTTCTTTCTTTGCTGCTTTGTGTCCTATAACAGTTGTTATTGCTGGAATTGTTGCGGTACTTGTTTTTTTTCTTTCTTTCGACATAATTATGCCAAAAAATTTTTTTTTCTTTTCATTGTTATAACGGTTTCTATTATTAGTGAAGACATTTGTGTTGGAATTTATTTGTTTGTATATTTATACATATATATGTATGTATGTATGTACACTGCATGTAATGTGTTACAGCTAAAAGTAGGCGTAGAAGAACCCATGAAGTATACAAGTAAATATATTCTTGATCAACATAGAAATTCAAGTCGATATAGTAACAACGGGATCTTGAAAACTGTAAGCAATGGAACCTTCAAATTTGAATACAGCGTAATCGTCGGGATTAAGTGAACACATACTGGTATGAATTAGCCGTTTTTTCACTTAAAAATAAGCACAAAAGTGTAGAGTTTGTGCCTTAAAACATGTTTTATTTCTACGCATTCTATCCATTTTTTTTTCTTTAATCGACCCAACGAAAACGGTTGGTGATCATGGCAACTGCATAAATTTCATATGTACATATGAAGAAATCGTTCGCGTTCAAGTTCTTCAAAGCCCGCTGTGATGAGAAAATTACTTCTGGAAAAAAAAATAGTAAAGAAAAACACATTTTTGACACGATTTAACTCCTCTGCGCTTCATAAACTAACGCACTTATAGCCCAATTGACCAATTAAAACATCATAAGCTGCACTCGACTCTAACTTTACTGTATTTAGATTCTTTTTTTCGCTCTTCAGATAAACCGTATTAAATGGACGACCACTAACCCCACTATATAAGCGTTAGTCGCTGTACAAAAGCCACAATTTTAAAGTTGTGAACGCCAAAATACACTAGAAACAAGAAAAAATCGTTAACTTCGGTTAAACCGAAGCTCTAATATTATGCAAACGAAACTTTAAATAGTATTGAAATACATAAAAGTTGGTACACGCTCATTAGTAGATGTGTATGTAGCGATGTAGTAGATGTGTAAGATGCCGCCATATCGAATTTCAAGTTGATATTGACGTTTTCCATACAAATGCATAAAAGTGAACTGTGGGTTTATATGGGACTACCTCAAAAAGTGGGCGGGACACGCCCCTTTGCATATGTATATAAAGCGGTTGTCCATTAAAATCCACAAAATCAAATTGCAAGCTAATATTGATCTAAATGAAAGAATTTTTTCATAAAAGCACAAAATTGCACGTTGGGTTTGTATGGGGGCTACCTCAAAAAGTGGACGGGCCACGCCCAATTGTCTATGTATGTTTAGCGGCTGTCTCTTAAAAGGCACCATATCGCATTTCAATCTAATATTGACTTTAATAAAGAAGTTTTCTTACAAAAAGCCAAAAGTGGGCAGAAGGTTTGTATGGGAGCTACCCCAAATAGTGGGCGTAGCAGGTCAATCTTGATACTCTATTAAACTACAATAAAAAGGAATATATATGCAAAATTTCAACTGGATAGCATAAAAATTGGTCCCCAAAAAATACAGACATACAACATACAGACGGACAGACAGACAGACGGACATGGCTAGATCGATTCGTCTCGTCGAGCTGATTAAAAATACTATATATACTTTATGGGGTCTACGATGGCTCCTTTAATGCGTTACAAACTTTCAGACAAACTGATAATACCATTTCATACTATGTGTGAATGGTATAAAAGAGAAATACATACATATATAACTGTTTATCAATTCTTAAATTTTTTTGACACTTTATAAAATTATCAATCGTTTCATATTTTAATTAATTTAGGAACCAGCGATGAAGGCCGGTTTCTCACCGAAACCTGATTAAATCCGATTTGAATCAATTTAATAAACCGAACACTTGAATCCTAATTTGGTTTCGGTTTTTGTTTAAAATTGATATATTTTTTTTTTCAAATTAGGGCTGGGTATATGGGTCGGCTAAACACTACTTAGGTTTAATTTCCATTCGGTTCAATAGTGTTTCTCTATACAAAACTTGACCGATTCAAAATTATATTCTGTGTTTTGTTTCTGATTCAAACTCTTTTTTTTTTTTTTTTCAATTATTATGTTTGTTTAGGTTTGTGTTCAATGGATCGATTCACCGGAAGGATACAAAATAGTTTGGTTCTATTTGAAACCGTTTTGCTAGAACAATAAGAGGCTAGACTTAAATTTAATTGAATATTCTGTTAGTTAAATTTTTCAGTATTACCTAGTTTTGGAACATCAGCGTTTCAAGATTATTACATAAGTAATAACGGTATTCACATCTCGTCGATTAACTGTCTTTAAGCTTCTTACTTCCGATTTAATTTTTTTGCTGTAGACTTTAGTTTGAAAAGTCACAGAAAACTCTTTTCCCTCAAGATCATCAAATTTGATTCATAAAATTTAGTTTTATGAATGAAATTTAGAGATTTTGAGGTGACAAAGTTATGGCTATTCGAAGTTACGAAATATATCCGTTCGACGTCATTCGGGTACATAACCTCAAATATCTCAGAATCCTGACGTGATGGAACAATTCTGATCCCGGATTCGGTTTCTACGCAGGAAATTACTTCGGAAATGACCCTCAGCTTTCCAACAAATGACATGACCCCGGTATTTATAGACCTGTGTTATTAGCCCAAAAAATTGTTACTTAAGTTCCATCACTATATCTCTCTCTCTCTATGTATCTCTCTATCTATGTCTCTCTATGTCTCTCTATATCTCTATCTCTCTCTATCTATCTATCTATCTCTCTCTATATCTCTATCTCTCTCTATGTTATATATCTCCATCTCCTATATATATCTCTCTCTCTCTATCCCTCTATCTCTCTCTATGTTATATATCTCCATCACTATATCTCTCTCTCTCTCTCTCTCTATCCCTCTATCTCTCTCTCTATGTTATATATCTCCATCACTATATATCTCTCTCTCTATCCCTCTATCTCTCTCTCTCTCTATCTCTCTCTATCTCTCTCTATCCCTCTCTCTATCCCTCTATCCCTCTATCTCTCTCTTTCTCTCTCTCTGTTATATATCTCCATCACTATATCTCTCTCTCTATCTATCTCTCTCTATCTCTCTATATATCACTATCTCTCTCTCTCTCTCTCTCTCTCTCTCTCTGTTATATATCTCCATCACTATCTCTCTCTCTCTCTCTCTCTCTCTCTCTCTCTCTCTCTCTGTTATGGTTGTAAAACTCTGCCCTAAGTACTTCCTACAAAATTATGAAAGCTATTAATTAAAAAAAGAAAAAATAAATAAATAAATAACAATTAAAGAGGAAGGAAGAAAAAAACATCACAAAGCAAAACCACATTTAACAAATTTGTGTTTGTATATTTTCAATGTTAATTTCTTTTCTTTTCCATTTTTTTGTGGTTTCGTTTTTTTTTTGTTGGACTTTTAAATAATCAAAATTTTGTTGTTGTACGATATTAAACTTTTGTTTTTCGCTATTTGGGTTATTTACTTTCACTTGTGCTATAAACGAAAAAAAAAAACAACAGCCAACATTTATGGCAGCTGTTAGCGTACATCAAAATTTGCCATAACTTTGGCTTGATTTTGTATTTTTTTGTTTCAAAGATAAGGTTTTATTTATTTATTTATACATATATATATATATTTTTTTTTAGTTTTGGTTTTGGTTTTGTGCGTTTTCCGTTTGCTATAAATCATGTTTACTGCTGTCCTTTTTGCGTTTAGATATGTATATTTCTCTCTATATATATTGTATATTTTCTATATAAATATATTGTATATATATATTATATACACATACTTATATATTTCTTCTCTATTTACTTTATTATTAAGTTTATGAAAAAAAAAAAAAAAAAATTGGGACATTGGTAAAGCGACGACGACAACGACGACGACGTTTGTGGCGAAGGCGATGCTTTCGTTGCGGTTGCGGTTGCGGTTAGTGTAGCGCATATACAAACAAAATCAAAATCAAAATCAAAAACAAAACCAACAGCAGCGAAATAAATAACAACAACATACAAATATCATATAGAGAAGTACACGTCAGCAATATTATAGCATCTCTTCCTTCTTCCTATACATATGTACATACTATTTACATATGCATGTATGTACATATGTACATATATAGATAACATAAACATACTTACGTTTACAATATTTGAGAAAGATTTTCTAATTGAAATGTCAAAACGAACTTTTAATTTTATTAGTATTGATTCATATTTTATATGAGATTTTTGCCTAAATCATTTAATATACTCAGCCAATACTTGAAAGTAAACGTTATAACGGTTTTTGAGTATATTTCTGTGGTATTTTGCTAACTGGATATAAAAGATACGTCGCACTATGGAACAGAATAAATAAAAAACTAACTTAAAAATTATAATATCGGTTTTTCTTGAAAGATATTTTTGTAAATTAGATTTGATAAATAAATATTTATTATTATATAAAAACTGTGACCGAAAAGGTCTATTGTTTGTCCTACTGAGTTAGATGACCTGCCCCTAAGCCTATATGTTGAATGAGTCTTAGTACTTTCCTAAAATCCAAACTTCTCAGTTGATCCTTCCTAACAAAGTGAGTACCTAGCATCTGCAGTCTGTTTCTACAGCTTCACATTCAGCAAACCTCTACGTGATCACAGAATCTGCATTTGGGTGAGTTATGCATCCCCAAAACATATAAATGTTTCTTTAGTCTACAGTGGCCTGTTAGTAGTCCTGTTTTTGTTTTTTTTTTTTGTTTTAAACTCGGAAAAAAATTTGCTGAGACTTACAAGTTGTTAAAAAAAAGTTTATAATGATGATTGTATGAGTCGTACTCAAGTTTACACGTGGTTTACACGATTCAAAAACGGTCGTGATGATTCAAATGATGATCCAATAGCTCGACGACCCGAAGCATCTAATCGTGCTGAGTTAGTGGAAAAAGTAAATGAAATAATCGCTATCGCGATGCAAATTTCACTGTGAGAATGCTGGCAGGCGAATTAAATTCATCTTACTCTACAATCTACAAAATATTAACTGAAGATTTTGTGTAAAAGAAAGGTGTGTGCACGCTTTGTTCCACATCAGTTGAATGATAATCAAAAAATCGCCCGTGTAGAGCATTGCAAAGACATCATTTAAACAGCTGAAAACGATACAGATTTTCGTGATTCGATCATAGCTTGTGATGAAACATGTTGTTTTAAATATGATCCTGAAACTAAGCAACAATCTGCAGAATGTAAGTCAAAAGACGTGCTCCAAAACCTAAAAAAAAAAAATGCGTTTTCAGAAATCAAGAATCAACATAAAGTTGATAACTTTCTATGATTCCAAGCGTATTGTTTACAAGGAATTTGTTCCAGAAGGTCAAACTGTCAATGGAGTATATTATTTACAAGTTTTACATCGTTTGTGGTCGAGAGTTCAGCCATACAAGCAGCCGTGACACAGGTGCTAAAGAACATACCAAAAAGAGAGTTTAAAAAGTCTATGAATAAATTGGTTGAGCGTGCCAAACGTTGTATGGAGTTAAATGGATCGTATTTTAAATAAATATTAGCTTTGAAACATAATACCATGCTTGTTTTTTTTTTATAATTAAAAAGTTCGGTTGTTTTTAGATCAGACCGTGTACATAAGAGCAGTTAGATACAACGACTTTGTATTAAATTACAAATGATTTCATGTGGGTTTTAAAATTAATATGAAGCAATTGCAAGAATTTTCTTTGGAGACTACTACCTGCGACTCCCTTGGTTTCAAGCATAAAAACGGAGCATAAAAAATGAGGCTTCATTGCTTTTAAACGAATAAAAACAGGCGAAAATGTTTGGTAATCTAACACTTTGAAGCTATGTTCCGTAGACGCCTTAATAGTTTCGTATTTAGTAATTTCTAAATTTGCGAAAACTTTCTGCTAAGAAACTTAAAATCTGAGCTATGCTTGCACTTCAATTAGTGGAAGTTGGTAGCCCGAAAAATGCATATGTAGATTTTTAGGGCTGTAGTTTATTTGTCCAATGTTAACCTTCGTTTGCACAAGCATAAACTTCGTTTACGCATTCAGCAACAATTTTTAAAACTGAATTTATAATTAAAGGCTTAACATGACGCAAACTTGTGCTAGCTACATTTCAATTTTGATTTTTGTTCAGTTTTTTCGGATTTTGTGCCATAGTGAATGCTTTGACTATACACTAAGCATATTATGGTACTTTATTTTTATTAAATATTGCATATAGTATGCTAGTATACAGAATTTTATATGAATGAATTTTTGAAAACAAAAAACAGAGAGAGAGTGTTTGAGAGAGAGAGAGAGAGAGAGAGAGAGAGAGAGAGAGAGGGAGAGAGAGCGTGAAACATTTTCTGCAGAATTTAAAAACAAAAATCTTTATGAACCAAAAAATATAAATAAAATGCATATCGTTATTATGGCACATTTTTATAGTAGAAATAAATTTCCAACATTTATGTACTATGAAATATACGTATAAAAATTTTTGCTTTATAAAATGGTTTTTGCGCTTTCTCACTTTCATTGAGAAGCATTTCATCTTGCTTAGTAAACAAAGTGTTGGAATTAAAATTTTAATAAATTTAACGATGCCATAATGTGACACTAAATTCAAGCTATTCCTCATTAAATTAAAAGTGTTTTTTTTTTGGTAGCAGAAGTAGCCGGCGGAACAGGTACCAGTTCGTGCCTAGCGCGCCTCCATTGATACTGCAAAGAAATTAGCTGAGAAGTTTCTAAAACGTTGTTGTCTCGTCTTCGTCGTTGTCGTTGTCGGTGATTTTTAAGAATACATACAAATCTGCTGTATTTAGCAGCATGTTCACACTAAAATTGTTGGCCAGCGGTGTATTAGGCATCGGTGCTGTAGCTGTAGCTGGATATCATATCGGCTCGTATTATATTCACATCACATCACATCCAAATCAAAACAAACCAACTTAATATATATACATATATATATATATATATATATATATATATATATATATATATATATATATATATATATATATATATATATATATATATATATATATATATATATATATATATATATATATATATATATATATATATATATATATATATATATATATATATATATATTTTTATATTTTATATATATATATATATATATATATATATATATATATATATATATATATATATATATATTGTTGATTTTTTTTGGGGCGCTAACCTGTTGATGCTTGATTTATGGAATACAAATAGAGTTGAATGAAATGCTTATAGTACATACATATATGTATGTATGTGTATATGGCTGAAACGTAAAATAATCCTGTTTGCAACAGCAAATCAAATACACAAATTCAAATATAAAAAAGCATATCGTTTATACTTCAAAACCTGTCATAATTTAGTAAATCAAATGGAGCAAAATTTGAAGATTTGCATTTGAGTTGGTTGAGGCCAATGAGCTAATGATTGAATATAGTAAAAATATACATATGTACATACATATGTATAGCGTGCGTTAGCCATACATTATGCCATAATTTTGCTATAATGCAACAAACTCCACATCGTATCAAACATGCCACGCCTCGTCGCTTTGCCAAAGCGGAAATTGGCGCGGAAAACTAATTTTCACGAAAATTGCTGCTACGCTTTTCTTTCGTTTTCCTGTATTTTGAAACAAAACGAAACGAAATGAAATGATACGTTTCTTTTTTTCGGTATAGAAAAGTAGTATTTTATTTTTATTTGCGCGCCTGAGCATGACATGAGTGTCTTAATGATAAATTAACATCAGCATTTTACTTGTAATCATGATCATCATCCTCAACACCATTATCATCATCATCATCATCATTATCATCAACATCATCAACAGTAGCCAGCATACGAGTACAAGATCTATTTCAAAAGTTCTTGTTTTTCAAATTAGTCAGTTTTTTTGTGGTCAAACAAAAAAAAAATGCATTTATTGCAGAACAAAATGAATAAAAACTTTAATCGAAGAATTTTCCATTGCTGGAAAACTACTTCTTCTTAGGCAATTTTCGAATTCCCCTACGAAAAATGTTTCGTCTTTTGAGACGATCTATGTACAAGGTTTGTCGCAAAAGAAACAGGACTTTTCAAAAATAGCTGTTTCTGGTGGCGCCACCTATTGGATTTTGAGGAAGATTCATTTTTCGATCGATGCCCAAAAGATACTGTCACTTTTAGCGCGATAACTTCGCTTGTAGTGGTCCGATTGTCATAAAATGTTTACAAGAAGATGTCAGTGAAGGATGTAACTTTCCCACGCATGTACCTACCAATAGGTGGCGCCACCAGAAACAGCTACTTTTAAAAAGTCCTGTTTCTTTTGCGATGCTGTTTACAAGAAGATGTCAGTAAAGGATGTACCTTTCCCACGCATGTACCTACCAATAGTTGGCGCCACCAGAAACAGCTATTTTTAAAAAGTCCTGTTTCTTTTGCGAAAGACCCTGTAAGTTGGCTGCCAATTTTCAATTTCTGAGAAAGAAATGTACCGATGATCTGCCAAATCGCGCTGCATGCATCGAAACAATCAGTAATCAGAATAAGCAAATAATTCACTTGAGCGTTTCCAAATAAGAAGAAGAACTTTGTGTCATGTCTTTGCTCATAATCCGGCCGTGTTTCTTGTAATGCACGGCTCAAACGAAATAATTTTTGCCTATACCGAGCGCCCTTAATGGAATCGCCTGGTTGTTTTATATATATAAAACACTCAATGCGATATAAACGAAATATTGCTGACAAATTTCTAACCTCTCCGAAACGACCAGAGTCATCTTTTGAAAACGACCGAACTAATTTGTACATCCGATATACATATTTTTCTTAAAAACATTTGATTTCTTGTACAAAATTTGTGCATTATACTTAATAGCTTAAGGTTAAATTACGTTTCAAACGCTTTTTATGCTTAAAATTTATTAAAATCTTCTAAGGAAGACCTTTTGGAAATTTTCACAAAAAACCAAGCATTTATGTATATTTTCTAGTTCCATTTCTAAGCATCGATAGAAACTCATCCTGACTGTTCGGTTTCTATTTCAGATACATATTCAACTTATTTTTTTTGTTTGTTTGTTTGGAAAACCCAACTCAAAACAGCAACAGTCTCACGTTTTTGGTTTTTACTAAAAACTCGAAACTATTGCTCTGCAGCAAAACTGAAACTTGTCTTAAACTAATAAAATATTTCCGAAGTGCGCAAATATGTGCACAAATTTTTAGAAGCACATTATAATAAACATAGTATGTAATTAAGCGTTAAAAGTTTTGGTAATACAAAGTAATTTAACTAGTTTTGCTTTAAAGTTAGCTTTTTTAATGCAATTGAGGTTAGCTAAATTAAGACGAGTGAGTAGAGCAAGAAACTTGGATTATTATTTTGGGCAATCCTTACAGCTTGAATATGTCTTACAATTTAGCTAAAATTCACGAAATAATGAATCAAACCTTGGTAAAATTTTTGATCGTCATGCAATTTTCGTATGAATGAACGCGCGCTACCTTCAACTTAAGTATTTACCTGTGCTGTGCTGTGTGGTGCTGTGTTGTACTGTGCTCCCCTTTACCAAGCACCGCTCGCTGTTCCATAATGTGCATAAAGTTGAATGAATTCAAGTGTATAAAGAGGAAACCGTAGAAGAAGATACAATATACATAAAGGAAGAAAAATAGAAGAAGAAGGAAAAAAAAATTGAGAAATCAAAAAAGAAAAATTGCTCTTAGCAACAAATGATTTTCAATGACTTGGAAGATACAGATATAGCAGCAGCAGTACTAGATACACAGGCAGACAGTGACTTAAAAACGCGACGCATGCGCTGAAGAACCAGCTGAAGAGAAACTTCAGCAGCAACAGCTACAGCAACAGCAAAAGCAGCAAAAGATACACGATAACGCGTGTGTGTGTCATAAGCGAGATACATACAAGTTACACTATGTGTACATACTTATATAAAATGCGTTGCAAAAAGAAAATAAAACAAAGGGAGTCCCGATTCCAATTTCAAAACAGAGCAAACCGTAACCGATGAGGTTTTTCGAACGGAAGTTACACCTTTGCTGTTGCTTTATTAAAAATTTCAATATGAGATACAAAACTGTGCGCATGTCATTCAACCAGCGCTTGTGAAATACATTTTGAAATATTTATGTACGATAAATAATTGTATTTTACACGTGCCGCAATTTAAATGAAATGCACTAAAAAAAAAAAAAAAATTTTTGTTAAATTTTTTTTATTTTATTTTAAAGATATTAATGAAGAATGTTGTTATTGAAGTAGACATTCTTTACTTTGTTACACGAATCAATTCAATGTCTAAAGTTATAGCATACATATATCTAAGTATTTACATATGTAAAAACTATTTGTGAATTATAAGTGCAATTGAGTTTTAAGTGTATGCAAGCTATGCCTTCTATTGTTTAAATAGCGTTCATTTTGTCACTTGTATTGCTTGTTGGTTTTAAAAAGTCTAGCATAGTAACTTTCAAACCAATATTTTAAAGATTGACGGAAAAAGACCCTCACAAACACATAGAGACGCGGACAGACAGACGAACAGACAGGCGGACACAGCTAGATCGACTTGTCTGAACGTGATGATCACATATGAAGAGTTTAAAAATAAGGTTGTTGTATTTTTGAATAGCCTACTTAAAAATATAAAACATAGAAGTAGTAGGAGACCTGGAAGTCTTAAACTTTTCTGTTGGTAGATTTTTTTTTGTAGAATGTTAAGCCTACAAATGTTGAACAAAATATAAATACCAAAATTGTCGAGAAAGAAAAAAACATAAAATAGAAAGTCACTTTTTCCGGCATTTTGTTTTTAATATGAGCGATATTGGGTAAAAAAAAATATATATATGTAATAGTAATTATTTTTGGGCATGTTTAGCCATTTATAGTCCTTAAGCATATTTTATGCTTACTACAGTATTTGTTTCTTATGTTCAAATCTTGGCTGACTATTTTGATACACTTCAACATAACGGATTGAGCTGAAATTTCATTTCATTATACAACGTGAATTATGTTACACATATTATATTTGTCAAACAATTAAATTTTTCGAGTGTTTGCACTTGTAACACTGGCAAGCATTATCTTAAAGACGATCAACCTTGATCTTTCAACTGTCGTCTACAGCAACTCTGTACGTAAATTATTCACTCTGGGTCGCACGACCAATGCTTGTAGGTCAGTTATGCGCGCACATAAATATATACATACAATACAATACATAAGTATGAATATGTATGTATCTACACACAAAAAACAAAATCTATTTGCGCTGCTGCTGCTGCTTGTACGAGTATCTCATAGCTGGACCTCTCAAATCTATAGAATTGTTTGTTTTGACAAGCTGACTAGTTGGTCTGCGGCATTGTTGCAAATGTTCTGATTTTGTTGTTCTTCTTTTTTTTACGTATTTATTTATTTTATTTAGAATTTTAGTGTCTAGTATATTATTTTACGACAAAGCAAATGTCAAAGATGTCAGCATCATACAACAACTGACAGCGAACGGCACGCAGATACATTTTTTTTTTGTTTTTTTGTTTTTTTTTTTGTGATTTTATACTAAAAATTATAAAACGTAAAGAAATTTTCATGATTTACTCAATAGATTGCAGTTGAGCGATGTTTGTTTTTGTGGTTTATAAGTTTTTAAAGTGTTACAGAATTTGAGAATTTAGTTTAATGTGTATGCTTCGACAGCAGTTGACTCAATCGAACTCAAACTAGCAATAATTTTGTATATTATTGCGTCAATTATAATAAGACCAACAAAAAGAACAAACAGCGCAATAGCTACCAAAATAACAGCGAAGCGCATACAAAGTAAAATACATAAAATCAGTTTTTGTGCTTTAGATTAGTCATGCGTTTGAGTTTAGTTGAAAGAATTTCATTGCTAAAATATGATTTTTAGCTATTTAAGCAACATACAAGTTTTGATCTAAAAGTAACCGAACTTTTAATTTAAATCATAGAATACGTAGCGCCATCTATTAAATGTTGGAAGTGTTAGAAAGCTAAATTTTTGTTCTTTCGAAAGCAGCTAAATTCATGATAATCGTTTGACAGGTTACAAAATGCCAAACATTTTAATGAGATCAGTTTTTGTAGTTATGTCGTAAAAGCATAATGGAAAATTAAATTAAATTTGAAATGATGATCCAAGACCTGGACAACTCGAAGCATCTAATCGTGCTGAGTTAGTGGAAAAGTAAGTGAAAAAATCGCTATCGAGGTGTGTGCACGTTTTGCTCCACGTCAGTTAAATGATGATCAAAAAATCGCTCGTGTAGAGCATTGCAAAGACATCATTTCAACAGCTGAAAACGAACCAGATTTTCTTGATGCGATCATAGCTGGTGATGAGACGTGGTGTTTTAAATATGATCCTAAAACGAAACGACAATCTGCAGAATGGAAGTCAAAAGACGAGCTCCAAAACCGAAAAAAATTGCATTTTCAGAAATTTAAGAATCAAGACAATGTTGACAACTTTCTATGATTCCAAATGTATTGTTCAGAAGGAATTTGTTTCGAGAAGCGAGTTTAAAAAGTCTATGGATCGTATTTTGAATAAATATTAGCTTTGAAATATAATATCACGCTTGTTTTATTTTATAATTAAAAAGTTCGGTTATTTTTAGATCATACCGTGTATAGATGTCTCACATTCTCAGCGTAATAAATCTGCACATATTTTTGTAGTATTTATTAGCATAGATCACAGTAAATGTATCTTCCAAGCTGTTCAAGTTCATAATTATAAGCAACTTATTTAAACTTGTTGGATAAATTTTGCTTATAAACAGATAAACAAATAAGAGTTAAACAGCCTGCTTAAGTTGAGTAGTACGAATTTAGCATAACATAAATCTGCTTAATTTTAAACTTAAAGAGTAAATTATAACAATTTCAATATGATTATTCAATTCGACAGCGTGATGATGACCTTAACTTCAAGCTACAATGCTCCACACCCACTGGAGCAACAGCAGCGCCAAAATGTTCAACGGAAGTAGTTATTTGTTTATTTATCGATTTACTAACGAAACGTAATTATTTGCCTACATAATTTATGTTTTTTATCTTATTTATTTAGTTAGTTCCTTTTTTTTGTTTTTCCTGTTTAGTTTGTGTACTACTATTATTTTAATTGAAGTAATCAAAGTGATTAGTTTTTTATATATACATATCTACATATATATATATATATATATATATATATATATATATATATATATATTTTTATTTTTTTTGTATTATATATTTGATTCGATTGGTTTTGTTTTTGTTTTTGATTTGTTTGTGATTTTTGCTTTGATTTGAAAAAAGAAAAATAGTATTTTTTTGTTAGTTTGCATTGAGGAGTCTCTCTCTCTCTCTCTCTCTCTCTCTCTCGCATACGTAATCAAACATGAATTATATATATTATTAAATATACAATACACACATTGTTTAAACACATACATGCTACTAGTATGTACATATATCTATATATATGTATATATATATATATATATAATTGTCTGATATTTGGCTTTGCTGACGTCATTGCGCACTATTCCTGATTATGATAAGCGAATTTCCTGTTATAAAATTTTGTAAATCGTGCTTTTATTTGTTGTTTTTCTCACCTAATTACTATTTTATATTTCACTATTGAAATTCTTCCTGTTTTTTGTATTCGTTTTTGAGCTTTTGCACGTTTTGATTCGTGCAGATATTTCATAGATTGTTTTCAAGTTTATGACTAACAACAATGTAGAAATTCAGCAATTGATGTTCTTAAAAACAAAAACTATTAAAAAATAAAAAAAATAAACAAGAATGCTGAGCATCCATAAAATTTAATAAATTTTTTTTTTTTTTTATTATTTTCTAAAAAAGAAAATACTAATTAAAATATCTATTAGATAGTTATTGTATTTAGAAACTCATTTATTTAAAACATATATACTATATATACAAATTGCATTCCAAAATAAGCAGAACTTTTGGCATTTTCTGGCTCCGGCACATATTTGCGTCTTAATGCGTTGGAAAGGTCTATGCTTTCATGATATTTGGTACACTGTAAGCAGAGTTGTTGCCGTTGGTCGGAAGCTCCTAAACGATGTCGTTTCGAATGACATTTTCGTTGTACCGGTATAAACAATTCTCATCATAAACTTCTTTCATCAAATTAAACGTTTCGATTAAAGTTTTACCAAATTTAAAACAGTACTTAATATCTTCTTTCGCTTTGCTTGAAGTTAATTCTTTGACCTAAGCCATAAGCACACTGTCACTTTGAGCGCTATATCTCCGCTTCCAGTTGACGAAGTTTAGCTTGAAAATAGTGAAAATCATAAAACATTCGCTCGTAGTGAGTCGCATACAGCCACTGGATATGAATTTTTATCGTATCGCACAATATCGCAGGCGAACGTTTCTTGCGCACAAAACAAACGTATGTGGAACCGCAAATGAATCGCAGTCATACAAATTGTCGCTCAGTTTGTGGTAGCAAATCGTACGCTTGCAATATCGCGCACACCTTCGTTGTCGGATTGCCTGCCGAAATTTCGCGCGAATAATTTGCGGATTTCATTCCGAAAATGTTCCTATGATACATTGTATGCACAACTAAAAATACGGAATCTGAACCTAGAATATAACCGTAGATCATTTCATTTTTTACACCATTCACACATTGTGTGAAATGGTATTATCAGTTTTTTTTCTCAAAGTTTGTAACTCATTAAAGAAGGCATCTTAGACCCCATAAAGTATATATATTCCTGATCAGCTCGACGAGACGAGTCGATCTAGCCATGTCCGTATGTATGTCTGTCTGTCTGTCCGTCTGTATGTTGCGCATTTTTTAGGCACCAATTTTTATGCTAGCCAGTTGAAAATTTACACACACACTTCTAATTATTGCAATTTTAAAGAGTATCAAGATTGACCCTGACGCCCACTTTTTGGGGTAGCTCCCATACAAGCCCACCGCCCACTTTTGACTTTTTGTATGAAACACTTTTTAATTGTAGTCAATATCAATTTTATCATTGATATGCTAGCTTTTAGTGGACGGATGCTTGACATATACATTAACGGATGGGACCCACCCGAGATAGTCCCATATAAACCCACTCAGCTCACTTTTATGCATTTGTATGGAAAACGTCAATATCAACTTGAAATTTGATATGGTGTCAGTTTACACATCTACTACAACGCTTCATACCATCTAGTGGGGATGTACCGCCAATTTTTTGGATTAGACCCCATTTGAACACCCACTTTTATGTTTTGCAATACTATTTAAAATTTCGTGTGAATGGTACTAGAGCTTCGGCTCAACCGAAGTTAACGTTTTTTTCATGTTTTTGGTTTCATTTCAGTTTTTGAAAACAAAAGGATAGACTAAATTTGTTTGCTATTTCATTTACATATAACGGTGAGGTAAAAGTTTTGCATTTGTTGCTGCTGCTTTGGGTGTCAAATTTTCAAAATAATCCGGCTCTAAGGACCATGTTTTTAACGTGCTCTTACTAGAAAGAAAGGCTTAGAGAGAAAGTGAGATATGAACATAGTATAGCGTGTACATTCGAAACATTGTGCTTAATGTTATTAAAAAGAATGGTAGAAGTAGTCGTGTACTTAAATGATGCGGTGGTGTATGATATGATGTCGCCAATGAAGTTGCGCGCCATAGAACCTAATTTAGTACGACTCTTAAGAAAAATCCAGTGTAATTAAAGTATTTTACTGTAGATTAACATTGTCTGTTTAACATTTAAACATTTTAAAGTGTATTGCAACAGTGGTGCTAAGTATTTATTTCATGTAAATAAATACTTAGTACTTGCAGATGACTTTCTTTAGCACTTTAGGTTTGGCATAGGTTCATGTTCGGTTTCTTTCCAATGTTTCTCTAGACGACGTCGACGACGACAGTAAAGCTTATCATACGTGATGATTCAACAACTGCAGCGAAATACGAGTTATCGACATTTTATTATTATTATTATGGTTTTTTTTTCTTTCTGTTTCTTTTTTTTTTGTTTCAAAAGTTTCGTCATGTCATGAGTAGTAATAGAAAGTACATGCGATCGTTTCTACGTATCTTGAATGTATTAAATTATTTTTATTTGGAATCATTTGTTCAAGTAACACGAAGGCGATGTATTGTAGGTAATGTAGCTTGTTGGTGACTCGTTCGATTTTTTAGCACTAGGCATTTAGAACGTTTTAACATGCTGAATCAGCAGTGCACGCTTCGTATTTGTGCTCCGTTTATGAATTTAACAATTTGATAGAAAACAAAACGAGTGTCATTAAAAAGAATAAAATCAAAATTTTTATTTACTTTATAGTATATATGTAAAAAAAAAAAAAGTAAAGAGAAAACAGATAGAAAAAAAGATAGTAAAAAAATTAGAAAAAAAAAATACAATGGTCCTTAATATTGAATATAAAACAATAGGTAAACAAATTGTGTGCCCTATCTCTTTTTTTCATATACTCTCGTACCAAATATATCAAACTAATTTTTTGTCTCTTATCTTTTCTTTTTAGCCGAAATGCAACGTTTCAATAATAAACGCACACAGCAAAAGTGCTCTACTAATTATCAAAATGGTAATCAGTACAACAACAACAACAATAATAATAATAATACAGAGGATATGGATGCCTTGAAGCACAACAACAACACTAACAACCAAAACAACAACCACAACAATGCCGGCACACGTCATGGCGGACGTAAACAACGCTTTAACAATGCTGCCATTGATAATAATCAACTACAACAACAACAACATCAACAAATATCTACAACAGATGTCGCGAGGATGTCACATAATCGAAAACGTCCCTCAACGGATCCACAGTGGTGCGAACGACGTGGACGTGGCGCTGGCGCCCGAGCAGGCGTTTTTGATTCATATGCGGCACGTTTTATGTCTTCATGCGTCGAAGGTGAGTTTTTTTTTGTCTATAAAAATTTTATTATTATTTTTTTTTTTTTTTTTATGAATACATAAGTTCATATTTTGCGATTCGTAGAACTTATAGGTAAAAATTAATATATAGAAACAATTCCATAATTCGGTTTATAAGTTTAGAGCATAAATGTATTTAATATTTTTAGATCTTAGCCGTTGTATCTAAAACCAATCAAGTATTTAAGAAGCGCGCAAGTTTGCGCAAAAATTGTTAATTTACATAACAGAATTATGAATTTGGTTATGCTAAAAAGCCTAAAACGAAAATCAAAACAAAGCAAAAGAACTAAAGCGCATATACACCCGTTAAGGTTTCCAAAATTTGACAAGCTGTTCCGGCGTTTACAAAACGAATAAATGTTTCGGTTTTAATTCACTTAGCTCTGTTTTCATTATTTGACACAACCAACTGTTCAATTTGTTATTTTGTTCCAATTGGGAAATGAAACTTTCGCTTTGAAAACGTAACCAAATCTTACTTAAAACAAAACAACTCAAAATTCAAATCATTCCGTTTGGATACGTGTTGAAAACGAAAAATTTGTGAGCACGGAAACAGGGCAGATAGTTTTTGTTACACAAATACATATATAATTTGTATAACGTGTACATAGTTTTTCGAATTTAACTGTCAGAAAATTAATAAATTTCACATGTCAAACTAAATGAACTATACACAAACAGCTGACTTTGAAGCATATATATATTGAATTATTTCTATTTACCATTTTCCTGATTAGCAAGTTATACGCTGCAAAAAAGTTTGCAACACGTGTCTCAGTGGCTAAAACACAATGTAAAAATTAAACATGATTCAATTAAATATTATCAATTAAAGATATTGTTAGCTAGCTCTCATTTGAAACTGCCGTATACGCTAAATTCAGTGATGATAACCTTTTTGCTTGGTTATGTCTCCAACCAAAATTTTAATTTGTAAGCAGAGTTGCGGAAAATGTACTCATATACAAATTTATAAATTGAATTCAATTTGCTAATATCATTCATGGATTGTGAAACATGTTCGCCTTCTCGCATTTAATACACAGGACACCATTAATAACGGATTTCAAGCGGTTCCATTAGTTCTTTGCAAAAAAAAATAATCTTAACATATACCTATAGTATGTCTCCAAAATGCAAACAATTAAGATCTCATTGCCTTTTCAACAACATGCTCGAAATTCTGTGAAATCGTAAATATTAACTTAAAAAGCAAAATCGTGAGCACAAATTAACACTTTAGTTTTTGAAAAAAAAGTATAAATAAACTTTTTGGAATGGAGTTACTTTATTACCACAATTTATGAGAGATTTTCTCTTTTTGTGTTATTCAAATAAAATATAATTTATTTTTTTTTGTATTTATATTGAGAGTATTCGCAAGCTAGTGTGTTAACGTATTAACGTGTTAACGTAGTAACACACTAGCTTGTGAATACGTAGTAACACACTAGCTTGTGAATACCCTTATTGTATAAAAATGTTGCTACAACAAGAGATGATAACTGGTAGTAAAATATGCACTCAAATTAGTGTAGCATGTAAATAGTATGTACTTCTATTAGTAAATAATTTAGTCAATAAAATTCGTTATGAATGACAAAATTATACTGCTTGCTTCGGCTAGAAATACATACTATTAATTTAATAGACGTCGTCATAGTATGATACATTTTTTTTTACAACAATATAACAGAAAATCCCGTGCTGCTGTCGCGATTCGTGGGAAGTTTGGACGAGTTTTTTAATTCCCAAAAATGGTAAATAATAAAAGCCCAAAAACAACAACCACAACACCATAAACAAACGACTACAGTTCAAAAGACAGCTGGCAGCAGCAGCAGCAGCAGCAGTAGTCTCTGAATCATGCACTCGAGCGTTTAGTTTTATAAAATTCCACAGAGAAATCAAATAAACAGAAATACGCCAATGAATCATCAACGGCGGGCTACACTCAAGTCAACAGTCGACAGCAACAGTCGACAGCAGCAGCAGCAGCAGCAGCAGCAGAGAGGCGTATTACTTCCCCCATTGATTTCTTGCTTAAAAATTCTTGTTTACGAATTATTCATATAGCTAGGTTTTACATTCACATAAATTAATTGTTATAATATTTTTATTACCACTTTTTTTTTTATAATAAGTTGTACAGCTAAAATTGCATGCAAACTAACAGCTGGTGCAGCTGAGATGCATAATTGAACTAGTAGACTAACTGCAGACAGACAGACAGACAGGCATACAAGCATACAAGCAAATAATGGACAGCCAAGCGCATACGTATACATATACGTTTGTATGTAGTAGATACATTTCTATCTACACTGCGGCTAATGAACCATTAAATGACGAAACTATGCATATGTATGTTTAAGGTAACAACATAGCACAGCACAGCACAGCACAGCACAAAACAAGACAAGACGCTTGCTTATCCATAAAATCATTTATAGTGTAAAAGATAGTACATATATTTTGATACATAGGCAAGATACTATTTTGAATGAAATTTTTGCAGATACGAGTAGCAGCGCAAAAAATTTATAACTATGAACTATGAAACTAAAAATATAATGAAGATACATATGTATGTGTGTATGTGTGTATGTGTGTATGTGTGTATGTGTGTGTGTGTGTGTGTGTGTGTGTGTGTGTACATATAACATTGATGCTGCTGATGATGATGACAGCATTTGAAATGTGTTGCCATAAATAAGAAAATTGCAGGAAATTGTCGCTTATAAAAATAAAAGAAACTGAACTGAACTGAACTGACTAAAAAGCATACATATATTGTAGATACAATACATAGAAGTACATATCAATTGCTTGAAATATGTACTACAAAGGTAGACATTGCATTTGTCTATGTTAGCCGCTTATATAGCACAACTTCTATGGATTTGTTTAACTGCAGTTTTTACTATATACATACATAGATAAACGTAAATCAATAAAGATCTGAAAGTCTGAAATTAATAATAGAAAACTAGGTTGTCAAGCTGCGTAGTTTTTGTGTAAGCTATCTTGAGAACTGACAAAATTAGATTAATACTTGATTTTAAATGCAGAAAAATGTAAATAGTACTTGAAAAAAAATTTTCAATTTGCAATCTTTGCAATGAAATAACTCTGGAACTAGTATATTTACAGCATTACAGCATATATCACAATTTCGCACAATGTTGTCAGTTAATATCAAACACATTATGTGCAGAAAATTTTGTGCTCAATTTTTGACAAATCGACAAAATGTGACTCTACTTTTATATACAATTTTCAAGTAGTAATAAAGCTACATTTTTATACCATTCACACATAGTATGAAATGGTATTATCAGTTTGTCTGAAAGTTTGTAACGCATTAAAGGAGCCATCGTAGACCCCATTAAGTATATATATTCTTGATAAGTTCGACGAGACGAATCGATCTAGCCATGTCCGTCTGTCTGCCTGTATGTTGTTGCGCATTTTTTGGGGACCAATTTTTATGCTATACAGTTGAAATGTTGCACATATACTTATTTTTATTGTAGTTTAATAGAGTATCAAGTTTGACCTGGCACGCGCACTATTTGGGGTAGCTCCCATTCAAACCTACTGCCCACTTTTGACTTTTTGTAAGAAAACTTCTTTATTAAAGTCTATATTAGGTTGAAATGCAATGTAATGCCTTTTTATGACAGCCGCTTAACATACATAGACTAACGGGCGTGGCCCGCCCACTATTTGGGGTAGCTCCCATGGAAACCTATGGTCCACTTTTGACTTTTTGTAAGAAAAACTTTTTTATTAAAGTCAATATTAGGTTGAAATGCGATATGGTGCCTTCTAAGAGACAGCCGCTAAACATACATAGACAATTGGGCGTGGCCCGCCTACTTTTTGAGGTAGCCGCCATACAAACCCAACGTGCAATTTGCGTTATTTATGAAAAAATCCTTCATTTAGACCAATATTAGCTTGTAATTTGATTTTGTGGATTTTAATGCACAACCGCTTCATATACATATAAAAAGGGGCGTGTCCCGCCCACTTTTTGAGGTAGTGCCATATAAACCCACAGTTCACTTTTATGCATTTGTAAGGAATACGTCAATATCAACTTGTAATTCGATATGGCGGCATCTTACACATCTACTACATCGCTTCATACACATCTACTAGTGAGCGTGTACCACCCCTTATTTAAACCACCACTTTTATGTATTACAATACTATTTAAAGTTTCGTGTGAATGGCATTAGAGCTTCGGTTCAACCGAAGTTAACGTTTTTTCTTGTTTTTCTTTTTGTTAATTTGAAAACTTTTTCAAAGTACTCTACAACACTACTCTACAGCATCGTAGAGTAGTGTTCGTACTACGAAATTGTTTCATTAACTACTTAAGAAAATAAATAAAATTACAACTTTTTAATGGCTGCTTTAATTTCATTTAAAGTCGGTTTACTGTGCGGCTGCATATAGTATTATTAGAAATGTTTTGATGACTATGTTACTAATTAATTATACTCTGTGTGACGTATAAAATTCTTACGAAATTCTTTTTCTTAAGATTATTGATGTCATCGCTTATGTCATAAATTGTTTTGTGAATTTCTTATGGCGCATAAATCTATCCCAAGTGTATAATAAAGTCTATGATCAAATATTCGATTATTCGTTTATATTCTTTGGCTCAAATTTAAAAGTCCATGCAAAATTATGTTACAATCATCGTTGTCGCCTGGTACAAAATTTTAGGTGTAAATAAAATCAGTTATAATTTATGCACGTCAATTTTTTATGCCACGCATTAAGAAGAAACAGACACAAAAAATCAATTAGAAATTCAAAACTGAAATCGAAACAATCGAAGAGTTTGCTAAAAAAAACCTAATTAAATAAACAAATAAACACAGAAGCTACTATTTTTTTTTTTAATTAAATTTTTACTATACTGACAGGCAGGGCTGCCCCCGAAATCTAAAAAGAAAACCAGAAAATAACAAAGAACACAACAACAACAACAACAACAACAACAACAACAACAACAAAACTATATTAAGGCAGTTCCAGAACAACTTTTCATTTCGATCAAAATATCACTCATGATAATTTCGTGTTCACGTTTTGATAGTGATGCTGATGCTGTGACGCTGATAATGATGCTACTCGAATTTAATTATGTTAATTTAAAACTATGTCTACTAAACGCATAAGTAGTATAAAAATGACAGTTTGTACGTTTGTACGTATTGCTTTGGTTTTTATATGAATTCAAAGAGGCTTAAACAGATACTTGAGAAGCTGTGTACAGATTCCAAGCATTTTTTTGCACACAAAATTATCGTTCAATTAATAGAGCGTTTTAGATTAAACGTGTCTGAACTACAAAATTGAATAAATAGTGTTGTGCTCTACTTGTCTGAAATAAAAGACTATTTACAGCGTTATAGCATGTATCACAATTTACACAGTAGCCTCAGTTAATATCAAACAAATTGTGTGCACAAAATTTTGGGCTCATTTTTTTAGAAATCGCCAAAATATGGCTGTATTATGAATTAAAGTATTTTCAATATGTTCATTATGTTTTCAAATAGATATCATTTAAGTGGCTATCGAACAAAGTCTTGCACAGTGCCTCATCTAAAAATAACTTCAATCTAATGCTCCATGTGTGACATTGTACACCGTCTCGTTGGAATTGAGGCCAAAATATGGACAGTTATGAACCAATATCGTTCGCCATTGACAGTCTCCGTCTGCCCATTCTGCCCAAATGAATCCAATGCAGATTCTTGATACTGTTTAAAATTGTGAGACATAACTGAAGCTAATTTGTCTGCTAAAATTTGAATCTGTTTCCAACTGCTTCAGCACCCAAGTTAGAACTTGGGCTTTCCCGCTAAAACGGTTTATTTTTTTATTTAAATATTTTAGTCTTTTAATATCTTAGCATGTTGTACATACTATAGACTTACCGTACAAAGTCGGATACTTTTGTTTTTTAAACGTATAATTATTTTATACGTTTAAAAAACAAAAGTATCCGACTTTGCACGGAAAAAAAAACTACAATTTCAATAAGGAAGCATTAGCGTTAATAAGAAGATACATATGCGAATTTTTATGTTTATTTATGATAAAACGTGCAGTTTTTTTTATACCATATTCACACATAGTTTTATTATTATCAGTTTGTCTGAAAGTTTGTAACGCATTAAAGGAGGCATCGTAGGCCCCATAAAGTATATATATTCTTGATCAGCTCGACGAGACGAGTCAATCTAGTCATGCCCGTATGTCTGTCTACCGGTCTGTCTGCCGGTCTACATGTCCGTCTGTCTGTCCCTCTGTCTGTCCGTATGTCTGTCTGCCCGTCCGTCTGTCTGTATGTTGTTGCGCATTTTTTGGGCACCAATTTTTATGCTATACACTTAAAAATGTACACACACACTTCTAATTATTGCCTTTTAATAGAGTATCAAGATTGACCCGCCACGCCCACTATTTGAGGTAGCCTCCATACAAGCTCAACGCCCACTTTTGACTTTTTGTATGAAAAACTTTTTTATTGTAGTCAATATCAATCTTATAATTGATATGGTAACTTTTAGTGGACGGATGCTTGACATATACATTAATGGGTGGGACCGCCCTTTATTTGGGGTAGCTCCACGCCCATTATTTGAGGTAGCCTCCATACAAACTCAACGCCCACTTTTGACTTTTTGTATGAAAAACTTTTTTATTGTAGTCAATATCAATCTTATAATTGTTATGGTAACTTTTAGTGGACGGATGCTTGACATATACATTAATGGGTGGGACCGCCCTTTATTTGGGGTAGCTCCCATACAAACGCACCGCCTACTTTTGACTTTTTGTACGAAAAACTTCTTTATTAAAGTCAATATTAGGTTGAAATGTACTGTGGTGTCTTTTATGGTCAGCAGTTTAACATACATAGACTATATAGGGACCAGACTTTTTTTTTGGGGTAGCCCGCATACAAACATATTGTGTTTTTGTAAGAAAAATTACTTTATTAAAGCCAATATTAGGTTGAAATGCGATATTGTGCCATTTCATAGACAGCCGCTTAACATACATAGACTAATGGGCGTGTGCCGCCTACTTTTTTGGGGTAGCTCCCATACAAACCCACCATGCAATTTTATATTTTAGTATGAAAAAATTCTTTATTTAAATAAATATTTGTTTGAAATTTGATTTTGTGGATTTTAATGGACAACGGCTTCATATACATATACAAATTGGCGTATCCCGCCCACTGTCTGAGGTAGTCCCATACAAACAAACTGCTCACTTTTGTGCATTTGTATGGAAAACGTCAATATTAACTTGAAATTCGATATGGTGGCATCTTATAGATGGTCGCTTCATACACATCTACTAGCGGGCGTAGCCTCGCTTCCCCCATCCACCCGTGTGAATGGTATTAGTGCTTCGGTTCAATCGAAGTTAACGTTTGTTCTTATTTTTTTTTTCTTTTTGTAAAATAAATTTACTCTATTATTCGCTTAATATATTTAACCATTTGTTTGCTTTAAATATTTGAAGGTTTTTATTTTGTTGTTAATTTTCTTTTACACTTTTCCCTTTCTCTTTCTTTCTTTCTGTTTTTCGTTGCTATGGAAATTTTTTCATCAGATACTTTCTTGGTATAATGTATCTTTTTTTTCTTCTTTTTTTTTCGGATGTGTGACATTTAGGGTGTTAATAGATATGTTTTTATTGCTAATGAGAGTTGCTGATGTAATAACCATATGTACGTAAATTATAAGCTCCGATTTGCTAAGCTTTATATACATATACTCGTATACATATATGGAAAAGCAAAAGTTGTTAAAAATTACGGCTTGCTCTTATGTATAACATTTTGATTATTATCTTATTTACATACATACATGTAGCTATGCATCTGTAACTCTTTCTCTGCAGCAACAACAACAAGCTGTTATATAATTTAAGTTTTTTCTTTGTTTGCATTTGTTATCTTTTGAAATGTATCCATAAAATTGGTTTTTTGTTATTCTACATTATGGATTACGAAAGCCATTTTATCAGTTTGCGGTTCGGATTTACCTTTTTTCGTTTTGTTTTTGGAATTCTGTTAAACAATTTTTTTTTGTTTTTTTTTTTACAATCAGTCTGTGAATAATTGTATTAGCATTGAAAGGCGAGATACAATTTTTGTTTTGTTTTTGTTTTTCATGTAGGTATACCTAAATAGTATTTTTAATTTTGTTTTTTGTTTCGAAATACAAAACTAGAAAGCGTCAAATATAGTACTAATACTATAATGTTATTTGATACAATTTTAATAAGAGAGTAGCGCTGTTGTAGTGTTGTATGCAGATACAACACTTGTGTCGTCGCATTGTATCATAGATACAATTTACATTTTTTTTCTTCTTTTGTATCTGTATACATACGCGTTGAGTATTTATTATGTCTAAACTTCCTGTCGTTAGTCAAAGCAAAGCAAAGCAAACAATTGTGTATATATGCAGATATACAAATGTATCTACAAGTCTAGTATACTTAATACTATATTGCATACGAGCAACACGTATCTATAGGTTTGTGTGCGTGTTTTTTTTTCTTTTTTTTTTACATTTATATTTGTTTCTAAATATGTATTTGCTGTAATTAAGTTTTGCATTTATAATAAAGTCTTTGCTGCTGGCTGGCATACTACATAAAAACGCATGTTCATTGACAAACAGCACAAACGCTTGAAGATAGACACGTTATATAGTTAGATACATTGCTATATGCGTAGAGATTTGTATATGTATAGACTGTATATATCTAAAACAATGCTTAGTGAATAACTTTAAATGTATAAATACTAATATTATATGTTGGCATAGAAGTTTAATATTGGCGTTAAAAAGAAAAATAAAAAGTTTGATGTGTCACAGAACACATACGGAAATAGCATAGCTATTTACACAATTGATACTTTTTTAATTGAGCATTTTAAATTTATCATGGCCTAATTTGAACTCTTACCAAAACATACTACGTCGTACCTGCTTATAGCAATTATGAACTAATATCACTAAACAAGCAGCAATGCATGCTATTGTACTCTCATTCCCTTTCTCTACTCACTCTCACTACTGGCACATGCAATGCACTGTATACGCAATTTGTGCAATGCAACGAAAGCGAGAGACAAAACGAATTACTCAAATGCAGGAACACTTTCATTTGTACTTTGCTGCTACATATGTCTGAAATGCACTTGCTTTTCCTTTCTCTTCACATTGTCGTTTTGAAGTGATTTTATATAGCTACAATTTGCTACACTACTTAATATAAACTTTCAATTTAAACTTAAAACCATTTATAATACACAAATAGTTTTTTTTATATATATTCTTTTACTAACTTATTACTGCTCTGCAGTTTGTTCATTTAATTCTTAAAGCTTTGTTTAGGCAGCAACAAGCTGATCTTTAAGCTTACAATTTAATAGAGCTTAAAAGCTTTATTCTGTATAGTTGTGACCAATCAGTGTGCTTGGCTGTGCGTTTTTAATTTATAATATTTTCTTTTTAAACAAATTAATAAACTGCATACATAAATTTTTATTGTATTTTTTTTTTTAAATTCTTCAAGTATCTTCTCAAGTTAATTAGTGCTTGATTGCAGAAACACGTACGTCTATCAATAGAGACGCTATACACGTGCTTATGTTTTTTCTACCATCTGTTTGTCTCCAGTGTCTTTAGTTCCATTTGAGAACTTTGTTTGTTGATAGTCTGTGCGTCTGTCCGTCTGTCCACCACACTCCATGCGTTTAACTATCTACATATTTATTCACTTACGTGACAATGACTATTGTTAGTTGTCTTTATTTGCTTCTTGACTAAAAATAATAATAAAAAAAAAAGAAAATAATAATAATAATTAAACGTTTGACCATAAATGGCACTGGCTTTAAATTAAATTTAATATGAGAAAAATAAAAACAAATAAAATAAAATAAATATTGTAGGTACATAAATTCATAAATCCAATTGAGGTCACTGACAAACGCTTACAATGTTAAGCATTAAATATACCCTACACAAATCTGTTTTAAATTTAAACAATTCGACGACAAAACAATTCAGCAACTTTTCTTCCCCTTCCCCTACCTCCCATTCAGGGTTCAGACCCACTTCCCCTGCCGCTCCTCTTCATCCTTCCACTGCTTTCTATTCCGGCTCTTTCCCTTCCACCTCTTCCCCAACACTCTCTTTTCCCTTCCCTCTTCGATCCCATATACAACATTTCATCCCTCTATTTTAAATTTTGTGGGCCAGGAACACTCGCGGTTATTCACAGTGAATCGTATTATGAATCTGAGCCATTCTCGAATCAAAATTGTTCAAGCCGTTTAGAAGGAGTTCAGTCATGTATACACGTACAGTAGATTTTTATATATAAAGAGTAAAGTAATAGGAACTGAACTATTGTTCATCCAGCTCCAATTCCCTAATGAAGATAAGCTCTTTCGGATTTAGTTTTTGCACATTGTTCCCCGTTAGCTAGTACTGTCCCATCTATTTTAACCTTGTATTAGCCAAGGAAAGCCAATTTTACATTTTAACTAGCATTCTAAATGTGTCAAACCACAAAAGTGTTCTGAAGGGATTCTAACAGCTTTTCCGCCTTCTAGTAACCTGATATATGAACGCGTACTCAGTATAAATAACTTTATTAAAACTTCCAAAATGGTTCCGGGATTGATTGTGCTCTTTTTCGTTGCTTTGTACACCTCTTCATCGCATGTTATGCTCCCAGTATAACGTTACTCTATTTAATCTTCATAGATTATTTAGTTCTAAGCATTTCAATTGATTGTTTGATTGAAAGAATATTGCATTATTTTGGTTCCCTCTGCTTATGTGTATGGCAAACATTTCTGGTTAAAAGATACTGACTGGTTTTGCTAATAGTACCTAATTTTGCTAATAGTAAGAACCCAGAACCGGCCAAATTTATATACCAAATTTTGTTCTTGTTTTAACTTTCTCCTTTAAAAGAAGTTGTACTTCAAGCTGAGATTTTCACTAGGGTAGAATAGTATCGGCTACATGACTATCAATAGGATTCTTTTCCTACAGCTACATATGTAGTTATACTTGACGGTGGTTGTACGTATAGGTGCAACAGAATAAGGTCCAGGAGGACATCCAAAGCTGAAGTTGGTCAGGTACGCATGGCTCCTGTGATGCAGACAGTAGACATACTCTGAACCCTGTTCAGTTGTTTGCTGCTTGTCATCCATCCATCATTCATACATCTTAAAATCTTAATGAGTCTGCAACACCAATTTATTCCTGCAATAGACCTACTCCAATATACACATAAAAGCATTTAGTGTTTTCATAATTTTTTTTCTCTTGCTCCCAGGAGATCATAGCACAGTTACATACTTGACTTAAACTTGATTCGTGTGTCTCGAGAGAGACAGAACAATAGACAAAAAGGGCAAATGGCAACCACGGTTAACGGTGATTTTTAAAGGTTTTTTTTTTTTTTAATTTCGAATTAATCCTCCTTGCTTGCTTGGTGGAATCTATAATTAGAACTTCTACCAATAAAAAGCAACGCCAGATTTTGCATTGAATTTAAATTTTGAGGAGTAATACAATAATCAGTCATGTGCTCCATTTCGCAAAAAATTTTCATGAAAGCGGAAAAAATCGTTTAAAAAAAAGAAAAAAATTCCAAAGAAATTCAACGAAGCAAACTAAAATACCAATCTCATCAAATAGTAGTAAAAGGAACCATAATACATTTAAACACAATAGTAAAAAAAACTTATATATATATATATATATATATATATATATATATATATATATATATATATATATATATATATATATATATATATATATATATATATATATATATATATATATATATATATATATATATATATATATATATATATATATATATATATATATATATATATATATATATATATATATATATATATATATATATATATATATATATATATATATATATATATATATATATATATATATATATATATATATATATATACATATATATAGACGTATTATATTGATGTTTATACTACTATATAGTATACAATAATTGTGGTAAAGAACCTTGAAATCGCCGGCAAATGTTGAACTTTTTTCTTCTGTTTTGTCTCGTTTCTTTGTATTATTATTTTTTTTGTACAATAGAGCAATACGATGATTAGTTATGCACAACAAC